>CAIGQQ010038783.1:807434-819098 GCA_903798035.1 Danio albolineatus | reverse complement strand
TTTCAGAAACAATTTTTCCATGTCATACTAGAAATCACTTTACCCTGTAAAAATATATATATATATATATATATTCTTACAGTTACATTATTAACAAAAATATTTGAATATTTGAATATTACTTTATTGACATATTTTTCTTACTATAGTTAATTTCACAAACAAGTATGAGAATATGGAAAGTATGACATGGAAAAGTGGTTTCTGAAAACATTATATATATATAAATATACTTAATATATAAAATAAAATATATAAAATGTTCAAATAAATATAACAGGAAAATGTTATCATTTAATAATAAATTAAATGTTAAATCCATTATATAAAAACTGACAATATAATTAAAACTAAATTGAAAAGAAAAAGTGCAAATAACAATACAATCTAATTCTAAATCTAATCTAATTAAATGATAACAAACTGAATAGTACACCACTGATACTAATAAAATGCTGTATATTTCATTTACAGCAATAATTAGTGAAACAAGTCGGGAATACAATATGTGAGCATTAAAGAAATAAATGTTGGATAGAGCAGAATAAAAGAGATAAATAGGAAATGACAGGCCTAAAAGGACATTATATGCATGAGCAAAGAATAATGCTTAGAGATGGATGATTCCAATAAAGTTCCCATAAAACTCCAAATTACAAATGAAGTGTGGTAGGTGCCTCTTAAAAGTGCTCTGACTGGGGCGCAGATGAACTGCTCAAGGGTGAAATTGGAAAGTTGCAAATAATAATGTTCCTGCATCAACATCAGTTTTTGGGGACTAAAAAAATAAAATCAAACAAATATCAATATGAAGTTCTATTTGCAACCAAATTTTCTTTCATAAACTGGTATTTATTTACTAGTCATTGACAGAAAAAAAGGCTAAGACTTGATTTTATAATTATGGAATTGAAAAGTGGGTCTTGTGTACCAGTGCAGAGCTGTGTTTTGGAAAGGACTGGTTGAAAACAAAATATTATTTTATTGAAAAAATATTTTAATAATAATAATAATAATAATAAAATCAAAGGACTAACTTACTAACATATACTACAGTAATAATCTTGCAATTAAAAATGCGTTATTGACAAACACATGATTGACGCACACTTGATTGACGAACATATGACTGTTCTGCTTACATTTTGCACCCATTGAAGTGCCGTGCCTATGAACAGCATGTTTTTTAAGTACCTTGTCAAGTTACAATATCTTCAAAATTCTTACGTAGCGTTGCTCATCACTGTCAGTTCCATAACAGTGGACCTATCAAAAGAGCTCAGAGGCAGGTCAAACGTTGCAAGTTTCTGTTTAAAAGTGCTTTGTGGCTGTTCAGATACCCTCATACAGTACTATATATATATATATATATATATATATATATATATATATATATATATATTTATATATATAGTGTTGTGAAACTAACAGTAATAAGCAACCCTGCATGAGAATTTTGATGATATTTATTATATTAACTTCATACAGCGACTAAAAAAGCATGACGCTCACAGCCACACATGCCTGTTGCATATCATGTTTTAGAAGAAAGATGTGTTTGTGTGAATGAGAGTTTCTTCGATAGTAAAGATGTGTCCCTATGGACTGTTCAAATCCTCACCCATACTGAAACCACTGAAATCCACCTGTGTTTATAATCACACCGGCAGTGACTGTGAAACGGGAGGTTCGAGGCTCAGAGCTCATCCCGCTTTGTCATTCCCTAGATTAATGGCCAGAGAGGAAGGCAAGAGGTCATATAATCACTCAACTGTAGGAAACTATTAGGAGGAGCATTTAAGACTGCAGCGGCTGGGTCTAGGTGTAGGTATGAGTTCAACTCTTTGACGTGCGTGATAAATGCTGAAGGAGATCTTCGGGGAGAGACAGACTCTGATAGGGAGGCTTATTGAGCACAACAACAAAGTAATGGGAACTTGAGTGGTTTGCACTGTGGAAAGGCCATTTGTAAGGTCACTGTTGGTTTGCTTTTTCTTAAGGAGGCCGAGGGTCAAATTCAATCATTCAAGAAGCTTCAGTCTAAAAACCTGTATATTAGGGCATGCTTACTTGACAAGTGTAAACTAAACTCATATTTCTCCAGTTATATATATACCTATTTTGTTAACACTTTCCAATAAATGTGGGTCCCACTTTATATTGTGTCGCTTATACCTGTGAACTTACATGGTAATTAGATGTGTAAGTAGTATGTAACTACAGTGTTTGTACACCTTGGTACATAGTATTTACTTGTGTAATACTGGTGTAACACTCATTGAATAGTATTTATAAGTACAAATGTGTAACAGGACATTGGTAAAAACACTAGGAAAGTACACATCTGTAACAAGAATTATGTATGTCCATTGTGTAACAACATGTACTTGCAGATGTTTTCCCACTTCCTGACCTGTTTGCAGATTATGTACTTGTGAACACTTTATGGCAGAACTAATGCTGCATTAGAAGGTTTCACCTTGTGATACCAGTGTAATTACATAGTAAATCCACAGGTACTGTCCACTCAATATAAAGTGTAAAATGGTCACAAATTACTGTGTAACTTGTAGAAATATCTTCTATGCAACACTTTAATAACAGTGTAGTTACATGGTAACTCCACAGGAACGGTCCACAATATAAAGTTTAAAATATATATATTTTTTTTGTTTCGGCCTAGTCCCTTTATTAATCTGGGGTTGCCACAGTGGAATGAACCGCCAACTTATCCAACATATGTTTTACACAGCGAATGCCCTTCCAGCTGCAACCCATCTAAGCCGAAAAGAAAATTAATTAATGTATGAACAGTAATTTGTGAAAATTTTACACTTTATATTGAGTGGACAGTTTCTGTGGATTTACCATGTAAGTTTACCATGTACCATGTAAGTTTACCATAGAAGTGGGAAAACATCTGCAAGTACATAATTCTTGTTACAGATGTGTACTTTCCTAGTGTTGTTACCAATGTCCTGTTACACATTTGTACTTACAAATACTATTCAGTGGGTTGTTACATGAGTGTAGTTACACAAGTAAATACTATGTACCAGTTTGTACATACACTGTAGTTACATACTACTTACACATCTAATTACCATGTAAGTTCACAGGTATAAGCGACACAATATAAAGTGGGACCTAAATGTGCACTATGGATAATTTATTAAGCATTATCAAATATTAAGTGCATCATCTGTTAAGCTTTAACTCTACATTAATAGACATTGCTAAGTAAGTGATAAATGCAGCTCCAATTGCTGTATTTTTGACTTGTGCAAATTGTATTTTCATACTGTGTTAATGGTTCATTTTTCATTACGAAATTAAGTATTATTTACAAACTGTTACTTAACAGTTGTTTTAGGACAACTTAGAATAAGTAAACGAGCATATAATAAATTATTTTCTAATGCTTAATAAATGATTCATAGTGTGCATTTAGTATAAACTTATTGGACTCTATTTTAATGATGTAGATGCAAAGTCTAAATCATATGGCGCGAAAGCATTAAGGGCATGTCCGAATCCACTTTTGCTATTTTAAGGATGGAAAAATATGCCCTAGCGCATGGTCAACAGGGTTGTGCTTATTATCTTAATGAGTTATGGGTGTGTTTTGAACATGTGCATTGAACCAATCAGAGTCGCATCTCACATTCCCTTTAAGAGTCAGTTGTGCTGCGCCATGACATTTTGCTATTTACATGACAGACTTTGTAAGTGGAAAAACTGAATGCTTCACTAGCGAGAAAACAGTTAAACAGACCATCTGCAGCATGAGGATCAAGAATGAGCCTCCTCCATTCTGCCAATTTACTTTCTCTTTAGTTTACTTTTACTCTTTACATCTTTACTTTCGTGGAGTAAGGGAACGGTGTTGTACACACTTCACTGAATACATTAGCCTACATAGTTAATTTAGTTTGTTAAGCACAAATATTTGTTCAAAACAATTTTTTAATTTAGTTTTAATTTCCAGCAAATTAATAAATGAGCAATAATAATGAAGTGTGGTCATAAACTGAATTATATCCAAACACATGTCCTATTCTTATGCCTCATAGTGATGCATATGTCTCCAAAACCTGACAAATCTAAACTTGTTTTTTATTAAAACAAATATAAATATGCATATAATAAATAACCCTGATAATACTACTACTACTACTACTACTACTACTAATAATAATAATAATAATAATAATAATAATAATAATAATAATAACATTATGCAAATTGTCATGAATAAACTGAAAAAGCCTCCTGACATGAAGAAAGCATGGAGGCAGTGGTTTTCATATTTATGTAGAAACTAATAATTTTGCGTGCCAAAACGTGCCAACAATGCACCTTAACACACCTCCTTTTTAGACCGGAACACCCATAAGTCCACCAAGTGGCCCAGATAGAATTGTTATGTTATCAACGTGACGCGAAACGTGAAAACCAGGGTTGCGCTGGTCTGAAAATAGCAACAAATCTTGTCAAACACGTCTTGCGCCTTATAAAAAAAATAATAATAATAATTTAAGTGTGGTATTCTAGGCCAGTATAGGTGGGGATGACACCTTGGATAGAAAAACATTATCGTTCAGAATGTTCACACTATTTGACTGTTTACTCACAGATGACTATTTTCACTATTTATTGCAGTTTTGCCGTTTGCATCAAAATGATAACTGTATTGGGTCACACTTTATTTTGATAGTCCGTTTGTTGAATTTAAATTACATTGCAACTAATTATCATTAGATAAAGTGGACTGTTAGGTTGGGGTTAGGGTTGGGGTTAGGGGTAGGGTTAGTGTAAGTGTAAGTGTAAGTTGACATGTACTTGCAAAGTTTCTTATAGTCAGTTAAATGTCTGTTGCATGTCTGTATCAACAGATATTAAGTAGACAGTCTACTAATACTCAAATGGACCATCTAAATAAAGTGTTACCCTGTATTGTTTAAACAGTAAGTAAACAGTGTGCAAATTAATGGCCAAATCACATTAAAAGCTTTACATTGTAGTGCCATTTTAGTAGTCTCATTTCTGCCCTGCTTTCATCCATTCATCAGTCTTCTTTCATTTTGTCGGCAATGTCCATCTTTCAACCATCCAATTAGTTCGCAAAGAGCAAAGTCATGCCCTTTTTTACCTTTTTCTTTTTTTAGGATAATTTCAAGGAACAATCTCAACATTTGTTTCATGGTGAATTTAAGTAACTACCCACAATCTAACAAGATTAGTTGAAATAATACTGCTTTGTATTTCATTGCTAATTCTATTTCATTATAGATTGCACCCTTATATGATGAGAATGTGTCATTTATGACACAACACAGTTGTTTTGAGCTTTACAATTATATGACAGTGGGTGTTGTAACAGGAATACTACAGGACCAATCTGAAAACAAGCCGAGACAAATAACTCCACAAATCTGATTGAGGAGACAGAAGTTGTTTATCCAAAAGTAAGCTAATGTGGTCTCCCAACATTCCCCAAAAATGCAATCTCATGGCTGTGTGTGACTGTTATATGTTATGATGAATTAATGGTATGTGTATATTCAGTGTTCATACTTAACAGTAAATGCAAGGGCAGCATTATTAAAAAATGTAAATATTTACTATTCAATTTATTGATATAATTAACATTTTAGTGCTCCTGAAGTGCCTGAATATCCAAACAGAATATAAATCAAGATATTTTCAGCAGATAATGGAAATTATAATGTGTACAGTATCAAATGATTGAGAAATGGTTATAGTCAGATTAAGGACACGTTAGAATTGACTGAACATAGAAGAAGTGATGCTGAAAATTCAACTTTGCATCAAGAATGAATTATATTTCAAATGTATATTATTTATAAACAAAAATAACATCCCATGATATCAAATTTACTGCATTGGCAACAAATAAATGCCTTGATGATCAGAAGAGACTTCAGCAAAAATCTAAGCAACGTCAAATTATGAATGGCATTACAATATATCTGATAATACTAATCCTAATGGTACTATTAGTAAAAGGGTAGTAAATCAGTATGTTTTTGTGGCTCATTTTAGACATTTAATTAACCCCAAATTAGAAAAGTTGGGGCAATTTGGAAAATGCTAATAAAAAACAATAAAGGGTAACATTTTATTTTGATGGTCCATTTGAGTATAAGTACTGTAGACTGTCTGCTTAATATCTGTTGATACTGACATTCAACAGACATTTAACTGACTATAAGAAACTTTGCAAGTACATGTCAACTTACACTAACCCTAACCCCAACCCTAACCCCAACCTAACAGTCTACTTATAATGAGAATTAGTTGGCGTGTAGATGCAATGTAACTTAAATTCAACAAATGGACCATCAAAATAAAGTGTGACCCCATTAAAGTAGGGTTTTCCAAATTCACTTTGGCTTGTATTTCATTTCAAACACAATATTTCATGTTCCGTCTGGTCAACTTAATTTCATTTGTAAATATGCATTCTTTCCTGTCATTCAGACCTGCAACACATTCCAAAAAAAGTTGGGACAGGAGCAATTTAGAGTTAGTAATACCTTTAAGAGCAAAGATGGGTCGAGGACTGCCAGTTTGTCACTACGTGAGAAAATTATTAAAATGTTTAAAAACAATGTTTCTCAAAGAAAGACATTTGAATAATTCACATTCGACAGTGCATAACATCAAGTAATCTGGAGGAATTTAAGTGCTTAAAGGAAAAGAGCGTAAGCCTAAGCTGAACTACCGTGATCTTCTATCCCTCAGGCAGCATTGCATCAAGAATTGTCTTTTATCTAGAAGCGATATCACCACATGGGCTCAGGACTACTTTGACAAACCTTTGTACCACAATACAGTAAGTGGTTACATCCACAAATGCCAGCACTGTGCAAAACGAAGCCCTATGTTAACAGTGTCCAGAAGCAACATTGACTTATCTGGACTCAGAAGCTTCTGGGATGGATCACCACACAGTGCAAAATGTGTGATCTGTATTTCAGGTATTTTTTGGGAGAAATGCTCGCTGTGTGCTACGGATCAAATAAGAAAAGGATCATCCAGACTTTTCCCAGCAGCAAGTCAGGGTCTGTCATCTTATGGGGTTGTGTCAGTGCCCTTGGCAAGGGTCTCTTGTGCTTCTGTAATGGCACCATTAATGCTAAATAGTACGTAAAGATATAGTAGCACAATATGCTGACAGCAAAAAGACATCTTTTTCAGGAACGCCCATGCACATTTTAACAAGACAATTAAAAATGATACAGGTAACTTGACTGGCCTGCCTGCTGTCCAAAACTGTCTAAATTAGAGAATTTGTGGCACATTTCTAAGTGCAAAATGTGAAAATGAAGACCCTGTACTGTTGCCCACCTTAAGACTTGTTTGCAGGAAGAATGGGACAAAATTACACCTGAAACAATCCATCATTTGGTGTCTTCAGCTCCTTTAACATCTTTTAAGTGTAGTGAAAAAGAAATTACAAAGTGGTAAATGCTTTACTGTCCCAACTACAAAAAATAAATAAATAAATAAATAATAATAATAATAAATAAAAATCCCATGGGGGGTGCCACGGTGGCGTAGTGAGTAGCACGTTCGCCTCACAGCAAGAAGGTCACAGGCTCGAGCCCCAGCTGGGTCAGTTGGCATTTCTGTGTGGAGTTTGCATGTTCTCCCCCTGGTTGCGTGGGTTTCCTCCGGGTGCTCCGGTTTTCCCCACAAGTCCAAAGACATGTGGTGTAGGTGAATTGGGTAAGCTAAATTGTTTGTAGTGTATGAGTGTGAATAAGTGTGTATGGATGTTTCCCAGAGATGGGTTGTGGCTGGAAGGGCATCCGCTGCGTAAAACAAATGCTGGATAAGTTGGCGGTTCATTCCGCTGTGGCGACCCCGGATTAATAAAGGGATTAAGCCGACAAGAAAATGAATGAATGAATGAAAAATCCCATGGAACACATTAAATAAAGTGTGTTGTATTGTCCGCAAAGAAATACAAGTCAAAGTAAATTTAGAAATCACTACTTCTATTATCATTTGTCATTTTTGTCAGAAAATATATATGTATTTCCTTTTTTGAAAGAGCCGCTGCAGTATAATTAGTGTCTTGGCAAACTACAGACCTAAAGTAACTTCCCAGCACTGCAACAAAAAAACAGAAGAATGTCTTTAAAACAATAACCCTTCTTTCAAATGAAATGTTTTAGACGGATATTTATATGTGGCAAATTTTATATGGACGAGAGGTCTAATTTCAACCCAGGCTCATTCTGAAAACATACTATACACATTTCTGGAGGCTGTGAAATATTTTTGCACTTTTTGTTTTCACAATTCCTGAGACTGCTGTGTATACTTTTTGAGATCTCAAATTTCTCTCACGAGTGCCATTCGTGCCTGCTGTTCTCGCGCAAACCCACCAGAGGCTGCTGTTGACAGACTTACTGACTGACTGACTAAATAAATGACTGACTGACTGACCGACTAATCGACTGACCCACCCTCCTCTTTCCATAAACCCAACCAAAACTTTTCAAAAGCAATCCAGATAAAAAGAAAAGCCCTCATCTCAGTTTTCAGGTTTTACCTTATTCTCACCCTGTTATTTACTGGTTTCTTCTATTTTATGGATTCTGTTTTTGTCTTACCTCCTTTCTGGAACCATTCTTCACTGGACTCCCATTGTTGTGGTCAACTCCTCTCTGCATTTCAAGTCCGCCAAAGAACATGGCGAGCTAACGTGACAAACTGGTTGCAGCAGGAAAATCATCCACATGGAGGTAAGCGGTCAGCTGGTAAGCACGAAAAGGAACGCCATCATACTGCCCCGTAGCATTCGTTTAAAAAATGAAACACAGCTATACGTACCTCTGGCTTCATGCTGTAATGTGTGGTCTCCAGAAACGTACAAAGGACTACGTTTTCAAAATGAGCCTAATCAAATCACTAATCAAATTACATCAAATAAAATTCCAATCAATACATTGATTTCCTATGAAACAAAAATACTGATTTGTGCAAAAAAAAACTAAACATTATTTTAGTTTACAATCTCTCACAATCTCTCTGATTTCCTATGAAACAAAAATACTGATTTGTGCAAAAAAAAGCTAAACATTATCTTAGTTTACAATCTCCCACAATGCCCCTATGTTTCCCCCCCATGTTTGTTTGACTGTAGCATAAAAAGGGTAACACTCTACAAGGTTTTATTGCATAAACAAACAATGAATGAAACATTTATTATAGTATTTGTTCATATTAGAATGATTAGTCAATGAAAATACAGTTGTTCATTGTTAGTTTAACTAATGTTAACAAGTATGAATTGAATTTGGATGCTAATAATGCATTGGTAAATGTTGAACTATGATTAACAAATTCTGTACAAGTAATGTTCAAAATTAGTTCATGTTAGTAAATATATTAACTAATGAAACCTTTTTGTAAAGTGTGACCAAAAAAAGCTACATTCATGTGTTTTTGCTAGCAATTTTAAAAGTCGATTGATGGAAACCAGGCTTCCCCACCATCATGAGTAATATTAAATAGTCTCGTCAAGCTGATTTATTCAAGTCGGTGCTGCTGCGTAATTAAACCGTGAGATGTTTCATTAAGTATTTTAAAGCTGCGCAACAGACTAGCCGCTACTGCTGCACTACATGTATATATCATCCATATTGCTCCTTGTGAAAGTGACTTCCACCTCTCACATGTGGTCTGGGCCTATAAACGTTTAAGTGATTTTCCTATGATCGCAGCCAGATCTTGCTCTGTAATGTCCACAGGACCAGTGCATGTTATATAGCTGTCCTCCCACTGACACGCAAGGACTCAAGCTAATAAACGTCAACGCTAGGGGAGGGTTAGCATTCCTGCAGGGTCATTGTGGATAAGAGAGGCATTCGAGGGTGTATTCGTTTAATCGGAGATGTTTGTTGGATGATCTAAATCAGTGAACAGTGTGAGAAGACTATAGCAGCTACTGTAGTGTGGGAGTAAAAATCTTTAATCAACATGCAGTACTGTATGTTTTTTTTTTCAACCCGCTGTGTCTTTCCCAGCGCTCCTATCATCTTATCTTGTTAAAAAATGGACCTGACTGGAGATAGAGCATCAAAAGTAGGAGCTACAAATTATTTATTAAACTAACCAGCAAGTGGCCATTGAAGATTGACTTTCAAGGACTTTTTTGTGTATGTGTGTGTATGCGTTCATTTTCAGAAATAGGGTTTTGTGGGATTTTAATGTGAGTTTGTAAACACATTTATGTAGGTCACACTTTAAAATAAGGTTTCATTATAGTTAATGTATTTACTTAAATGAACTTATTATGAACAATAATTGTTCTGCATTTATTAAACCAACATTTACTAATGCATTATTAACATCCAAATTCATTCGTGTTAACGTTAGTTAATGAACAACTTTATTACTATAATACATGTATTTTTTATGTTAGTAAATGCATTTCATCTTTAAAACATATGCTACCTGCCGGTTTGATGCTGTTCCTTTTTTCGCTTACCAGCTGACCCCTTACCTCTGTATGGATGTTTTTTCTGCTGATTTGTCTGGTAGCTCGACATGTACATGTATGAGTTGAACGAGACAGTGGGGTTCGAGTTCGGTGAAGACTGGTTCCAGAATTCAGGTAGGTAAGTTGAGATGTACTTGCAAAGTTTCTTATAGTAAGCTAAATGTTTGTTGAATGTCAGTATCAACAGATATTAAGTAGACAGTCTACTGATACTCAAATGGACCATCAAAATAAAGTGTTACCTACAAGTAAAACAAAAACAAAAGCTAAAAATTAAAATAAACAAGTTAATAACAGGGTGAGAATGTTGTAAAATCAGGGGGCTTTTCTTTTTCTGGATTGCTTTTTAAAACACTGCGGTTGGGTTTAAGGAAAGGGTGGATGGGGCAATCGGTGCTTTTAAAACACTATTGGTTGGGTTTAGGGAAAGGGGAGGGTGGTGGTATTGGTCGGTTGGTCAGTCAGTAAGTCTGTCAGTCAGTCAGTCAGTCGACAGTGGCCTCTGGTGGATTTACATGAGAATGACAGGTGCAAATGGCAGAAATTTGAGATCTGAAAAAGCGTACACATCAGCCTCTGGTGGATTCGTGAAAACAAAAACTTCAAAAAACAAACCTCCTGGGACATATTTTGCTCTCTTCAGAAATGTATATAAGGGTATGTAATCAGAATGAGCCCAGGTTACATTAACTAAAACAACAAATTACAATTGTATTCACTTCTGTCACATATATTTTCAAGAACACTCTAAAGAACAGTGGAGTGGACACATTAATTATATGACATTTTTGATTGACTTGCCTTTTTGGGGCGACAAGGTGGCTCTTGCCTCACAGCAAGAAGGTCGCTGGTTTAAGTCCCGGCTGGGCCAGTTGGTTGAGTTCAAAGATATGCGCTATAAGTGAATTGAATAAACTAAATTGTCTTAATGTGTGTGTGTGTGTGTGTGTGTGTGTGTCTGTGTGTGTGTATGGGTGTTTCCCAATACTGGGTTGTGGCTGGAAAGGCATCCACTGCATAAACCTTCGTTCTTTCCGCTGTGGCGACTTTAGAAAACTAAAGGAGTAAGGCGAAGGAAAATGAATGTATGAATAAATGGCTTTTTAATAATGAATATATATATA
>CAIGQQ010038783.1:776928-795907 GCA_903798035.1 Danio albolineatus | reverse complement strand
AAAAAAAAAAAGTAGACGTGCGTTGCTTAAATGTAATATTTATAATGTTTGGACTAATTACATAGTAATTAGGTTTCATTGGAATTCATGACTTCCATTGCTAGCTGTGTTACAGTTATTTTCAATTAGGCTAATGGTCCTGTTTCAAAAGCTGTAACTCCAGGCAATGTTTATTTTGGTTGAAATGGTCTATGGATGTTAGATACGTGCTTAGGTTATAATGCTGTATTTTATTTTTTTTTCACCGGATGTACTAATGTTTATATGATCTTTCACTTTCAGTTCATGAGAAAGTACAATAACTGTTTTGTAAAGCTCACACATGCACAAAATATAAACAATCCTGGTCCATACATAATGAATGTAATGGGACCATTTTTTACTGTGGTGATTTTAAAACAGTACAGGTGGTAGCAGAAAATTATTTGACATGGGGATGGGGGTGGGGGGGATTTATCCAGTTTTATGATTCACTTTGAGTTAGTCTTAGTGGGAATTATGCTTTAAAAAATAAGATTATTTAAGGGGAAGAATATATAAGGAGATTGTGAGCTGCATTTCTTTGCCATTATAAAATGTTATCTCTAGTTTACTTGTAATACTTTACAATAATGTTTCGTTATTTAATGCTAAATTTAACTAATAATAAGCGATAACTGTAGAGTGTTTATTAATCATAGTTTTCCATTTACTAATGCCTTATAAAAATCTAAATTGATGCTTGTTAGCATTAGTTAATGCATCATAAATTCACACTAACATTGAACAACTGTATTTTTGTTATATAACATTAATCAACATGAACAAATACTGTCTTTTGGATGAGACAGTCCTAAGGGTCCTGACTACCTGTGGTTATTATAATTTTCATGACACTTCTTGTAAAGAATAGGGGTTTTCTTTCCAGTTTTCTTTCATTGACCCTTACCAATCATGGCCTTCCAATCATCTCAATAAACCAAATTGGCTGTATCACTGTCTCTCCACTCTCCCTATAGCTGGTGTGTGTTGAATGCACTGGCGCCAGTGTCCTGTGGCTGCCGTCGCATCATCCAAGTGGATACTGCACGCTGGTATGGTGTGGAGAGACCCACTCATGATTGTGAAGGATAAATGCACTATATAAATAAACATTACATTACATTACTGTAATAAATGTATTGTTGATTGTTTGTTCATTTTAGTAAATGCATTAACTAATACAACCTTTTTGTAAAGTGTTACCCTTTTTAAGTAGACTTTTTAAACACTAAAGTAATGATATGAACATTATGTCAACATTAAATGTAACATGATACTCTAATGTACATAACGGAAGTCGACCAAAAAAAGCATAAAAAGTCATCCAGGGAATTCTGGGAAAGTGAATTTACAGTTATTCACGGCATATATCAAGGAAACTTACTGTTAACCAGGTTATGCATTTTTACTGTAGCATTTTTACAGTTTTTACCAACATTTTTACATTATCTGGTATTTAATTTTCTCTTTGAAACACTGTGTTTTGATAAGTTTGTCAAATTCATGACTTGGAAGTAAATAGAAAGAAAGAAAAAGTTCACCGGCTGGTGAACAGGTTGGCCCCTCAGGATCAATGTAAGGACTCGTCTGTCACTGAGGTCTTACAGGGATCGATCTCATGCTCTCCACTCCTCCATGACCACCACAGCAGCTGCTCAGGATACGGCGTGGTCCAGGATTATGGAAACCTCGGGAATAATAAAAAAAAACAGACTAATATAAGCGCAGATGCCATTCAAAATATAATGTCTTTTGGGAAGTGTTCCCGGCTCCGGTTGCCCTAAATAAGGCAGACTAACAATCCTTTAGAGGATTTGGATTTCACTGCATTTGTGTTTTATGTGTATGCTAATGCAAAAAGATGTGTCTTTAATCTAGTTTTAAACTGACAGAGTGTGTCTGCTTCCCGAACTGTGCTAGGAAGGCTGGTCCAGAGGTTAGGTGCCAGATATGAGAAAGATCTACTGCCTACAGATGATTTTGATATTTTGAGAATAATCAATTTTCCAGAATTAATTGAGTGTAGAGGACGTGATGGGCTATAATACACCAGGAGCTCCCTCAAATACTGGGGAGCTAAGCCGTTCAGGGCTTTGTAGGTAGTCAGTAAAATTAAAACATTTATACAATATTTAATATTGAGCCAATGCAATGATGAAAGAACTGGAGTAACATGATAATATTTCTTTGTTCTAGAAAGGACTCTAACAGCTGAGTTTTGAACTAGCTGAAATTTGTTAATTAGCCCAGTAATGGCTAGTAATGCATTACAATAATCTAATCAAGACGTCATGAAAGCATGAATGAGCTTTTCCGCATCAGACATTGAAAGCATATGATGAAGTTTGGCAACATTTTTTAGATGAAAAAATGCAGGCTGCTATCAAAAATCACCCTCAAATTTTTGACTAAAGATGAGGACTGAACTAAGAATCCATCAAGGGCTATACAGTGTTCTAGGTTTTTGCGTGTGAGGTTTTTAGGACCAATAAGCAAGACCTCAGTTTTATCTGAATTTAGCAATAAGAAGTTATTATCATTCATTTTCTTGTCGGCTTAGTCCCTTTATTAATCCGGGGTCGCCACAGCGGAATGAACCGCTAACTTATCCAGCATTAGTTTTACGTAGCGATGCCCTTCCAGCCACAACCCATATCTGGGAAACACATCCATACATTGTCATTCACACACATACACTACGGACAATTTAGCTTACCCAATTCACCTGTACCGCATGTCTTTGGACTGTGGGGGAAACTGGAGCACCCGGAGGAAACCCACGCAACCACGGGGAGAACATGCAAACTGATGGACAATTGTAGCTTGTTTTTCAGGGTTCAAAGTGGATAACCTTGGAGTTATCATCACAGCTTGCCCCTTAGGTTTCATGCTGCATGTATTGTAAATGCATCAGCTTGCTTTCTGATAACTTATTAAAGGTGCATATATTAAAGGTGCACATTTTAAAGTTATAATCCATGAATGGTAAATCATTTAAATTACATATAGAAAAAAAAAAAAAAACGTGATTTTTAATTAGCATTTTTTACAACCTAGGCTCATTTTGAAAATGTTGTCCCTTTCTGGAGGCCGCAGAATACGTCCTGGGAGGTATGTCTTTTTGCACTTTTTGGGAATATTTAAGAGGCCGCTGCATACGCTTTTGGAGATCTCAAATGTCTCTCGCAAGTGCCGTTCCCGCCCGCTGTTCTCGCATAAACACACCAGAGGCCGCTGTTGGCTGACTGTTTGGCTGACTGAAAGACTGACTGACTGACCGACCAATCGACTGACCCACCCTCCTCCTTCCCCAAACCCAACCAAGATTTTATCGACTGACCCACCCACACACTTCTCTTAACTCAACCAACAACTTTAAAAAAATAAGCAATCCAGAAAAACATTAAAAGTCCTCGTCTCATTTTTACCATGTTTTCAGACTTTACCACGTTCTCACCCTGTTAATTGCTGGTTTATTTTATTTTTTGGATACTGTTTTTGTCTTAGAACTTTCTAGAACTGCTCCACATCGTACTTGAACCCTGTCGTCGTGGTCAACTCCTCTCTGCGTCTCAAGTCCACCAACAGACATGGCACGCTAACGGGACAGACTGGTTGTGGCGGGAAAGTCATCCACACGGTGGCAAGTGGTCGACTGATAAGTACGAAAAAGAACAGCATCACGACACCCCGTTACGTTTGTTTAAAAAAATCAAACCAGCCATGGGCCTATGTACCTCTGACCACACAATGTGTGGTCTCCAGAAACGTTCGTGGGCCTACGTTTTCATAATGAGCATGTGTTGATTTTTTCATAATTTTTACCTTACCTCCTTTACCTTTGGAATGGCTACATTTTACTCATACTTTTAGCAGTTTGTACAATGGATACTTTTACTACAATTGCACAACATTGTTTTGGCAAGCAAAGGTGCTTTTGCTAACACTTTATGATAACTACACACTATGAATCATTTGTTAAGCATTAGCAAATAGTAAATTCATTATTTGTTTAGCATTAACTCTGCATTGATAGATGTTTGAAAGCAGTTTATAAATACAGCTACAAATGCTGGATTCCTGACCTATAAGTGCATGTATAATGTGCTTAATTAGTGTGTCTTCATATTTTGTAAATGAATTATTTTTCATTACAAAATAATGTATTGCATTATTTACAAAGGAGTTATTTAAGAATTCTTGGTAGTTTTTGTAAAGAGCATTCATAATGCGTATATAAATTATTAATAAACTATTCAAATTAACATTTATATATGTTATTACTCATGCATATAGTAATGATTTCTTTGTATGTTAACAAATGCTTTATTAACTCAATATCATCCACTTTTGTGAATGAATCTAAAGTGGGGACTATTTATGTTTTATAAATGACAATTAAAGGCTTAGTATCAAATGAACATAAAATATTTGCAATGTTATCTAAAAAGTAAAATTACTGTAAAGTTTAAACATTGTTGAATAACAGGAGTGTCAATCATACATAAATATGGATGAAACAGCAATTTAACAATATAAACATAATTTAACAATATATTATGGTACAACATATCAATGTTATTTAGCTATATTAATTATATTTAGTTATAATTAGTATATTAGTATATTAGTTATATTTAGTATAATTTAGTTATATTAAGTTTAAACTGTAGTTATTTTATTTTAAATAAGTTTGCAAGTAGTTATTTTTCATTTGATATAGTTTCATTTGTGTATCTTCAAATGAATAAAAATTATTAAATTCATTCATTTTCACTTTTTCCTGTTTAGAGTATAACTTAGACTTTAATTGTCATTTAAAGGGGATTTAAAAATATATAAATAGTCCTCACTTTAGATTACAGTAGGTTACAAAACTGGATGGCATAAAGCATTTATTAACATACAAAGTAACTATTAATATATGCCTAATTAATAAGATATATAAATGTTAATTTGACTAGTTTATTTACGCATTCTGAGTTATCTTAAAAAAAACAGCAACTTCTCTCTAACAATGCAATACTTAATTTAGTAATGCATTCAATGCTGCATTCGTAAACTACTTATAAACATCTATTAATGTAGAGTTAATGCTTAACAAATAAGGAATTTACTATTTGCTAATGCTTAATAAATTATTTATAGTGTGTAGTTATTAAAAAAGTGTTTCCGGTACTTTTACTTGAGTATGGTATTCAGTAAACTTTCCACCACTACATTGCAATAAGTTATCAGAATGAATCAATAGATTTTGAACTGATTTTGTCTATGGTACAAGGTTTCAAGCTTTTTGCACGACTGTGAAGTAAACAGGAGTCTGCTGGCAATTCTACAAGGACATGCCCTTTGAAATATCCCATCCTAACCAGTTCAGGAAAAGCAAATATGTCAACACAGGGAAGAAAACCATGTTTGACAAGTCATTGTCCATTGCTCTGTCAAGTAGATTCAGGTCAAAATAAATGCACTACAATGTCTTGCATGTACAATGGACAATGCATAATATGGTAAACAATCTAAATTCCATCTTCTAAATAAATTTATAGACGCTTCCCTTAGCATCATCTGCTCTCCTGGCAGGAGTCAGCAAAATGCTTCTCAAAGCAAAACATGCACTTTCTTGTCACTTTATTGGGTACCATTTTGGACAACCTTTTACCACCAAACTACTGTTGTTCTTTGTGATACCGATTCAACAAGATGCTGGAAACAATGGATATCTTTCACCAATAATTGCATTATTTATTTATTTATTTGGTATTTATAAGCACATTTGAATTTTTCACAAAAAATGTTTGACTAATTCACAATGCTTGTTTTTCTGTTAGTGAATTTGGAGTGTTCTAAATGAGCACCCATGTGCACAAAGTTAGTAATTTGCACAATACAAAGCCAAACCAGCTTCATGTAAGGGCATTATGAAAAGCAGCACTTGTCCAGAGGAGGACAAAAAGAACAACAAAAAGGAACTTTAAAGGGGACCTGTTATGCAAAACGTCACCTCTATCAGGGGTTTAAACACATTTGTGTGGCCAATATAAATCTATTAATATTATATTTTCTTTATATTATTATAGTTATATTATTTTTACTTTTTTAAAATCACACTTCATAAAACTGTCTGCAGAAACACTTTGATAGACATTCTCCCTTTGTACATGTCACCATGCCCATTAGTGACAGTTTCTCCCTCATTAGCATAGAACTTAGGCCCCGTTTACACTGCAGTTTAATGTGGCCCAATTCCAATGTTTTGCTCATATATGACATAGATCGAATTTGTTCTATGACCGTGTAAACACACAAAAAAAATTTATGCATTCGAATATTCTGAAATCGGTTTCAGGCCTCCTTCAAATGTGGAAATAAATCAAATATAAATCATATATGTGTCAATGCAACTATCATGTAAACAGGCAGATTGGATTTATTGAGGCAGTCTGTTTTGTACGTCATTAAACTTGCGACAATGTGGTACTTCTCCGTGGTTTAATGACATAAAAGGAAGATTGTGTGTGGAGACATGGACATGGTAAACAACAACAGAGGAAACATGGAGGAGGAAAGTGGTCAGTGGTCAGTGCCAGTGGTCGACAGCAGAAGTTACCTGCCTTCTTGCTCTGTGGGGAGATGAGTCAGTGGAGGACACAATGTAAAAACCATAGGCGCAAGCTGCAATGACGGTCCTTTCCCTTCTCCTCTGCCTCAAAACCATTTTAAAATTGGGCGAATTCCACATATTTCTTTCCATTTTCTTTTAAAAAGACTGCAATGCCATTTGAATTTAAAGTGACTTTCCCCAAAATGGCAGAATGAGAATCAAAGCATAAAAGGGGCAGTTTAAAAGAATTATAAAACATTTTATTTAGGGTATTTTGACGTGAAAGTTTTCATACACACTCTAATGAATAGAAAAAATGAATAAATTAATGAATGCTTGAATAAATGAATGAAAGAATGAATGAATGAATGAATGAATGAATTAATTAATTAATTAACTGATTTTTCCTGTACAAATTACAGACTAGAATCTAAATGCCAGACTAGCAAAATCATGGTCCTGGATTTTGTCCTTGATTTTTGAAGTGTGAAGTACTATACAATTAGTGGATTATGCTTAGAATTTGATGTACAGCATGCATTTTAAAACCTACAGGAAATGTAAACACACTTATGCTGTTCCATTGCAAATTCATCCATGTAGATTTTTGCAGCTGCTGGAAAGGAAGCAACTTGAGTTAACCTGATAAAGATGCAGACAGAGTTGGTATTAACCTGGGCTGATTCACTTAAGTGTAGTGTGCTGCTGTATTATGCATGGGGGAAGATCACAGTTGGTGAAAAGCGCTTGCTCGGAATTGAAATAATTAGCACGAGCGGTGTACGGGGAGTCATATTTACTCAATTCAAATGTCTGGAGCTACACATGCCTAATTACTTTCCTCCAGACCAACCGCTGGTTTGTTGTTGTTCGGCACAGACTTCCAGCGATGCATTTACACTCATTCATCACAGTGTAAATTATACATTAGTGCAGTATATTGAAGCGCAAGCAAAATGTGCAGAGTGGGGTCCATTCAAGTCGTGTGTTCTGACTTATTTGGAGAAAGAATTAGATTGTAATAACTAAAAATCTCCCATTGGAATCATATAGTGCATTTCTTTATTTTCATTCAGTGTCTTGATGCATCATAAAAACTAAAGTTTATTCAAGACATTTTAAGACTCCTTTTGCAGACATGCTTTGCTGTTATACAACAGGTAAATGTGATTTATTTGAACCATATCTGTGTCTAATGAAACTGCCTCTAATACTGACACCGAACATAAATTAGCATTAGAAACTGCTCACTGAAGGATTTTGAATTTCCCTTAAACTAACTAGAGGTAGAATCGTTCCTCTCGTAAATTACTTTTCTGGCCCTGCTGCACCCAAAATCCTCCCTGCTAAGCCACTCAAATATTCTCTCAATATCTAGTTCAGCACCCACTGTGTGTGTGATTGATCCCAGAGCTGATCGCAGCACGGTACGAGGCAGATTTGGGTTGTTCTGCAGCCTATGAGAGTGTCTGCTCTTTGCCACAGAGGTAATTGTACATGGCCCAAGGGACAGGCTGACTGTAGTAAGACATGTAAGGCTGTTTGAACCAGAGCTCCCATCTTCTGAGAAAACCACAGTGCTCTCAGTTCAGCCTCTTTATATATTTTTTTACAAGATTGCATTTTCTTAAAAGCAAGATTTTCTTCAAAGAATTATGTTTAAAGAGCAATATCATTTTTAAAAAAAGCAGTTTGTTGTGTATTTTGGTTAAATGGAGGGTTAGTCAGATGTACTTCAGACAACCTAATGTCAGCTCTACAATAAATAAATAACTAAAAGCAAGCCGACATCAAAAATATATCAACAATAAAACCCATTTGGCGATGAAACCCATTGCTTTAGCTGCGTCTGATTCTGTCTGGGGCGCCACGGTGGCGCGTGAGTAGCACGTTCGCCTCACAGCAAGAAGGTCGCTGGTTCGATCCCCGGTTGGGGCAGGTCCCGGTTGGGCCAGTTGGCATTTCTGTGTGGAGTTTGCATGTTCTCCCCGTGGTTGCGTGGGTTTCCTCCGGGTGCTCCGGTTTCCCCCACAGTCCAAAGACATGCGGTACAGGTGAATTGGGTAAGCTAAATTGTCCATAGTGTATGTGTGCGAATGAGAATGTATGGATGTGTTTCCCAGAGATGGGTTGTGGCTGGAAGGGCATCCGCTGCGTAAAACAAATGCCGGATAAGTTGGCGGTTCATTCCGCTGTGGCGACCCCGGATTAATAAAGGGACTAAGCTGAAAAGAAAATGAATGAATGAATGAATGAATGATTCTGTCTGAAACAAAAATCTGCACAAAATCATACTAAACGGATGACAGCTGACTGAAAGAAGAAAGTACATCTTGGAACTGCATGAGAGGATGTATCTTTCCATACAAGCAGGTGGTAGTCTGTATACAAAACAAGAAACTGCAAAAAAAAGTTTTCATGTATAAATTTCATTATACTTCTATTTCACCACCAGTGTTGAGCACGTTCCCTTAAAAAGCAATTAGTTAAAGTAACTATTTACTTCTCAAAAATAGTTACTGATTTACATAATTGGTAAATAACTAATTACCAGGAAAAAGTAAAAATTGCAATACTTAAAAAAAAATCCAATTTGTCAAATGGCTATTAAATATTTGCAAATTACATTGCACATTAATCTACACTATTTTAATGTTGTTGTGGGATAACCATTAAATTCAACATATATAATTATTACTATAGTTGCACAATAAAACACAATAGATGGTTTAGAAATGTAAGTATTTATTGCACAGACCTCAACTCACAAAACAAAGTCACTAATTTTGTAGTGACGTGACAATGTGTGGTGCTTCATTAAATTAGAAGTACTTGTCACCAAAGCAGTCACCAAAGCCTTTTGTTGCACAATACATAAAAGAATCCTGCCTTTCACCTCAACAAGAGAAAAGTAGTGCTTAAATTTAGAGATTGCAAACCTTACCTTTGAACTTGTTGGATTTGCCATTTTTCTGACTCTTGGTCATTGGTGTGTGTGACTTAGCCTGCTGTGTGTGTGCTTCTGTTTGAACACCCGCAGTGCTCTGCATCTGATTGGAAAATTATGGCAATGTACTCCATCTAAGCCAATCATCACGTCATTATGCCTAGTTCAGACTGTATGATTTTAGACCTGATTTTGACTTGCAGGTTTTGAGGAATCGCCAACAAATGCCTAAAATCACAGGCAAATTGGTGCTCGTTCACGTGAGTAACAATCACACAGTATGAACTATCAAAGATGTGATGTGACGTCTGTAAAATATTTGGTCATAAATAGATGTGTTGGCAATTCAAATCATGCTATGTGAAATATGTTCTGATTGAAAATAACATCGGTGATCACCTACAGCCAATGAGAGAGCAACATCTACTAGTATGGGTATGTGCAGGCCAGTGGGAGGTTAAGGAGGAGTTGATTTTCCCCTATTTTCAGTCTATTTGGACCCAAGAAATGAAGGAAAACTAGTGAAAATTTGGCAGTAGCAATCCTGTCTGTTTGATGTGTCATTTGAGCAATATCACAACTGGGTCAAAAAATAATTCCCTTCAAAGCCAGGTGAGTAGTCATGCAGTGTGGAAACACGTGGCATGACTACTTTGAAAATTGTGCAGTCTGAACTCGGCATTAGTTACACCATGTTCACAGACACACCAATCATCACTGCTTGCTTATGTGTCCCACATGGAGGGAATGTCCCACACGGTGGCACAGTAGGTAGTGCTGTCGCCTCACAGCAAGAAGGTCGCTGGTTCGAGCCTCGGCTGGGTCAGTTGGAGTTGTGTGGAGTTTTCACGTTCTCCCCGTGTTCGTGTGGGTTTTCTCCGGGTGCTCCGGTTTCCCCTACAAGTCCAAAGACATGTGGTACAGGTAAATTGGGTAAACTAAATTGTCCATAGTGTATGTGTGTGAATGAGAATGTGTGGATGTTTCCCAGTAATAGGTTGCGACTGGGAGGGCATCCGCTTTGTAAAACAAATGCTGGATAAGCTGGCGGTTCATTCCGCTGTGGCAACCCTAGATTAATAAAGGGACTAAACCGACAAGAAAATGAATAAATATAATAAAAATAATTTAAAGTGTACTGAGGGCGCCACGGTGGCGTAGTGAGTAGCACGTTCGCCTCACAGCAAGAGGGTCGCTGGTTCGATCCCCGGTTGGGTCAGTTGGCATTTCTGTGTGGAGTTTGCATGTTCTCTCCGTGGTTGCGTGGGTTTCCTCCGGGTGCTCCGGTTTCCCCCACAGTCCAAAGACATGCGGTACAGGTGAATTGGGTAAGCTAAATTGTACATAGTGTGTGTGTGTGAATGAGAATGTATGGATGTTTCCCAGAGATGGGTTGTGGCTGGAAGGGCATCCGCTGCGTGAAACAAATGCTGGATAAGTTGGCGGTTCATTCCGCTGTGGCGACCCCGGATTAACAAAGGGACTAAGCTGAAAAGAAAATGAATGAATGAATGAAAAAAGTGTACTGTATGCTCTTGAAAAACACCCCCTAATATTTTGTTGAACCATTACCAAGTACATCCTAATCAAAAAAATAAATAAAAAATCCTAAGGTGTTATTGACTCCTAATGTGTTGCCAAGTGCCTGTTTACATCTGTCTATACAGGCAATCTCAAATTCTTCTCATGGAGAACTCGAATCCTGGAGTGTTTAGATCCAACCCCAATCAATAAAAAAAAAAGAAAAAAAAAAGAAGGGTTGGGGCTAGTTTCTGCTAAAAATTTCCTCTCCATAAACAGGACTGGCATGCCTTGCAAAGTGCATTTAAGTTTGCAGAGCCAATTCTTTTAGTTAGTTAGTCCCATTAGTTGAAACAGAGGTCAGACATTAAGGAGTGCCGTTCAAGGCCTGTCTCCATCAAGATTCTCAAAGTTTCGTGTTAGCCTTGAGTGCTGAGATTTCATCACATTTTCTCTTACATTTAAGTATAAAAGCAAGTTTTCAAATCTCTTAAAGCTAAGAATCAGTCTTACTTTCTTAGTTAAGACAGCTAGAGAAGTCTGTCAAGTGGTTAGAAGTTTCCAATAGAGATTTGTAATAGCGCTGTGAAGACCTGTGTAGGACATTTGTTTTTCATTAACCTTGTTGACGGTAAATATAGGTGATGCCCTGAAACCATCACAAAAGCACCACACTCAACTGCCTAAACTTCCAATTGTAAGACATGAGCTCTCAAATACTTTGATGTCTTTGACAATTCAAACATGAGCTAGAAACACGGAGACAAATCGGCTCTACCCCTCACCAGGTGGGAATGTGGGAATGTTCACTCCCCTCCTTTCTTTCATTTACATTTGAAGTTTCTTCCGAAAACCACCTCTGTTCATTCACCCTCTCTTCACTTAACTCACACAAAATGGTCATTTAATGTTCAATATCAATGCAAGTGATTTTATCTATCATGTTTGATCTCATTTGAAATGTCTCAGTGCGACTGGTACAATGGTCTTATTCCCTCAGAAATAGACTTAATCAAAATAATAGATATATAACTTCAGGTATCTTTTGCACCACTGCACCAAGGGTGTGCCTGTACCAAGGGGCTTCTATTCAAATGCCCTATAAGCAGAAACTCCTCAGATCTAACCTTTTGTTATTCAACACACACCCCTTCTACTTCTTGGTTTGACTACTTAAGGGACAGATGTTTTGTATTGATCGTTTATGGATTGACTGAATGAATTGGTCTAATACACATTTACCTGACTAATAAATTGTTATATTTGAATTTATTCTTGTTTACTCTGAAACTATTTGCTTTGATAAGTTAAGAATGTACTAGATTTCATGATAGACGAAACATAACACATGTTAGATGAAAATCCTAGAAATTCCAACTTATTGTTTGACTTTAATTATGTTATTCGTTGCAATCACTATGGGGGCTAGGGTTAATGCATTAGTGTGTAGCAAGCCAAAGGTGCAGCTTATCTTACATGGTACTAGCGGTTAACCTCTGGTTAATATTTCGACTATAATTAAGTTGTTACATGGTTATGGCAATCATGGGGGCTAGGGTTAATGCATTAGGATATAGCAAGACAGCATATCTTACATGGTACTAGTGGTTAACCTCTGATTATTGTTTGGAATCTAACTAAGTTGTTACATAGACAATTGTAAGAATCGAATGAGATTACTATTTAAAACATGGCATTGTCTGCCTGTCTGTTAAATAGTATTAATTATTTACCTCTAATTATTGATCAGACTGGTGAACTTACATATGCGTAAAGTGACATAGATTCACAACAAATGAGTATAATAAGAGTAAAAGTACTATGGGGGCTAGGATTAATGCATTAGGATGTAGCAAGCCGAAGGGGCAGCATATCTTACATGGTACTAGCATTTAACATCTGATTATTGTTTCGACATTAATTAAGTTGTTACATAGGAAAATTTGGTAGGAGTTATAAGATTATTTAAATATATACCAAAATATTTCATAAACTACTACTTAATTAATAAAGTAATATAAATTGTAAAATTGGAGTCAGATAAAACGAGGATAAACATATTAATCTTCTAAACCACCTCATACTTAAATTGGAGTCAGATATTAGATAAATTTGAAGAAAATCAACATTGTGCACTGGAAAGACAGAACAGGCAGTGAACCTTCATCCACCTGTAGACACCGCCATTGGACTAACTGGCTGGACCTTACACACTATTCAAGAAAGCAGGAAGGTTAAACTTAAAAAAAAGCATAGCTTTTACAAAATTAGGAACAAAGTTACTGTATATGAACTACATATCCAGGCTAGTCACCACAGTACTACATATGTTACTTTTCTGTATATACTATATATATATACTCTATATGTGTATATGTATGTATGTACAGTATGTCTTGAAACAGTTTAATATACTGTGACAACGTTTAATGAGGCAATGCTCTCAATACAGGCATTAATTGTTGTTTCTGATGATTCATGTAGATTTATGGTTTAACGGAGATCATTGTGCCAGCAGGAAACCTTTTTACAAAGGTCACATGACATTGGGCAATTTGCTACATGCTCCGAACTACTGATTCAAAATAAATGATTCACTAGCAGTACATCACTAGTTTTCCCCTTGTTGCCTAGCCAGGGTTTGCTCTTGCCAGTACTTGAATGGGATACATTTTAAGAAAAGGTGCGATAAAGTGCTTTGATTAAATGTGTTAATTAGTTCTCTAAAATCTTCATAGTATATTTGAGGCTTAAGTGAGTTAAAAAAATCTCCATAAATGGTTTTATATACTCATCTATAACCACCAGCATTATTTGGAGCAGTGGTGAATATTAATGAGCTCTGCTTTCCACAGCTTGTGTCAGTGCCTCCTCTGACAGGGTGAAGGTGAGCATAGAGATCCTAAGTGCAATTTATTAACAAAAACCTAACAATACTACACTTGGCATGAACATAAAACAAATATTAACATGACCATAAATGAACTCAAAGCTTGGCATGAATCACATGACATGACACAACCAAAGAGAAACAAGACATGTGACAACGACAACCAATAAAGAAAAAGACAAATGACTAAATCAACCAATGAAAACATGACACAACGATACACAAAGGAGGACATGGTGGGAAACAGGGCAGGAAACAGGGGGCTGTTTCATAAAAGCCCCAGGAAGGCAAGACTCAACTTTAAAATAAAACAACGTGACACACCATACATAGACCTTATGCCTTTTCGGAGTGGCAGTAAATGAATTTATAATCTGTATATCCAGCACTCTGCATTCTTGCGAGCTGTCAAAAACTCAGTGGTCATGCATGGCTGCCTGCTTTAAAAAAATGTCTCTATTATTCTTCTTTAAAGCCTGCCCCTATTTCTGACATGGTAAGTATAATACAATCACATGGTGCCGGGTATACCCATATTATTGATCCGGTCACACTTTATTTGTTAGGTTGACTGTTAGGTTGGGGTTGGGCTTAGGGTTAGTGTAAGTTGACATGTACTTGCAAAGTTTCTTATAGTCAGTTAAATGTCTGTTGAAGGCCTGTTAAATTTTACTATCAACAGATATTAAGCAGACAGCCAAAAATCTAAATAAAGTGTTACCAATGATCCTTTGTGGCTTTTCAGGGTTTTGTTCCAATTGGCCTGTTTTCCACAGGTATGTTACACTCATATGATTTTACACACGAACAAGGAAAAGTGTTTGAGGCTTATGGTATGTAATTTGCATGTACTGAACTCATATATTTTAGCAATGTCTGGGTATATGCAAACTTCCATTCAATGTTACCTTTAAGAAAGCTGTGTGTCTGTTAGAAAAAAAAAAAAAAAAAAAACTGAGGGATTCTTAAAGTCATTGGTTATACTGAAAAGACTAGAGTTGTAAATCCAGCATTCTGACCAAGTTTATGATCATTGTCTCATAACCATCTTCAAATCTATAAATAAACTAACAAGTAAGTGCTATCCTGTCATGCATACACCCAAAAGATCTTCCAGTCATACTGGCTACCAATGTGCTCACCACACAACATTTACCTATATAGATTTAGAGCAAAGACAGCAATAAAGCCAACTGAAAGGATGGGGTTTATCAGGTCATAACTGGTAAGGGCCAATGGAGAAAATTTGGCCAGGACATCAGGGTTACACCACTACACTTTATGAGAAGTGCCAATGGATTTTTAATGACCACAGAGAATCAGGAACTCAGTCGAACATCTCACCTGATTGGCGTAATCAGTCTTTTCTTCACCAATAAACTGGTGCACTTGTGGTTGCTGCTATATCATCCAGGTGGGCGCTGCACACTTTAATCTTTTAGTCCCTCTAAAATGCAGTGCCTCAACTGGAAGAAACCATGTTCTGTCATGTTTATGAAGAGGCTGTTTATTGTTGGAAATTAAAGTTGGTGTGATGACTTCACCCTCTTGAATCATTCTGTAAATAAGGCCGCAGCTGCTGGCAAACTTCAAAAGGACAATTATTTCACCTTGATTATTTGGTCCTGTATTCCCCTGCTGACTTCAACTGTGTTATCTGCTAAATTACAGAGCAGCTTCTCAGATCTGACTCCTCTGATTTACATTTATACAAATCGGTCACTAAGGATGTGCAGTTTGTCTTTATTGAACAGCTGCACTGTTAATGAGGGGGTTTGGAGAACCACACATGATGGAATTGAATTCATGTAATAAAAATTGATTTCACTCATAAAAGAGGCCTTATGGGGAGGGTAAAAATGAATAGAGGTTTGGGTACACTTCCTTATTCTGCTGTGGTTGGAAAAAAAAAACAAAAAAACAGAACGTCTCTTTAAACTCAGACCATTGGTTGAGCTTAGTCAAACTGCTAAACAGGCTCAAATAAGCCACCCAAACTAGTTTTGATAGTATATGTTGTGCTAAACTATAATATGCCATGTATCTTTCTTGCTTTGTGTGCCAGATGGTGTAGTTATGACATACCACAGCAGGGGTTAGTGCTAAACAGCAAAACCCTGACCCCTTGCCTATTAGCTTCATAGAAAATAGCTTTCCAGAGACATTACCATTATGGCTGTGAAATGACTTGCTTTTACAGCAAGCTCTGTAGAGGATAGTAGAAACATACTTGTTCTTTCTTGAAAAATGGCTTTATATGTTGTTACATACAGTAGATACTGATCTTATGTACTAGCGTCACACAATGTTGTTCCAATTCTGCAAACAATACTCTTTTTTTGCACAAATGAAAGAAAATATAGCTACAGTAAATAAAGCAAAACCAAATCTAATTCAATGCTTGACGCATTCAATTCAATTGTTGAATTGTTAAATCCAACTGTAGGTTGGACCATGTTGTAACTGAGTGATCAAATTCTATAGATATTTAACAAACAATATCAATTAATGGGACATTTACACACCCTTTCAACTAAGAAACAAAACTGCACATTTTTCAAAACTCAAGGCTAACATTTTTGGTAAACATTTACAATATGGTGGCATTAATATGCATTAAAGGTGTAGTATTGTAAGGATGGCTAAATCTCTCCATAATATCAAACCCTGAGAACTGTCAGGTGCTAAAACGAATCCAGCTGTTCAACTGTTCTGTTCAAATTATCATGAGCTTATCTTACTGACTGTATGTCTTTGACAATACCAGGGGAGAATGCGGGAATGCTAGAAAGTTCACTCTTCTCCTTTCACCCCAAGCCGACCTTCTTGACCATTAAGTTACCTTCTCCATCAGAGCAGACCATTCACATTCCACAAAAAATGTCCAAAGTTTTAATATGGTGTATCTTGTAGCTCTATATTCATGTTTGGTATCATTTTTAATGTCTCTTTGTGGTTGTTAAAGTGGTCTTGATGTCACTGTAATATTTCACTGGTATATGTTGATCTGGTTTTGATAAAATATTCGCCAGAGGTCTTGGTAACGTCTTTGGTATCTTGAATTTATGGCTGTTTGTTCTGAGTTGAGTATTTAAGGAAAGATGCAAGATGAGTCATTGGGATCTTGTTGCCAAGACACCCAGTTGCAGCATTTCTGAGACTTATACGTATACTTCTCGGGTCAGGCATGCATCTCTAACTCTTTGATTTATCTTTGAGTAATGGATGTTGTATTTTTACAGTATCATCTCTGAATTGGCTTTTTGATTGTTTTATTATGTAATTGACATATTACAATTTTACCTGACAAATAAAATGGTAAGTTTTGATTCATTCGGAATTCTGCTGAAATCTTTTATCTTTTAGGTTGAGTGAGCAGTTTGCAACCAGACTATTTAAGTAGTAGCTAACCCTACATCCTCTAACTAACTTCAGAGTGTCAACATATTGTCCATGAGAATGTACGCAAATCCTGGGGGGTGACAATTCTGTGCTGCATGTGGTCCCTAATGAACGTATAACTGAAACGTATGGGATCAGATCTAGATCAAAACTCTAAACTCAGTCATAAATGATGAATGTGATCTATTCTTGCAATTAGAAATACAGTCTAAATTTGACGGTCACTTGAAGTCAGATTAAATTTGGAGCTGAAAAATAAATGTAAATAAATTCTAATAAATATCACAATTCTTTTCAGAAGCGCTAGAAAAGGCTTACATGCATATAACCTTCGACCATGTTGTTAGTTTCATCATTGGGCTAATAGATGGACTTCTATAGTATGTAAGTTTGACATCCAGTGCTTGAACTAGCTATTGTACGCCTGATTTGAAAAACATGCAAGCATAGGTTGTCTGGTTAAGGAGGACAAAAGGAGCGAGTCTGACTAACTAAAGGCTTATTTATTTGTGTTCTAAATAAAAGCCACGGCACATGATAGAAGGAATATTTTCCATATGAAAATGAGTTCTAACCAACACCTGAAATTTATATTTTAGAAAAATATAAACTTCTATTTCTTGCAGCTGAACAACAGTACAAACTTACAATGATCACCTCAGGTACACCCCATCTGCTTCATTTAGCGATAAATGCTAATAATGTAAGTTTGAATGCCATTTTACAAGACATTTATTGTCATACTACTGAAAGCAGCAGCAGATAGTCTACCTCAGATCTTGAAAATAAAATAAACCATTTGAAACTGAACTTTAGAACAGTGACTCAACACATCAGGAGTTCAGCATGTACATTTAATAATGTTGAAGAGGTTTGATATGTATTAATTTCTGCCATGTTTCTTCTGTTGCAAACAGCCTAATTGCTTATCAAAATCTCATTATGTAGCATGTTTTTAGGACACAAGGTTACAATGTATCTTGCTCACCTAATGTTTACATTCGTATATTATTACATTATTATTTTTTAATTACTAACCACCTCATGTGAAACCCTGTCTCATTTTGGAGGATACTGTACTCAGGGGGTCACATTTCAGATTCACATTTGAGAGCTGTCCTGACTGACTGAATGAAATACGTGCTTTCCGAGCAAAGAAATCTGGGGTGCTGAAATATATTATTGGCTAAACTTGCCAGGTCAAAACAAAGACAGTCATTCTGGCATTTACACACTTTTTTAAAGCAGAATATTTGACTTCAGCATTGTTTTTCAGATAAACAAGAATGTGCAATGTGCACTTAGCATGTTTCTTAAATATCTGCAAACATATTATGGTATTTTTATGCTTTAGAAGAGTCAAAAACTTACATAAAGCACCTTTAAATGAGACTTGACCTGTTCACACACTCTTAAAAAAAAGGTTCCTTGAGGTTCTATATAGAACCCTAGGGTTCTATACTTGGCCAGTAGAACCTTTTACCCAAAAAATGGTTCTATTTAGAACCCTTTGAGTGCAAAGAACCTTTTTGATTAAAATGGTTCTATAATGTGAGATTTATGACATAATTATATAGTAAAGATTATAAATAAT
>CAIGQQ010038783.1:730431-746928 GCA_903798035.1 Danio albolineatus | reverse complement strand
TAACTTTAATCTACATTTAAGCTGGGTACAATTATTATCATATGTTTATATCATTTCATGTTTTATTGTTTTATACAGTTATTTGTAACTAATTCAGTGGTAACCATAGAGAATTATTGTCATTAAATCATCTCATTTTCAAGTATTTGTCAATTACTTTTGATTTAACATCAACATTTAATGGCTCCATATTGCATTCATTCATTCATTCATTTTCTTTTCGGCTTAGTCCCTTTATTAATCCGGGGTCGCCGCAGCGGAATGAACCGCCAACTTATCCGGCATTTGTTTTACGCAGCGGATGCCCTTCCAGCCACAACCCATCTCTGGGAAACACATTCATACATTCTCATTCACACACATACACTATGGACAATTTAGCTTACCCAATTCACCTGTACCGCATGTCTTTGGACTGTGGGGGAAACCGGAGCACCCGGAGGAAACCCACGCAACCACGGGGAGAACATGCAAACTCCACACAGAAATGCCAACTGGCCCAACCGGGTCCTGCCCCAACCGGGGATCGAACCAGCGACCTTCTTGCTGTGAGGCGAACGTGCTACTCACGCGCCACCGTGGCGCCCGGCTCCATATTGCAATACAATATAATCACATAATAGCAACGCTCTCCCACATTTAAAGCTATTAATGCTGCCCTTATTTCCGCTTTTGGTATAAGTTTGCAGGAGGATGGTTTTGACTAGAATGTACAGTTTTTTACCATCATACTGATAACTTTTAGTCATTTGGCAGAACTACAGTTCAGAACCGCTGTAGTTAAAAAACTTACACCACACAGCTGATGGGGTAAGCAACCAGACAGCCACGTTATTAAACACACTCACATCAACACAGGTACACCCACACGCACACACAGACACACAGAAAGGAACACACAGATCCCTGAACCGTGACATTAACAGAGACCAGACCTGAATATTGTAGAGGCAGTATTTGATAATATATAAATACAAATTTAAATGTAAAAAGATACATGCTTAAATATAAATACACTATAAAAAAAAGGTGCTAAATAGCACCAAAACTGGTTCTTTGGTCGTAACGAGGGGGGAACCTTTTTTGGTGCTTTACAGCACCTTAAAAAAATAGGTGCTATATAGTACTTTTTTCAAATGGTGCTATATAGCACCTATATTTTAAGGTGCTCATAATGTTACTTTACCCTTCCGCAAATAAAACTGGCATAATAGTTATGAGAATTAGCTATAAGAACAAGTGCTTACCAGTAGTAGTGGTGCTATATAGCACTTTAACCCCCCCAAAGAACCACTGAAAAACCTTTTTGTTGCTTTAAAGGTTCTTTACACAGTAAAAGTGCTATATAGCACCCTGACCACCTTAAAGAACCACTGAAGAACCACTGAAGAACCTTCATGGTGCTTTAAAAGTTCTTTACACAGTAAAAGTGCTAAATAGCACCTCAAATACCGTAAAGAACTACTGAAGAACCTTTTTTTTTAGAGTGTATAAATTCTCCAGGAAGTTTGGGAAGTGCTGAAAGAAGCCTGGTATTACACAGTGCCACACTATTTTAGAAAACTTCAGGACAGTTCAAGATTAGTCCTTAGAAAGAGCGTGGGGAATGGAATTGTTTGAAACACTAGTGACAAAGAATTGCCTGCACCTTTAAATAAGTCATAAACTGAGAAATCTATATTCTGTGGATCTTTCCAAACAAAAAAGCCCACTGTTCTATAAAAACATCCAGTAAGTTTAAGAACTCAAATAGTCTCAGTCTTAAAATGTCTTACATTGTAGCCAATCTGCAAAAATGACAGGTTATGGAAAGTGGCACTTTATTGTGTAATAGAAAGGTAAACAGGTCTATGCAGAAACCAAATGATGACTCTTAAGGCAACAAGATGCTGTGCATTGCCAAGTTGTGGAAAATTGTAATTGACTTATTTCTGAGCCCAATTCATATACAATCAAGGTACAATTTGATTGGTATAACTGTAAGTAGGCGGCACAGTGGCTTAGTGGTTAGCACTGTCGCCTCACAACAAGAATGTTGCTGGTTCGAGTTCCAGCTGGTCCAGTTGGCATTTCTGTGTGGAGTTTGCATGTTCTCCCCATGTTCGTGTGGGTTTCCTGCAGGTGCTCCGGTTTCTCCCACAGTCTAAAGACATGCACTATTTGCATTGTATGCCAGTCAATGCAAAAGTTTTCATGTATGTTTGACACCTTCATAGATGAACACTGCTTGATACAAATGTTATATAATATTATGTCCCCCGACAGCCCATATTAACATTACATTTGGGCCAGAGCACGCTTACGTCATCGATGATGTGCTGTTCAGTTTAAGAGAAGTGCTCTCGCTCAGCACAGTGGACATTCCTTTATATCATTATATCGTTGTAGTCATTTGATATGCAGTGACACACAGTTAAATATTTTACCAAACAGATCAGAACCCAATTCAGAGCACTCACACTTCTCAAACGGGAAACGGGCCTGGGCATGGTTTGAATACCATATTGTGAGTACGCCCTAAGCATTGAAAACCAGTGTCCATTTACTTTCATGTCTACAATGCACCATGCCTATTCAAACAATGCATTTAGATGAGTGATGTCACAGCAAAATAACAGTTAAGTTACTACTAAATTCTGATTTTTTTAATGTAATTATATTGACACTATAAGTGGACAGTCTTAAACAAATAAAGAGTGTTCATGACCTCTTTAACCTTGCTGCATTTTCTAGTCTAGTGCTAGTCCTAGCTGGTTTAAGACGGTCCTCCAGGCTTATCAAGAGGTTCTAATAGGACCAGCTGCAAATAATCCAAAATCCCTTTAAAAATTCCTTTACTTTTTTCTGAAGAGGGATGTTAAGAGATAAAATGAAGACATATCTGTTTTGCGTAAAAGACTGTCTGTGTAGCACATGTTCAAGAGCATGTTGTAGACCCCCAGTTAGACACATCTCTGAAAACATCTGCTGTAGGGCAAAATGACATTGTTAAAAACAGGAGCACCCCCTCATTGTGTTAGAAGCAAATTTACTACTAATCAAAAAGCTCATTAGCTTTCTTCTACACCTGAAAGAAAGCATTTTAAGTGCAATACAAATAAATATATTTAGGCATAGACTTGACAGAATGTTCACATAACAATTCACTGATGCAAAATGTTTACTGGTATCGCTAATATGGCAGTAAACAATGAAGTACACAATCGTTAGCAAGCGTACAGGAACTTCCTCATGTTGTTTGCCTTTATACCATCTTGAAACAATCAAAGTGGGCCATCCAGATGTGTGAGACGTTTGTAGGAAGCTAGTGAGTTAATTCTGCAAGTCTGACAGGCTAACGCTTTGACCTAGGTTGCGTTTTATTTGTTGTCAAATTGAAAACAGCATCTACGCCATCCAAATGTGAGATATGATTCACTCGCAATATTATACAGGCCTTCTTAAAGCGGGATTCTTTTTTAATCTCTGTACCTTTTGGCACAAACTCAAAGTTGTTTCCATTGAAGTCGACTCTAAGTAGGTCGATAATAGTGGAAGAACGTTAAAGTTAGCACCAATCTCAATGGCAGATGTTTGGCTGGTGCAAAACATGAAAATGCACGATGAATGCTGCCAACTTTGCTCATGGGAATTAATATATTACCTGCAACAAGAGGTTAACTGACCCGTGCTAACTGTGCAAGCATTTTTGATTTGTCACATCTACAATATGAACTTTCAGGAGGAGTTTATTGCACCATAGATCACAAACTCAGCAATCTTGCTCCTTAGTCATAGTATTTATTCTATTCTTATTATGCTAGCAGTGCGTCAGTTTAAAGTATGTCTAAAGCAGTACTTGGGCCAAGTCCTTCACGGCTGCTTCCCTCCAAATAATTGCAAAAGACTTTAAAGCCACATCAACATTTTAGATACCTATCAAACACTATTAATCACTTCAAGTGAGGAGTTCATGCGTAAATGTGCCGTCAAAGTTTTCGAGAGTTCTTGCAATGTGCGAAAGCTTAAGGTCGCCACCTGTTTGTCGCTACATAGTTGAATTAGTTAATTATAGAGTAAATATTTGCTCATTAAAAGTGCTTTGAGACTTCTCACACTAAGAATGTGTTTATGAAACTTTCAGCCTTCTTTCACCATGTCATGAGAGCAGCTGACATTATTTATTAGAGAACGCGGGCCACAGAAACACGTGTTGGTGAGAAGGCCGAACCATTTATGGGCTAACAAGAGGAAAACAGGAACCCTTTAATCCAAGGAAACTCCCTGAAGGCCTTTTAGAGGAATCTGGATATTTGAAGGGTAAAGTAAGAAAAAGTGGGAATTTATATTTATATTTTCAACAAAGGCTCACTGGTAAAATATGCCTCTATCTTTATTTTTTGCAAAAGAAAAAAAAAATCCAGTAAGCCAAACACCACATTTTAACCTCCACCTTAAAGTAAGTACATATAATTAATTCATATTACTCAGTAATTAAATGAGTAACTGTCACCTTACAATAAAGTGTAACTGAACATTCATCTCACAGTTAACTTTTGGTAACCTTCACCAAGGCTGTGAAAACAACATAATGTACCATTAACAGGCCCATAGCAGCCTAGTGAAAGGGAACCCCTCTAAAAGTTTTCTAAAGTTCTCTAAAAGGGGCATTTTTCCCACATATGTATTTGATTAAGAAATGTAAATACAGCACTTTTGTGACATATTATAAACTATTTTGTGCTGTCTTCTGGAGTCATAAGCATGCTTTTTGCAGTAACAAAAAATAATGTCTGTTTGGTCAAGTTGTGGCAGCACGTTTGCGCAGCGGGTATAGCTGTTGCCTCACAGCAAGAAGGTCGCTGGTTTCGAGCTTTGGCTGGGTCAGTTGGCATTTCTGTGTGGAGTTTGCATGTTCTCCCCATGTTCATGTGGGTTTCCCCCACAAGTCCAAAGACATGTGCTATAGGTGAATTGGGTGAGCTAAATTGTCCGTTGTGTGTATGTGTGAATGACTGTGTATAGTGTTTCCCAGTGATAGGTGGCAGCAGGAAGGGCATCCGCTACATAAAACATATGCTCATATCCCCATATAGTCCCCATATATATATATATATTTAATGGGGACTTCTTATAGAGGTAAACATATGGTGATATTCAATAATGCAATGTGTTATGATAATCACTATGCACAATATTGATAACTTTGATTCATAATGATTAATAATAGTAAATGCGTTTTTAATATAATTTTGCACGTTACATGTGAATGGCTGTAAAAGCACACCTGTGCAGATCAGATTCTCTTCAGCTCATATTTTATTTTATTTAAATTAATTTTGTCTAAAAAATTATTAGACCAATCTCATCTGGGATGCATCCCAGACCAACTTCTGAAGTGATTTGAGTGATCAGATTTATGTCCGATAAGAATAAACAAAGTGACCAGTGTAAACAGCCTCAAAATACAGACGTGATAGGAGTAGCCAAAAATGCCCAATATACCAGATGTCCCGGCTGATGTGGCCAGTTTGCCTAGAACCTCATTGTAGAGACAGATTCTCATCTGTTAGGAATTAAGGCTTAAAACATATATATATATATATATACTTATTTATTTTTATTATTATTATTATTTTTTGTTCATAGTGCTGGTTTAAAAAGCATCTCAGTTCCAAAATAATGTGTAACAAACAATCTCATAATTATTATTTTTTTGTTTATTTATTATTTTGTTTATGATCCAGATCCATATGTGCAGACTAAAAGTACTTTTGCACCAACCCTTGGCCACTTCACTTTGAAAGTAAAAAAATAAAAAAATACATTTTTGAAAAATGGTTAAAAAGTGAAAATAGTTTTTCAAACATCTTCATCGTCTGTGTTGTTTGTGGTATTAATATTGTATCTATATTCAAACCCAGATTTGTTCAGAAATGAGTTCTACTGTGGCTTTGGTATTAATAGGCATTTTCACATTTCTGGGTTTCCAAGCAGTGAAAGTGAACAGGAGAGAATAACACACACACAAATATATATGTATAAAATAAAATATGTGAGACTGATAAAGGCAGCCAGAAGATAGAACAATGTCAAATTTAGTGTCCTGTGTGTAATTTCATACATGATATAATACTTTATAATTGTACATACGTTTTATAAAAATTAAAACATTACAAACTTTTGAGGATTTAAGAAACCTAAAACACACCATTACTGCCTTGTAAAAGGGGCTATTGTTGGTAAAATATTGTTGTTAAAATTATATGATATTTAAATTCAAAATCACATTTGTACTCATATAATATTGAACTCATTGCTCATATTGCATTTCACAGGATACCAATCGGAGACAAAAACTTTATTGCCCCAATATCTTGAATTTTGAGAATAGTATAAAAATATATTTTATAGGCTGCATTGTAAAGCAGGTTGCCCTCCTGCTTCAAGTTTATCACAAATCAACTGAATGAAATGTAAGATGACCTACATAGGTCTGGGGGCGAGTTAATTGGGTTCTTAATTTGAACACATTATTATTTTCTATAATTAATTATCTCAGCTAATTAACAAAGCTGATAAATAAAGCTGCTCATTCCCAGATGATGATGAAAATAAAATATTCTAATTAGCTTAGAAGAAATGACCCAGCTACATACAGTATAAAATATTGATAATAGTTATAATCTTTTATAAAGATTAGCATAAATGAAATGTATTTAAGCTGTCTAAAAGTTGCAATTGTGTGGAGACTTTGAAATGAAAGGCAAAGGAAAAAAAAGAATCAAAAACTCATGTGGTGTACAAATGACCTGTGACAAACAGCCATGGAAACCTGGCCAATAAAGGCGCTTTTATAAATGGAAAACACACACTTCATTAAATGCACAGAAATGCCCTCATGCAAAAGGGCAGTTATGTTGAGGAACGTCTTGTATTATTAAGTTGGCTCAGACGTTTGTATTGGGTTGGAGAACAAACGATGTTCATGATTTCACTGAATAGATGCAGGACGTGAGGTCACGTTTCATTTTAAAGAGTGCACAGTGGGTGGATTAGTTTGTTAATGAGGCCTTTGCGAGCAGAACAAAGGAAGCAAATTGGTGCTCTAAAACGCTGAGTGTTTTGTACTTTGCAGACACGTCTGTCTTTTGCTAACAAAGGAAGTGCCTAAGCCTGTGACTTGTATTAATCAATTATTTATAAGCGAACAAAATGCATGTTTTATAAGTATTCCCAGTCATAAACTAAGGCTTCCGTGGCTTTTCATTTTTGAGTCAACAGTGCATGTTCAAAAGCGACAAGTCATGTAGTACAACCAATATGTTGAAAAGAAAACAAACAAACAAATCAATAAATCATGCAGATGTTCATAACTCTATATCAAGGTCTCAGAAATATCACATCATTTTATATGACAAGGTGAAATGTCATGTGAGTTTTATTTACCCAGAAACATTGATTCATTCATTCATTAGTATCTTAAATATGCCTAAACTGACATGCATGTAAAAGCATGACTTGTTTTTCATTCATTCGTTCGTTTGTTTGTTCGTTCGTTCGTTCATTCATTTCCTAATTTGTTCATTCATTTATTCATTCATTTATTCATTAATTAATTTATTCATTCATTGAAATACCTCTAAACTCACATGCACATATAGGGGGTCAGGCAAAACTTTTTGTATTCATTCATGCATTCCGTCATTTTTTCATTGATCATTCGATCATTCATTCATTTATTCTATTATTTGTCCATTGAAATAGACGTCTGTCTATCCGTCCGTCCATCCATCCAGCGCAAGATATGGAAAAGGTGTATGGATCAAAGTGCATTTTACATAATTCATTAAAACAGTCTATACTAGTGGAAACTAAAACTAAGCAAAAAAACACGTAGACATCACAGCAGCGATTCAATACTACTGACAAACACAAGAAGATATAAAGAGGATATACTGTATAGATACAGAAATGCTCCGGTTACTAAAGTAACCCTTGTTCCCCGAGGGGGGGAACGTAAATGCTTTGTGGAAAAATTCCACTATGGGGATTTCGTTCAGAAAGCCAATCATCTGAAAAGTATGTAAACGGGCCAATGAAATGCTAATGAGTTGGCAGCTTCAGCTTGCGCAGCTGATGCTCGTTGCAATCAATTTGGCAATAAAAGCACAGCCATAGCAAAGCTGGGCATCCTTTTTTAGCTGAAGAGACTTTCGCCCTAGCAGCTAAGGGGCATTCACTGTGGCAACGGAACATAGCATTTCCGTTCCCCCCCTCGGGGAACGAGGGTTACTTTAGTAACCGGAGCGTTCCCCTTCTGGAGGGGGAACTTCAATGCTATGTGGAAAAATTCCACTATGGGGACATGTATAACGCCACAATAAACGGACCTTACCTAGCCCCCGATGAGAGGTTAGCCAGGCTGAGTAGAGCGTGAGCGCACCTGCATCACCGGAGGCGCAGTCTTCCAACGCGTTCCCTGGCCCTTACTTACATGTATCCCACTTCAACAGAAGATTTACGGATTTAGATATATTTTTCGGGAGTCGCAAAACATCTAGTAATTTTTAGTAATTGATACGACAGTACGTTGGGAAGCGTGCAGTCCCGATAGGGAGGACGCTGCGGAGGCCACCTGCTGCCCAAGGGGCTGAAAAGGGGGAGCACACATATGAATATAAGATGGTTAGCAGTGAGGGAAGAAACGGGTCCTACCTGTGAAGGTGGACAGCATCGTGGCTAAATATGCATGTGGGATCGCCAGCGGGGATCGCACATAGCAGGCACCTATACCCAGAACGCGGGCTGACCAGCGGGCATACCTACAACGTAACGGGCCAGCGTCTGACTACTTTGCTGAGTCGGATGCTGGGGGCCTCGGCGGAATCTCTGCAGGGCTCACCTAAGCAGGGAACTTCACTGACAGAGTAAAAAGGCGCACGAACCTCCATGTTAAGGAGAATGGCGCAGCAAGCGTGTTACAACACCTCACCAAGTGTTTCCCCAATCACCAAGGTTACCTAATACCCTTGAGGAAACCGGCTCCACTCGCAGATTGTAGAATGTGAAATGTGTTAGGTGTCGCCCAGCCCGCAGCTCTACAGATGTCTGTTAGAGAGGCGCCGCGTGTACGCGCCCAAGAGGAAACAATGCTCTGAGTGGAGTGCACTCGCACCCCCGGGGGACACGGCTCGCCCTGGCTTTGGTAAGTGAGGGAGATGGCATCCATTATCCAGTGGGCCAACCTCTGTTTCAATACGGCACTTCCCTTCTGCCGACCACCATAACAGACGAAGAGCTGCTCAGATGATCTAAAGCTCTGAGTGCGTTCCACGTAAATTTGCAAAGCACGGACTGGACACATCAAATAAAGGGCTGGGTCTGCCTCCTCCGTGGGCAGCGCTTGCAGGCTTACTACCTGATCCTTAAATGGTGTGGTAGGAACCTTGGGCACATAGCCGGGCCGGGGTCTCAGGACCACGTGAGAGTTAGCCGGCCCGAATACCAGGCACGAGTCACTTACCGAAAATACCTCCAGGTCCCCAACCCTCTTAATCGATGCCAACGCGACCAGCAGAGCTGTCTTCAGGGACAGAAATCTTAAAGATACTGAATCAAGTGGTTCAAATAGATCTCCGTGCAAGCTCGTGAGAACGAGGGTGAGATCCCAAAAGGGCATGAGAGGGGGGCGGGGTGGAATTAATCGCCTGGCACCTCTGAGGAACCGGATGATGAGGATATGCCTTCCCACGGTGCCGCCATCTATCGCATCACGTAAACTTTCAGTGTGGAGGGCGACAGCCTGCTCTCCAGCTTCTCCTGAAGAAAAGAAAGCACAACGCTGATCTGGCAATTCCAGGCGTCTTCTCTGCGAGAGACGCACCACTCAGTGAATAGACTCCACTTCAGGCCGTAGGCACACCTCGTAGAGGGGGCTCTAGCCTGAGTGATGGTATTAACCACCGAAGCCGATAGGTTACCTAAGTCTCCCTACTGTCTAAGGACCACATGTGGAGGTTCCAAAGATCTGGGCGAGGGTGCCAGATGGTGCCCTGTCCCTGAGAGAGTAGGTCCTCTCTCAAAGGGATCTGCCACGCGAGGAGGGAGAGTTCTGATATCCAGGTCCAGTTGGGCCAGAGAGGCGCAATTAGCAAGACCTGCTCCTCGTCCTCCCTGACCTTGCACAGTAACTGCGCAAGCAGGCTCACTGGGGGAAATGCATACTTGTGCATACTTAAAAGATTTCAGGGGGACCACTATTTTGCTGTCGAACTCTCTCAGACAGTTCAGCATTAGCCAAGCGCGCTCCTCGGAGAGGCGCGCTGCCATGGTGACCGAGTCCAGCTCCAACCCGAGAAAAGAGATCCTCTGCACGGGGGTGAGTTTGCTCTTTTCCCGGTTGACCTGAAACCCCAATACGTCGAGATGCCAGAGCACCTTGTCCCTGTGCATAATCAACTGCTCCCTTTTCTGAAGACAGCGGTTCAAAACACGCAGATCTAGGATTGCCCGTGACCCACCGCTCTTTTTGGGCACGATGAAGTACGGGCTGTAAAACCCACCCTCCATCTCGGCTGGAGGGACCGGCTCTATTGCATCCTTCGCCAGGAGGACAGCAATCTCCTCTCGCAAGACAGTGGCGAACAGGGGGCTGACCCAGGTAAAATACACCCCGTGAACTTGGGAGGCCGTTTCGCGAACTGAATCGCATAGCCGAGTCTGATTGTGCGTATGAGCCACCGTGAGGGGCTGGCCCACGCTAACCAGGCAGGCAGCGCCCCCGCTAATGGCCTCATCGAAACAATCGTTGACGTACCTGCAGTGGGGCAGCACGGAGTGGGAGTGCTGATCCGGGAAACGCTGGGGTCCCGCGGAAGCGCTTGAGCCTAGAGAATCACTCTCAGTTCGCTCCCATTTTCCGGGAGGGGGGCTGGAGGAGTGGGAGAAGAGAGACCGTCCTCCCACCGCTCGCGAGCCGCTGGCGAGATGCAGCTCCATCGCATGCAGGGCGGAGGTAGCCTGGCCCGCAGCTCTGTAGGCTCTAGCTCCGAGGGAGGCAGATAACCTACAGGCTTTGGACGGGAGACAAGGACAACCCCAATGACATGCTCAATCTGAGGGATCACCTCATACCCACTGGCTGCTCCGCCGTCAAGGGGGGTGGGGGCGGAGGCGCACGCAGCACGGGCAGAGAAAGGTAACCTCCAAGACTGCGTGATCCTACTGTGCACCTCCGGGAAGAAGGGGACAGGAGGCCTCGAAGGTCTGGCCTTCTTATCCTCCACGTAGCACCCATCTAGTCGGTCCTGCAACAATACAAACCGCTCTGGAGGACCGGACCAAAGAACGGCAGGCAAGAGAGAAACCCAGCTCGACCGTCTGCCGCCGCGTTGAACACACTCTGGACCGGGAGACCGCTCTCATTCGTCACTTGTCTGGAAACCAGCTCGAGGAACCCTCATCCACTCTCTCAGAAAGTCTCTGAAGTGAAAAGGATGCCCAGCTTTGCTATCACTGTGCTTTTATTGCCAAATTGATTGCAACGAGCATCAGCTGCGCAAGCTGAAGCTGCCAACTCATTGGCATTTCATTCGCCCGTTTACATACTCTTTCAGATGATTGGCTTTCTGAACGAAATCCCTATAGTGGAATTTTTCCGCATAGCATTGAAGTTTCCCCTCCCGAAGGGGAACAATCAGTTAGCTAAACTAGATGACGAGGGAGAGGAGACAATAACTAATTCACAAATTATAAAGACAATGAGAACAACTACATTAACTAAGGTGATAAACAATGAAAAAAACAAACAAGCAAACAAATAAACAAGATAGACAGATAAGCAAACAAAAAACACAAGGCAAGGACTTTTAACACATGTAAAGAGGTCGGGAATAACCTTTTTTTCTGTTTTACCTTTTTGTCTATTTTTTTTTACAAAATTATCAATTTTCTTTACAAAAGATAAGGCTTGTGTTTTTTGATGGAAAAATATTACAGTAATAACATTATAAGTAAATAATAAAATACAACAACATCAATATACTCCTGTGATTTTTTAATTATTTTTTCTAATTAATTCATTCATTCATTCAGACGCCCTTTTTTAATTCAATAATATTACTCACAACTAAACAGAAGAAGAGGTGTGGCCATTTGGCTAAAGTTTATAGTTTAAGGTTTAGCCAATAATTCTCACTAACTTCTGGCAATAACTGTATCCCCCGTATAGCAACAACTGGTTAGCTCCTTTTTATTATTATTATTTTTATTTTTTTTTTCGATGGTGACTCATTCTGTTAACGTATTCTGAGTTTACTGAACTTGCTCCATGGAGCCATTTTGGAATTGACATAATTAGAGTAAGCAGGTTTAGGGTTAATCAACCCAAAGATCAGAGTTAAGCAGATGGTAAATTAACATTCCTTTCCGGAATGCTCCCTAGATGTAGAAAATCTGTAATGTTTAGGTTAGGGTTCGCTGCAAATCTACCCTGCAACATTCAGCTTTCACAATTTGAAACAGTACCTGAAACGATTCTCATTCTTCCAGAATTGAGCTCCCATGTCCTTCAATGAAACTCTCAATGCCTGTTTTAATAGATTTGTCATCGCTTGTTGCTTTCCACTCTGTCTGATCCCATGTGGCAGATCGAAAGAGGGGGATATTTGTACCATACAGAATAAACAGAGATCAATGTAGACTACCCAAGCATGCCTTTGCTTTTTGTTTGTTTATAGCTTTTTATAATTGCATGGTGCTGCCAATATACAGCTTCCTCGACGAAGCAGCTCACTTTCAATTATTTTCCATTGGCCCTTAATGTTTCATCATCAAATGTTATTGGGAATGACAGTGGCTGCATGGTTCTGCTCTCTTTGTTCCTACTCATATGTATTGTTGTCTGTATTTAGAAAGCTCTCGATCAATTTGTCTGTTTCTTTTTGAACATTGCTGTATTTAGCTCTCAAACACGCATTCAGTAATGGCTTTTATTGCGACGACGCTTCAGTCTAAAAATTCACCCAAAAATTGTCCTTCATTTTTACTCATCCTCATCTCATTCTAAATGTGTATTATTATGTTGCTGTTTTTTTCTGTGGAAATAGTTTTGCTGTTGAATATATTTTAAAATGTATTTTTACCTGTCCTGTTCATAACTCCTACTCTAATGTTTACACAATAAGTTTTCCTTCCTTATTTTTATTCAAAAAGTCTGGATTCAAGTCTGGGTTCAAGTTTTGGCTGTTACAGTTAAACTGAATTTTGAAGATGATCAATCATTTTGCATCAATCTATAACCAATTAAGTGCAATTATCTTTGGTTTATGAATGCAGTAGCCTGTAGTGTTTAGATTAGTCATGGCTGAAAACTGTTGAACAATAGCTGATCACAAACCACAAACTAGATTTATTTAACATTAATTAAATATTCATTTATTCATTGATTCAAAAAAAAAAATTCCCGGCTCCCTTTTATTATTCTGGGGTCCCCACAGCGGAATGGACCACCAACTCATCCAGCATATGTTTTAGGCAGCAGGATGCCTTTCCAACTGCAAGCCATTGCTGGAAAACATCCATACACACATCCATACACACTTATGGACAATCACGGACAATTTTAGCTCTCCCAATATACCTATACCACATGTCTTTGGACTTGTGGGGGAAACCTGAGCACAGAGGAAACACACACGGACATGAGAGAACATGCAAACTCCACATAGAAATGCCAACCGACCCAGCCGAGGTTCAAACCAGCGACCTTCTTGCTGTGAGGCTCCACCGCATCACCTATTTAACAACTTTCTATTTATTTATTTATTTATTTATGCATCAACTGTACTAGATTAACCTCATGAAAGTGAAGCCAGATTGTGACATTTCTCAGATATGACGGCTGCACATTTAAAGGTAATAATCTTGCACAATGTTCATTTTTATGCACAGACAGATCGTTTTGCTTTATAATACCTCAGCGTGCTGTATTTTCAGGAGCCAAGTGTATTAATTTGCCAGTTTGTTTTAATTTATTTTTATTTTTTTTCCTGAAAGTTAATATATTATCAGCAAATTAATCTGTTTTTGATGAGGTATCCCTTTAATCCAAACTGATCATTATTACAACATAATGATTATTAATACCACAGCTCTACATTATAATGAGTTTTATTATTTTATTTTCCTTTGTATAATTTACATGCAGTTTTTTTATGTATCTGCTATAAAATACAACACAGAGACAGACATTACATATTTAAATAACACTTGGAAATATTATTAAAATAATTAAAATATATACATATATAAATATATGTATTAAAAAGGCCCTTGGAAATCAATTCCAACTTGATGTGCAGGTTTATTTTTGAAACTTTGCAAAAAAACTAAATAAAACTAAATAAATATATTTAAAAAAAAAATAGTTGAGAAGATGTTTTTCAAATGAACTTGGTAGCAACTCTGACTTCAACTTCCTCCAGAGGTTTTAATGCATAAAATCCTGTCAGAATGTTCAATCTACAAGCTCTATAGCAGCAGTCTGGTGGTCTGTGCTACTCTGACTAGTGGCTCGCTCAAAAACTCACTCGCACAAATCTTATCTCTCCTCTGGAACATGCTGGTGTTCACACACAACATCTAAAACCTGGCAAAAACATCTGCTGCTGTGCTATCAGGCTTCATTCACCCCGAACCGATCATTTTAACATGTAACACATTTCAGATTTTCATAAAAAGTGGCAAATGTGACATGAATATTAATACATTTACACCAGCAGGTTAGAAATGCACATTAAACACTGGATTATTGATGAATAAGGAGTACTACAGTATATAGGGCAGTTTTGTGGATCAAACTAAATTTAATAAATACATAAATTTACCTAATTGTAATTATGAAACTTTAGCTTACTGAAGTAAACAACATACTGACGATAAGCTAAAGTTACAAAATGGTTGTGTCTTATCTTTTCAGCTTTTTAATAATTTTCTGACTTATTCAAACAATATATTACATGTAAAATAAAATAAAAATAATAATAAAAAAACGTACACTGTAAGTCTTGTGAGTACAGTCAAAGTAATTATCAAAATCTTGCTTAAAAGATATGTGAAAATCATATGCACAGAATGACAGAAGGTGTCAAGGTCTTATGGTTTTAGATGTTCCTGAGTTTCTTTCAGGGAAGAATTGTATTTTTTTGCATGTGCTGTCTTGGAATAATATGTGTGAGCAATAATACATGCAATGATTTTATCTCTGAAAGAATCCAAAAATACCTCCACATCCTCTCACCAAATAAAAGTTTTCAGAGATGTGTGTGCTGTGAACAATGTTTGCATTGAAGAAATATTGTATTAAAGCATGCAATTCCTCCTCTATTATTCCCTGTTGTTTCCTCAGATAGTCAAAATTCATGTTGAGTTTTTCACCTTGGCCATAGACATGTCTCTGGTTGTGAAATAACTGGCCATGTTCCTGTCTTTATGAATAATATCCCTTTTTTCAGAGAACTTCCAAATGTTCTTTATTGTCTAGTAGTTTTCTATCTATCTTTCGTCCCCTTCACTCTTTTCCAATATAACACCTACTTCCTTCCTGAAGATACATTTACACGACACTATTGTCAAATAGACAATGCATCATAGCATTCTGGGGTATTGTGGAAAAAAGATACAAGTATTTTATTGGAGAAGTCGTTTTAACATTCCCACTTTTCAACAATTGTGCAACAAAAAATATAACAACTATAATACTGTTTGCAAATCAGTCCCACTTTATATTAGGTGGCCTTAACTAAAATGTTCTTGCACTAAAAATGTATCATTTAATACAATGTAAGAATTGTGTAAATACATGCTTACATTGTACTCGTGATTTATCAAAAACCTGCATGTAATTACTTTTTAAATTAAATTCTGTTGGCGCCACGGTGGCGTAGTGAGTAGCACGTTCGCCTCACAGCAAGAAGGTCACTGGTTTGAGCCTCAGCTGGGTCAGTTGGCATTTCTGTGTGGAGTTTGCATTTTCTCCTCGTGGTTGCGTGGGTTTCCTCCTGGTGCTCGGGTTTTCCCCACAAGTCCAAAGACGTGGTATAGGTGAATTGGGTTGGCTAAAATTGTGTGAATGAGTGTGTATGGATGTTTCCCAGAGATGGGTTGCAGCTGGAAGGGCATCCGCTGCGTGAAACAAATGCTGGATAAGTTGGCGGTTCATTCCGCTGTGGCGACCCCGGATTAATAAAGGGACAAAGCTGTAAGGCTGTTTTTTTAACTACAGCGGTTCTGAACTGTAGTTCTGCCGAATGACTAAAAAGTTATCAGTATGATGGTAAAAAACTGTACATTCTAGTCAAAACCATCCTTCTGCAAACTTATACCAAAAGCGGAAATAAGGGCAGTATTAATAGCTTTAAATGTGGGAGAGCGTTGCTATTATGTGATTATATTGTATTGCAATATGGAACCATTAAATGTTGATGTTAAATCAAAATTAATTGACAAATACTTGAA
>CAIGQQ010038783.1:701735-724235 GCA_903798035.1 Danio albolineatus | reverse complement strand
TTTGTGCAAAACAAATGCTACTGAGCAGTACCGCTGATTGCTTACCTCCCCATGGATGGCTTTTCTGGCATGATTGGTGTGCTTGGTAGCTCACCATAAACAGCGCAAGACTTGGGAAGTAAAGCAAAATGGACTGGGAATCCAGTCTGGTGAAGGATAGTTCTACAAACCAGATAAAATGAAATCCCAAAAAAACAGTGTGACGTTGTGGTAGAGGCATGTTGCCATGATGGTTTTTCTTTTCTAGTTTGCTTTTAAAAACAGTTTGTTTTTGGTTCAGTCGATATGTTATGCAAGTCAACAAGCCAACCGACTTCTTTCAACAACGCATGCAAAAAGAACGTTGAGATTGACAGAAATGAACAGAGCAGGCTCTGGTGGATTTACACCAGATGCACATATGAGAAAACATGCCCAAGTGATTTATTTGAGATTGTCAAAAAATATATATATAAATATATATATAAATAAATAATGTACACAGCGGCCTTTAGTTGAATTGTAAAAGCAGAGACAGCAAGAAGACATTGTCTACATATTTTTGGGTTCTTAACATTTAGCACTGGGCACATATTTTGACAAAAACAATCTGAGTTGAAACTACCACTTCCTGTATCTACCTCTTAAATGCATTAATACACGCGATACTGAGGTGTTGCTCATTGACTTCTGGAGCAAAGTCAAGCCCCTTCCACTGTTCCCAGACAGCAAAGATGTTTCTGCATGTAAACTGTTTCCAGACAGTCTTGTCCTTCCCCTGGTTCCCGAAAAGATAAGCTCCAGAGTCTTGCGAGCACCCCATCCAACCCACCCTCTCTCCCTCCACGTTTGATAGTCTCCAGCCAGCACCAACTCCTCTGCTGGTAGCCACTACCTCTTTTCTGGCTGTGCCTCGTCACTCTGTCCTACCAGCTTTGTTGAGCTCCTCCCTGTTAAGACTCCTCCCTAGCCCCTCCCAGCCCCTGTGTCAATATTTTGTCGTGTAGAAGGCGTGAAGACGCTCCTTCAAAGGGAGGGGGTAATGTCAGGGTTCTGTGTGTCATGTGATTTTCCCCATGTTGTTGTGTTCCATGTGCTAATGCTTTGTCATGTGATCCCTTTGTTCTGTTTTCTGCCGTTTCTTGATGTCTTATGAGTTTCACCTGTGTCTCACCCCTGTGTGTAACTAATTCAATGATGTGCAGTGTATTTAAGTCCCTGCGTTTAGGTCATTCCTGGTCTGGTGTTAAACGTCATTCCAGTTTGTCTTCAACCCTTGATTCCTGTGTGTTGATGTTCCAGTGTTTCCAGTGAGTGTTATATAAATAAATACGTGTTTTGATAATTCCTGCGATCCTGTGCCTTTGTGAGAGAGTAGTTGTGACATCATAATAGTAATATAATACAGAAACTCAGTGAAACTACATTTATATAAAATTTTAGCTGAATAGTTTGGACTGTGGTTGCTAGGGAACTACTTTGCATTTTAATATGTTTCTTAATGGTTGCTGTGCAATTCTGGGAGGTTGCCAGGGTCACACTATTTATTTATTAAGGTGTTCTAGGGGGTTTATTGAACATTCTGTTTTGTTGTTGCTAGAAAATTGCCCCATGGTTGCTAAGGTGTTCTGGGTGAGTGCAGTTTTTTTACTAAGTTTTTGAAGCTAAATTAAAACCTATTATTTTGAGATTTGCTATGTGATTGCAAGGGTATTCTCTGTGGTTTCTAGGGTGTTAGGATTTAATTGGTAAATTTCACTGGGTTGTTTCTAGTACAGATTTATGTACTTAAGTTCTGTTAACTGATGTGGTTGTTAGGGTGTTTCTATTGATCTTCTTCTATTTGTTACTATATTAATCTGTTTTTTTATGAATGTTAGCATGTTGCTGTGTAATGTTATGCTATGCTATGACTTAGGGTCTAAATTATTATTATTATTATTATTATTATTATTATTATTATTATTATTATATTAGGGGTGACACGGTGGCGCAGTAGGTACTGATGTCGCCTCACAGCAAGAAGGTCGCTGGTTTGATCCTTGGCTGGATCAGTTGGCATTTCTGTGTGGAGTTTGCATGTTCTCCCTGTGTTCGCATGGGTTTCTTCCGGGTGCTCCGGTTTCCCCCACAGTCCAAAGATATGTGGTACAGGTGAATTTGGTAAGCTAAATTGTCCATAGTGTATGTGTGTGAATGAGAATGTATGGATGTTTCCCAGAGATGAGTTGCAGCTGGAAGGGCATCCCCTGCATAATGGCCTGTTTCCACTGAGTGGTACAGTACGGTACGGTTCGGTTCGGTACGCTTTTAAGGCCGTTTCCACTGTCTTAAAGCTTACCATACTAAACCGTACCGTACCGTACCACTTTTTAGTCACCCTTTGCAAAGGGTCCCAAGCGTACCAAAGGGTGACGAAAAGGCGGAGTTAGACGCGCAGCTGAACGCCATTGGCTTACAGAGACACATCATTTGATTGCGCAACAAGCAGAATGAAAACAAAGGACCCGCCATGTTTAATACACAGCAGAGAGACAATGCTCTGAAATAATATCAGCATATAATAACGAGCCATGGTCGACCCGAGCTTAACGAATCTTGTCGTCGTCTTGGATAGCCACAAAGCCGAGAAGAAGAGCAGATTCTTATGGGTTACCAGCCCATAAGGGCGAACGCGAGAGGTTTCACTTTGTCTTGCGCTCACGTGCGTGTCAATATTTAAAATAGCAAAGTTCTTAACCTGGACTTTTATAAACTCGGAATGACGGAATTACTCTCTAATGAGAGAATAATGACGGAGAGGCTACATGTACTAGTGAAGATAAAAGATACAGTTGAGAGGTTTGCACTGACTGGGGGCTATATTTCATATTGTTTTTTAACCCAAATAAGGCATAAATGTCTGCTGTGTCTAGTTTTTCTGTAATTTGCTATGTGTTCATATATGCTGCATTTATTTATTTATTTATTTATTTGATATAATCGCAGACCGTAGGCTATTTCGCATCATTGATCTAGTTATAATCAGATCATGTTCAGTCAGTAATGAACATTTGAACACCAGTGTTTAAGTGTATAATAAAGCATATGTTTTGTGAGAAGTGCTTCTCGTATGATTTGTGAACGACCCATAAAGCTTTACTGTAGACATTTCCTTGAGCGAAAATGACATCTGTCGTACACCACGCCCACCAAAAGAGTACGCTTTTGCAGTGGAAATGCAAGCCTGATAAAGGTAACCCGTATCGACCCATACCGTAATGTACCACTCTGTGGAAACGGGCCATAAAAACAAATGCTGGATAAGTTGGCGGTTTATTCCGCTGTAGCGACCCCGGGTTAAAAAAGGGACTAAGCTGAAAAGAAAATGAATGAATGAATTATTATATTAGAATTCAGACTCTCTTCTAATACCATACTTCTCCTTAAGGTCTGTGCAAAATCAAAATGTACAATGTTTATCTTCCTGGTGCACATTTCTCTTTAATGGTTTAGCAACCACCATTAATTAGATTAAACCCATTTTGTAGCTTCATAATAATTGCTCTGGTCTTGAAACGGAGTAAGAGAAACTTTTTGACCAAAGTCAGGCTAAGGTAACTTTGCAAAGCAGATCAGGCAGCTCTCCACTGATTATTTGGCACTACATTTCTATATCTTCTCTCCTACAGTCACAGCAAACCCTGAAACTGCAACAACAACAGCCGTCCTCATTGTTGGCTTGGCTTATCTCTGCCTGTCCTTGCCACTTGCACAAAAAAAACCCTGTGTTTACAGTGCAGTGGATTGGGCTGTCAGTTTCGGTAATTTAGTCATTTACCCAGCGTGCTCGCTGACTTCTCTATACTGAGGTGGAGATTCAGTTTATACAAAGACACAGGTGGCTTTATGAACCATGCGGTGTTGCAGCATTCATGAGAATAAAATAGAATCGAAATCTAGATCCAGAGACTGAGTGTGCGAGCTCTGCCATTCACAACAGACACAAACATGAGACTCTGGGATTTGAACATATCCTTCTGGGGTTTGCACACATTCTTTCACACTTTTATTCAGCAGCAAACAATGGAGATTCAGGCAAACATTTTGTTTGCATGCAGTATTTGTTTATTTTATTCCTTCAGAACCACTCTTTTCAAACTCGGTGAAAACCTTCCTGTGTTCTTATTCAGTAGAAAATAAAGAAGAAAATTTAATTTCAGCATTCACAGGCCTTGGACTCTTTTGAATACAAAGGAAACAACTGACCGCTGAATGAGATATTGCAAACATTCGCATTTGCAAGCATTTGAGGAGTGACTTTAGCCAAGAATTTGACTCTCGTAATTGAACTACAGGATGGAGATGACAAAGATATGATTTCATAATACAGCAAATGTCAAGCTCTATAAAATGAGCAGTGAATTTGAAAGGCAACATATGGTCATCTTGAGAAACATGCCATATGTGGATTCAAACCATGTTTCTTGTAAATTCTGTATGATTTTACTTGTGCGTGCTGTGTAGGGAAATCAGCTCTAAACAATTCTTTCCATTCATTTTTTTTATTTATTTAAAACCAGGGCAGCAGAAAACATCATCTAACACAGAGAGATAGAATGTTTCAATGTTTTGTGTGAAAGGTCAGGCATTTTTAAGCTGTGATGTTATTAATAATAAAAAAAAAACATTATTAAAATCTATTTTCATTAACTGAAAAAAGTGTAAATAAAAAAAAAAACATTAGAGAAAAAAAAAAACAGTAGACATCTAGGCCTGAGGTCTACTTTAGCATCAGAAGAGAAGTGGTCCAAGTACTGGGCCCTGAGGCACCCAAGTAGCCAGATGTTGTGATTTGGACAGATACACTGAAGGATCTGCCTGAGAAGTAAGACTGAAACCACTGTAGTGCAATACCTGAGATGCCCTTTGTCTAGGGAGTTGACAGACACACCTGGTGGTTGAACATGTCAAAAGCAGCAGACAGATCCAGCAAGATAAAAACTGTAGATTTGAAAGCCTTTTCAGCCTCGACAGGGTTTCAACATCTGAGAACTGGGCAGTCGCAGTTGAATGTTGACTTCTGAGGCCAGACTTGCTGTCCAGGAGGTTCTGTGTGCGAAAAACAGAGACTTGGCTGAACACTGCTATCTCAATTGAATGGCGGAAGGAGAATGGTCTGTATTTTTTTTTTAATTCTGAGTTTAATATGTATTTTTAAAACAGTAGGATTATTCAATCCTGCTTAAATGCATATACAATATAAAAAGTGTGTGTGTGTATGTGCAGTTAAAGGCAAAATTATTAAAACTCTTGCGAAATGTAAATATATATATTTTTTTAAATTTTCAATTGTTTATCATTGTATGTCATTTTTCACTGCATTTCCTATTAAAAAGAAGAAGAAAGGGCTTTGACATGTTTTCATAGGTATAGTGTGAGCAGTCAAGTTGCTGCTGAACAATTGGACGCACATGAATCGTGAGATTTGTCTTTACTTTACATATGATTGTTCCATGCATTGTGAGTTGATGCTTTACTAAGGTCTCATGGAAATCCAGCCTTACTGCTTACAATACCAGTTGACTCCCTGCCAGGTCTGCTGTGATATTTGGTCTGATGATACTCCTGAGAATGAGGCCTCACTAGCGGCTCAATCAGAAAGGACTGCGTAATTACTGAACTGTGAGACTGGGGGCTATCGATTAGACCCATACTATCAGAAAAGATCAGCAGGTGCCAGTCAGAGAAGCAGAAACTAGCAGTACATGAGCCTGCATGGCTCATCTCAATTGATCTCACCAGGGCTCATGCTGTTACTACAATAAGATCCCAGAGATTGTAAGGGCTGTGGGTGAAAATGATCAGAATGTAATGATCAATTGATCAGAACACTTGGTGATTTATTTATTAATGCACATTGTGCATGCGCTTGAAAGGGTAGTGTTATTTCTTATTCTTGACAGGGGTTGTTCTAAAACTTTAACTGAAAATACTCAGTCCCTGTAGTTAAAAAAGCCTGAACCGCTAAACACAGAGCATCTCTATTTTTGGAAACTGTGTTTTCTTTTTAAACCATAGGTGTCCAAACTGTTCCTGGGGATTTGATACCCTGCAGAGTTCAGGTTCTTCCCCAAATACCACACCTGAACCAGTTGATCAAGCAAGGTCTTTAGACTCACTATAAACTTCCATGAAAATATGTTGGACCTGGTTGGAGCCAAACTCTGCAGGACATTGGACCTTTAAGAGAAGGAGTATTTTACCATACACTGTGCAGTGAATATTAATGATCATCTCATTTAAGGTCATGTGTTAACAAGCAGCAATCAGTTTTCATAATCAATTTGTTGGGTTTAGGAATAAAGACATAAGGATTGTTGTTGGAAGGCAGAAAGGGTCTCCAGCCACATCCAAGACAACTAAGCTGTAGAACAACATTTTAATGATGGTTATGGGAGGTTGCAAAATGCAGTCCATCTCACTCTGCTGCATAGCACAAAACAGCCACAAACATATCAGTGTTTCTATGATGATGCCTGTCCACTGCTGAAAGAGCTTAAAAGGGTCAGAACTTTATTCTACATTACTTGAATGGCTTTGCAAATGAGCAACAAATCCTAATCCGATCAAACATCTGTGGGGTGTGCTTTTTAAAGTAAGATTAAAGGTTCAAAAGCTCTCAAGTTTTCTTTTGGTGCTCAGAGTGTTAGATATTCAGTGGTATAAAGTACTTAGCACAAATTATGCACAAACATTGCAGAAATTCCAAATCAGGAATTATAATTTACTGACTAGTTGACAATAATGTGTATTTTTTACTTTTGCTTGAGTAATTTTAGTGCAGGACCAACTTCAATATTTTTCTTTGACCTGCAGTTACTACTTTGTATGCATTGTTTTTTTTGTTTTATAAATGACTTTATGAATGCAGTAAACATGTACAGTGTGGAAGCATTAGAAGTGTCCCAGCAGACACAAAAATCATAAAATGCAATGACCAAGAGACTGTATAGGGTCTAAATCACTAATGAGAAGATGAGGTATGTCTACAGTATGATGACTGAAATCCCAAAATGACTAAATGCAATAACTAAACAATAACTAAATGCACTAAAGAATGTAATGTTTTCAAACACAAACTGCATGTATTCTATCTTTGCAAAGGAAGCTTGCTTTGCTGCATCATATGCTGAACGCTCATAGCTTGTTATCTCGGTTTCAAAGTTCATAACCTAAGCATCAATATATAATCACTGCTAGACTTTGCCCCTTAGGTTACACAGATTTTACTCTGCATGTAAACATATCAACCTGCTTTCTTGCTTATCACTGGTGCATACAATAATGTTATGTGTCCTGTACAACCTATGTACACTTAATAACCATAGCTTACCTACAATGCAATGCAACATTTATGTTGACTGAAATTGTACAAGTGATACAATTGTGTATGTGACAGCTCAAGAGATCTTTGCAAAACACAATATTTACATATTTGCTCCTGTGAACCATACAATATGACATCCACTATATTAGTAAATAAGAAACCAGTTTTACTTTCTGACAATCTCCTAACTTTGAAAATCAAGAGTTGCCCATTAATAATTTTGGAATGGTGTTCATGCTTCTTAAACTCATAAACGCAATCTTTCTGGCATTATTAAACTGCACCACCATAACATTGTGTAACACATAACACCACTTTTGCCATTTGTATTAGAGTTTAAATCAAGCGTGTTCAGACTCAGTGCTTCGGGCCACTGTCCTGCAGATTTGTCTCTTAGCACACCTGTCTGGAAGTATCTAGTATGCCTAGTAAGACTCTGATTAGCTTTTTCCATAGTGTTTAATTGGAGTAGGAGCTAAAATATGCAGGACAGCGGCCCTCCAGGAGCAGAAGTGAACACCAATGATCTAAGTAATGGCATATACTGTAGCTAAATTCATTACCCTAGATTTCATTAACACCTCAGTACAACTCATACATTAAAAAAACGCTTAAGGCTTGTTTGGTAGCGTTTCTCCTGTACTGTAAAAACCCAAATGGCCTAGCAGAAGGGCATAGATTTTTTTTATTTTTATTTTTTTTATAATGATATAACTGCATTGACAGCTTCTACAACAAACCTTTTCACCCTTCCTAACTGTAGAAATAAGTTGTAACAAATAGAGGTATAACCTTTGCAAGGTTGCTGAAATACACAGTCCTGCAGGTATTTTAAAAACATTAATAGAAAAACAAACCTTTGGTGCAAAAGTATTTGGGTCACACTTTAAGGTACAATTCAAAACCATTAACTATGACTTTAGTCAAATAAATAATTACAACAAGAATAGAATAATTAGAATAAGATTATGTACTTTATAAGAACTATTAAATACCCACAGAGCAAATGGACTTGGCCCAAATGTGGCCTCATTATGGCACTGCTGGCGTGTTGCCGGCACTGGCATGCATAATGTCAGCCGAATGTGAGCCATGCATGGCAATGATGGCACTGCATGTATGGCGGCAATCTACATTTGGGCCAGCTGTGGATGAGAGGTGTGTGGCTCAGATCAGTGTAGCGATTGTTCACAATATTTAACATTAGGTTGGGTTATGGCTCAGTTTTTGGGGTTTCTGGTTAATGTATAAACTTATAGCTGAGAAATGGTACCAATAATAAACCAGTTTTGGCCCAGTTCAGGGCCAGTTAGAGGTAATAAATTGGCTGAGATTCTGGCTGTTTATGGCCCATGTGTGGCCCTTGTCCTTAATCCAGTTATCTCTTTGTGGCCAAGGGAAATGTTATTGTGTGACCCGAAGCTAGGCCAGAAAACATTTGCTATGTGTGATACTTGGGATACTAGATGTAAAATGTCATATTTAGCCCATATGTTAATAATTGGTATGTGGAAAAAAAAATAAAATTCGGTCACACTTTATTTTGATTTTCTGTTTGTTGAATTTATAGGGCACCTATTTAAAAAAATCTACTTTTTTAAGCTGTTTGGACAGACATGTGTGTAGGTATAGTGTATAGACGGTCATTTTGGGCTGATATAAACACACCCAGTCCTTTTTTTCAATTTAACAGCATAAAAACAGTGGACCAATTGGAGCGGTTTTGATACCGACCGCAACTTTACGTAGGAGTGTGGTCCCCCCGCCCACCGAAGTGATTGACAGCTGCGTATTAACATATGTCTCCGTAGTAACGCGTATAATCATATCAACAAGACAGGGCGTGCGCAAAGCAACTGGGAATAAAAGGTCTGTTCAGTTCACGAAGGTCATCAATCACCATCAAACGTGATCAAGAGTTAGTTTCACAAGTTTAACACGTGTTTAAAACATTGCATGTTTGTAATGAACTACAGCGATTCACTTCAGCTTTAATTTATCACCACAGCCGTGTGTCAGCAAAAAAGACGCTTTAATCTGGGTTTGTTGATGTTAAATCAGGTTTATTTTGTACATTAACATAACAGATATCCATACAGCAGTGGATATTAACCTGTATCCTTTTTATTAAAATACATTTAAATTATTTTTGAGTAAAGAAAAAATTCTACCAATCAGGTCGCTTTGAGAAAAAGCACAACCAAAGCACACCTAAAGCAAAATGCTTCGTGCGTTTATCAAATTCATTGCAGTCGTGAAACACCAACATATCTGGCCCAGTTTTAGGCCCAGTTATAGGTTATTAACTTGGCTGAGACTTGGTCCAGATATGGTCCATGTTTGGCCCTTGTATGGAAGCCAGACTTGGTCCAATCATGTACTGTAATTCACTGCAGCATGTGGGCCAAGCAAAAACTGATTGTATGGGCCAGATCTGGGCCAGAGAAATTTTGCTATATGGGAAGTGTTACAGATATTTGCACATACAGTAACATCTAAATAAAAAGCAAATTGGTCTATATAATGTATAGACGTGCCATAGAATAACATTATATATTTTAGAGTCATGTGTCATCATCAAAAAGGCAGTAAATGGTTAAACATTTATTTGTCTCCTGTTATATAAACTGCTGTGTAGTCTTTTTTTCTTTTTTTTTTTTGAGCCAAATGTCAAAACTGCCCTATAGTGTGCAGATCTCAAGCAGAAATCTATACATTACTATTTTTATAAAATCATTAATAAATACATCTTGTCTATTTTTACAAGTGGCTATATTAATAAATTTCAATCATTTTTGACACATTGTGTCACTGAAAACCATGTCCTCTGGTGTGACCCTATATGTTAAATTTAATTCGGGCAACTCCATGGAAAACTTTAATTGGTTGAAGGATCATGGCTACATCCGAAATTGCCTACTACTCAGTAGGTACTGCATTTCAATTTAAATGTAGTACTCGGCCGTTAGAAAAGTATGTTCTATACAGTATGAATGCGAGCAGTATGAATGGAATTCAGACGTACTACATCCACCATTTTATCATGTGACCTACCCACATTAGTTGCATCGCTTCATTCCCATTTAAGAATTATCTCGCAGTGCATGATGGGATAGCGTTGCGTCCATCCGATGCACACTTCAGAATCTTGCCGGAAGTAGAAAGTCATGGGGGTACTTCTTATATACTGTTTTTCAAATTCTGTGAATTCGGACATACTACTCGGCTCACATACTGTTTTTACTGTGCTATATAGTATGGAAGTATGCGATTTCGAAGCCCCTTATGGAGGCTTCCATTATGTGTGAAGCTTTTGTCTCAGAATTTTTCATGTTACTTTTTTGGAACCACTATAATATCAAATTTGATTGTCTTATGATGTGACACCCCATTTACTGAAAATATCAACAACCAACAATCAGTGAAGAAACAAAATTTCACATAACAATTTGTTCATAATTTCACATAAAACAAATAGCACTATATGAAGAACAATGTCCAGCAATGAAGATAAATCATTCATTTATTAATTTTTCATTAGTTTACTCCCTGATAGGGGTCACCACAGCGGAATGACCACCAACTATTCCAGCAAATGTTTTACATGGCAGAAGGCCTTTTTAGGACACACACACACACACACACACACACACACTCTAGCACTACAGTAATTTAGTTTATTCAATTCACCTATAACGCATTTCTTTGGACTGTGGGGGAAAACGGAGCACCCAGAGGAAACCCACGTGAACACAGGGAGAACATGCAGAACTCCACACAGAAATACCAACTGGCCCAGCTGGGACTCGAACCAGAGACCTTCTTGCTGTGAGGTGACAGTGCTAAACACTAAGCCACCGTGCCACCAAAGATAAATCACTCTTATGCTATTTGTTTATAACACTATAACACTTATTATTAAGTGTTGTTGGTCTTCATTTTTCTTCTTCAAGATTACATAAAAAAGAAGTAAAAAAAGGTGAAAGAATTGATAAAATTAGTCACCCCTTTTATTTTTTCTCAAACATCAGACTTCATGCTTGTTTTTATGTCATAGCTCCCTTATTTTTCCCCTTTCTTTTTAAAATGTATGTGCATAACTGCTTTTTGTGACCTAGATCAAACTACTTAACCCCAGACTATTCAAGGGTCATTTTCTTGCAATTATTGTGTGGTAAGTCATTCTGGATAAAAGCATCTGCTACAAGAACTCTTGAGTTTCCACTATAAATAAGTCAAGATGATTCAGGTAGGAGCCCTGTGTTGAATGTAATACCAATATGTCTGCGCAAGGACACTGCACCCTTTCCCAACTTTGATTCACACAGCTTTAAGCTAATATGAAATGGTAATATCGCCATAATTACTCTGACCTACATGAGGCATAATTCATATTCACTTTATCAAAGTGCTCTTTTGACCTGTCTCATATTCCCGCCTGCTGTAGAAGGTCAGGTAATATAGCAGCCCATCACTGCCAAACTATTGCAATATCTCGCTAAAACATAATATTGAATTCATTACACCACAAATGTTGGGTGTAACGTTAAAGTCAGGAATTCGGCAAGGGACTAAAAATACATTAATGATCTACTGAGTGATACCAGTGAAAATGTATGAACATGTAATGGTAATGTGTGATGAGATGCGTGCAAACACAGTTCTCCAAAAATCACTTGATGTGATAATTTGCAACTTTGTAAACAGTATGACTGCTGAAAATTACTGTATGTATCAATCAGATCGTAACTGTTGATTTTAATTGACTCTATATTTGTGTGCAGCAACGCACTGTTCATGTATGTTGTATGTTTGTTGGTCAAAGTCAAGATGATATTGTTTCTGTGTCTGGTGTTTTCTGTTTATTTAAGGTTATGAATTGCATTTTTTTGGACCCCAAAAAACTGATCTGTTGACTTTTGATGAAATTTTGCAGTTTAACGTAAGTGACTTTATTGTCATTTTAGTAGTTTGAAACAATGTATTGTATAGGAAATATTTCTATATAATTGAATGTAAAAAAAAAAAAAAAACACACACAACTAATAGTTTATTACCAGGTTTTTTGTGCTGTAATTTACAACACTAACCCAGATGGTAGATTACTTTAATCTATTAAAATTGTCAATAAAACAGGTTTTGTTTTTTTTGTTTTTTTCTCTCTTTCCAACTTCCAAAGTTGAAGAAAAGATCAAGGAAATAATAATAATAATAATAATAATAATAATAATAATAATAATAATAATAGTAATAATAATAATAATAATAATAATACATGAATCACAAACTACAGAGAACTAATTTGTTTAATTTGCTGATAATTTACTTGCACTTTTGTAAATTTCATTTGATGCACAGTGGTTTTATATTTGTTACCGGCAATGTGTGAAATCCCGCTATTGTACAGAATACGTAGGAAATGTTTGGAATGCCTGATGGTTGTATTGATGGCAAAGTATGAAATATCAGGTTTTTTGTAAAGATTCTGCACACCCTTTTTAGGCATTCTATACAATTCCTAGGCATTATATAGAGTGGTAAGTATCCTTTAGGCAAGGTGTCAGAAGAGCACAGCAAAGCCATTATTGATCATTACATATTTTAAAGTGGAAGGATTACAAAATAAAGCATATGATGTTCTTAGCAGAAAAACAATGACAGCAAAACTGATATTGAAGTATTTGTTATTGTAATGGATAGGTGACGCCGACAACGGTATTGAGGACGCAAGTGCAGATTTAATATATAAAGACAGTGCAGCAGAGGTCATCGGGGGCAAACAGATGTATAAGGATAATCAGAATCGTAGTCGGAGAACACGCTGAAGGTCAAAAGGCTGGCGGCAGGCAAGGGTAAACAAATAGCAAGGCTAGGATCGAAAACACGGAAAAAAAACAAGAACAAAGGAAACGCGTCGTAAGGTCACAAACAGATAACAATACTCAGCAATGACTGAGCGTGTATGTGCTGCTTATGTAGTGTGTGTAATCAGTCTCAGACAGTCCTCCGGTGGTGTGTGTGCGCAATCAGTTGTGATATGGAACAGGAGTGTGTGTGTGCTGCATGACTGGAAATGTAGTCCTTAAATATGGCTGATTTGTAGTTCATGTGAATGTGTGTGTGTGTGAACAGGCTGTCTCTCTGGCTGTAGAGATCGCTGGTGATCGTGACAGTAATAATGTTGTCTATGATGTGGAAGTGGAACCTCGTATTGGCAATATGCTGTCTTACAATAACATTCAACACTCACCTCCTTTGATTGCCATGATCAAACAAGGACCCGAGCGCCACCACCAACATCAGTGGTGGGAAAAATGTAGGCCCGCTACATTCTTTGCCACATGACAACTTGGCACAACAACTTATACATCGCCTAGGCATCACCAACATTCGACATTCAAATTTAGGCTTTCTATACTTATTTCCTTGGCATTCTATAGAATTCTATTGCCAGTAAAACATTATAATTCATTAAGATGAACAAAAAACAACAAACGAATTAAATAATGTTTCAAACTACAAATTGTAATTCAGTGTAATTGTCAAAACATCACAAGTTACAGTTAAAATTAATCATTATGACTGAATTCAAGCAATGAAGGATTTTGAATCTCCTATGTTAACTCTGCCTAGTTTAAACGGTTTAAATAAATCTTACATTAAAAACATCCACTATTATTAATGTATGTTTTAAATTGGGTAACTTTTTTCCTGTAACCTATTACATTACAAGTTGTATTTCTTAATTCTTAACCCATGAACGCCTGAATGGTCAAAGAATAAACAGTGGGCTAAGCTTATTATACTGCTATAATAAACTAAAACACCAACAAAGTGCACAAAATGGCAGCATTTTTTTATATATTGCTGTAGAGCAAAAGGAACAATTTGTAATCTGGATGGAAGTCAGGCCTTAATCAAATACAAGAAGGCTTTTGTAATATTCTGAAACTTTTAAATAAAATAAAAATATATAAAACAAAATAGATAAAATAAAATAAATAAAGTGCCAAACAAGTGCAGAACAATAAAATAAGATTTTTAAGTACACTGTAAACAATACTGTAAAGTTTACTGTATTAGTGCCAATGTTTACATTAATACTGGCAATTTTTACTGTAATACTGACAAAATTTACAAGTGCAGTGTAAATTAACAATTACAGCTATGCTGTATAACTACAGCACAATTGTAATTGCTAATTAATAGTGCACCTGTTACACCTGCACCATTTTACAGTATTACTGGCAACCAAAATTGCCAGGAACTACTGTAACTTTTAAAGCATTATTTTACAGTGTACTTATACATGCTTTACTTTATTTATATAGTACAATACGACAACGGTCCTTGATCATTGTGCTGTTCACAAATTTAATAAAAAATCTCAAATAGAATCAACATATTAACCTATAAAAATATTAAATATGAAAATATTAATATAATATATATGAAAATGTTTGAGGCAAAAAAAAAGAAAAATGCTTAGATGATTCAGGTATTAAGGGCCCGTTAATAAATGGTGAAGGTTCAGTTTCCCCTTCAGCAAGTATTCTGTGGAAATTATCCTAATAGAAAGAGATAGACTATTCCACAAGTTTGGGCTGACAATGACAAAAGCTCGGTCTCCCTTTCACGATAACTTTGATCTGAGCACATTTAACAATTTCTGACATGATGACCTTAAACATCCAGCAGTCACAAATTCAGATAAACAAGAAGGTGCCAGACAATTTAAAACATTTAAATACAAAAAGTAAAATGTTAAACTCTATTCTTAAACATACCAGCAACAAGCACAGATAAAGTAAGACAGGGGCATTGTAATCAAATTATATGTTGCATCAAGAAATTTAGCGGCTGCATTTTGGACTTGTAAGTGATTTATATAGTATGTACAGTATGGGTAACACTTTAGTTCAGGTCACAATTCACGGTGCTAACAAACCATTAACCAGTACTACTAGCTTAATAAACCACTAATTAGCTCTTTATTAATAGTTAGCAAGGTTAAGGTTTTGGGTAGGATTAGGGATGTGGAATAAGATCATACTACCAATAAATAGTTAATAGCTTAATAATAAGCCAGTAGTAAATGGCATGAATTGTGACCTAAAGTGTCACAGATGAAAGGAAGCAATTGGTGAGTGTGAATGCTAATATAGTTTTTGTTCTTGCTGTGAACTGGCCTTTATGCTATAGTCTATAAATACACTTCTGTAAGCTACATCTTGCAATATCTTTGGAGAAAATGATGTTATACAAGAATGAAAAACACTGACTTCAACCACTATTAGTATTAGACTGAAAACAAAGCACAAAGTAGACAAAACACAGTGGTTTATTTGAGTAATACATATGTATGTCTCACAGAAACAGATTTTGAGTCACCTGAAGTGATATTAATATTGTAGGTTATTTATGTATTATTAAACAAGGCTGTACAGCAAACACTTTCCATAATTCTCCCCTTAGGAAAAGCACATAGATATTACGTCTGTGAGAAGAAATAGCATGTGTTTGTTTTTCTGCACTATAGGCAAAACCTGTAGCCATATGGCTGATGATAATATGATGAAACTGTGATTTTCAGCCAAACAGGATGCCTTGTTAAATTTGCGGTTTGATAACTAATGACCCACAATAGTCGCCAGATTAACGACCTGTGCCTAAGAGCATGTCAGCAGAAAAACATGAATTTAAATGACGTTTAATGTGATACGCACCATTTCATGTTCATAATATAGAGCATCATTCAGCACTTGATTAATGATCTCAACATATGGAGTTAAAAAATAAAACAACTCAACACAATTGTCTACTAAGGTCACATGCTGTGTTTTCAATCAGAAATATCCAAAGGTTGCAGGAAATCTGCTTCTCTATTGCCTCTGATTTAGATTTTTTTTTTCAATGTGGATTTAAAAAAGTCTTTAATGAAGCATTGCTGTGAACCAAACTATTTATCGCACAACAAACTTTACTTTGAAGTAAATAAGTGTTGAAAAATCATACACGACTTTGTACTTAACAGCTTAACTGAAGGAACAAACTACTCTCCCATGTAACGTTACAGTAATAATAATAATAATAATAATAATAATAATAATAATAATGTTAAGTGAGGGACGCCATGGTGGCATAGTGGGTAGCACGTTCGCCTCACAGCAAGAAGGTCACTGGTTCAAGCATCAGCTGGGTCAGTTGGCATTTCTGTGTGGAGTTTGCATGTTCTCCCCGTGGTCGCGTGGGTTTCCTCCGGGTGCTCCGGTTTCCCCCACAAGTTGGTATAGGTGAATTGGGTAGGCTAAATTGTCCATAGTGTATGAGTGTGAAAAAGTGTGTATGGATGTTTCCCAGAGATGGAAGCTGGAAGGGCATACGCTGCATAAAACATGTGCTGGATAAGTTGCCGGTTCATTCCGCTGTGGCGACCCCAGATTAATAAAGAGACTAAGCCAAAAAAGAAATTGAATGAATGTAAGTGAAAGGAAATTGTTGTTTTACTTCATATGACATAATGTGCTGTCAGGAGTCACTTTTTGCTCAAGTATGTACTGTATGTAAATAGTTAGTTAGATAGTGTCCCAATCACCACCGATCTAGCCTGGGCAGATCTGTCACGGAACTGGACTTCAAATCCCATCATGCATCTCTCTCTCACACACACACCAGTTCCAGTTTTCTCCCTGGTTGCATACACACAGCTAAAAACGAATCATAGACTGAATACATGGACCATATATTCAGCTCTTTTTTTTTTTAATCCTGTTTGCCGCCTGCACCGATGGATTACCCTCAGTATTCTGTTTGCTCCTGTTTGACCATTGCCTGCCTAAGATGTTAATAAACTGCATTTGGATCCTCACCTCCATTGTCACCCAACCCCTAATGTTACAGATAGTTAGTTAGTTAGTTAGTTAGTTAGTAATTAGTTAGTTGAACTGAAGCAACAAACTACAATCCTATGAAGCATTGGGGATGACAGATAAATATACAAATATTACTTTAAGGTTGGTTGTACCATAGAAACAATTTATTTCACGTTCATTGTAAAGTATACCTGAATATATACAAATAGTCCAGTATTTTAAGAATATAAGACAACATAGGCTCATTCTGATAATTAATTTTATATAAAAACTATATACATTTCTGGAGAGCGCAAATTATGTAGCCTAAAGTATGGCTGCATTTTGTCTTTAAAATTAACAAACAACTGACCGATTACCTCCATATGGACAGCTTTCCAACTATTACCAGTTTGTCCAGTACTAGCCATGTACGTTGGTGGCCTTAAGACACAGAGAGGAGTTGACTACGATGATGGGGTCTGACGAAAAACCGTTAAAATAAAATTAACAGGTAAATAACAGGGTGAGAATCTGGTAAAATCTGAAAATATGGTAAAAATCAGTCAATGGGTCGGTCGCACAGTCAGTCAGTCCGTTGACAGCAGCCTCTAGTGGATTTACGTGAGAAGAACTTGTGCGAATGGCACTTGTAAAAGAAACTCTCAGTGTACACAGTGGCCTCTAGTGGATTCGCAAAAACAAAAACTGAAGAAGAAAAAAATGTAGCTCCTGGGACATATTTGGCACTCTCCAGAAATGTATGTAGGGATAACTTTTTTCAGAATGAGCCTGTGTTGACATAAGATTTGAATCTTGATTAATTCATGGCTCATGTGGGGGCAGAGCTAAACTTCTTTTGGCATTCTTTTTCCACTACGACTCGCTGATTGGTGGATTGTCTGTATAGAATCATGGGTAGTGTAGTTTTTCTGTACAAATTCATATAAAAAGTTTTGATTATTTTAAAACTAAGCTGTAGATTGCAGCTCTGCACAAGATGTTTGGCCATAGGAGAAATGCTTGTGCCCAATTGTGCCTGGTTTCCCACAAATGTTTTTTAATCCTTCACTTTCGTCCATTTGGTGAATTGCTTGAATGCGAGAAAGAGAGGAACAGATTTTACCTGTCAATTGGTGCACATGGCTCTGGAATTGTGTAAAAATAAGAGAAATAGTGGATTTCTTTTTTAATTTAACAGTCTTTTTTTAGCTTTAACACATTGAAAAGAATCAGTTTATAACAGTTTATCAATAAATAAAGATTTAGTTTTTCACATATAGTTAACTGTTTTTATGATGTGGGTAAAAGGTGTGTTTAAATCCAGCCACCACCACAAACTTGTGGGAAGCACTGTTATATATATATTTTTTAAATATTAGCAGTATGTCTTACACTATTTAAAATGTAAAAAGTGAATGAAAAAAATACAAAGAGGAAGAAATAATCTGCATGTTGTATTTTTTATGTTTTATGAAGGTTACGTAAACCTAATGACTATTTATGCTGTGACTGCCAAAACACTGCACAATATATGTTGTAATTTTACAGTTATATCATATGTTGCACTTTTGTAGTTTTTTGTTAAACATTATGATAAACTGTTTTATACAGTGTACTGAATCTCACAAGTGTATCCCGAGCTATTTTGTGTGATAGTTAATATATTTTAAACAAACTGCAAACAAAAATGTATATAAAATGATTTTTTTTCCTCAGATTCTTTCTTGAAACTCCTCCTCCTTTGTCACATACCTGTCTGATGGCTCATTATGCAGATAATCATGCAGATCTTTGTCTTCTCAGGTGTGAATCACTGCATTAAAAATTATAGTTCACACCTTCTCGCATAAACAATTTTCACTCAAAAAGTGACTCAGAAAATTGTATTCAATGTATTATTTTCTGTGAGCAAGTAAACAAGATGAATTTTACATAATTTTGAAGCAAACACAATAGGCTAAAAGATCCAGTTCTCAAAAGTTTTGTGAACGAATGTTCTCTATGTGTTTCACTGCCTTGTTTCAGTGACTTCAAATCTTTAGTTTTCCACTAACCACACATGAACGTTTCTTTCTCAAAAACCCAAACACATACACACATGCTGCTTAGGTATTATTTTGTAGCCCAGCTTGTGCTGTTTACAGTGTTATCACACTTTATCCATTAATATGTATTTAAGACACTGAAAATACCACAAATGTCAGTGCATGTTAAAACTTCTCCATGGCGCCAAATCACCCTTAGTCCCCTGAGGGTTAAAGTGAAATGAAGCTGATGTTTTACTTCATATGACGTGAATATGTTGTAAGTAGCCACTTTTTCTAAATGTGTGTCTGTATTTGTGTATGTGCATGTATGTACGTATGTATGTACAGTATGTATGTATGTACAGTATGTATGTATGTATGTGTGTATGTATATATCAACCCAGGCTCATTATGATCACGCACCCCTATATACATTTCTGAAAAGTGCCAAATACATACGCTCATTTGCAGTTTTTTGTTTTCGCAAATCCACCAGAGGCCGCTGTGTGCGCTTTTTAAGATCCCAAATTTCTCTCGCTAGTGCCATTCATGCCTGCCCTTCTCGCGTAAATCCACCAGAGTCTGCTGTCGACTGACTTCCCTGACCACCCTCCTCCTTCCCTAAAACCAACCGACAGTGTTTTCAAAAGCAATCTAGAAAAAAGATATGCCCTCACGGCAGCCTAATTTTTACCACGTTTTCAGATTTTACCACATTCTCACCCTGTTATTTACTTGTTTATTTTGTTTTTAGCTTGTTGTTTATGTCTTACCCGCTGGAACTGTTTTTCACCAGACTCATACCCTGTCGTCATGGTCAACCCCACGTCCCCGTGCATCTCAAATCTGCAGATGTACGCGGTGAGCCACTGGACAAACTGGTAACAGCGGAAAAGCCATCCACACAAAGGTAAGCGGTCAGCTGGTAAGGGCGAAAAGTAAAGGCATAGTGTTCATTTTTTAAAAGCAACTTCCATTTTACTTCCATTTTATGAATCACTGTGGTCCACAATTTCAGCTAAAAACTGTAATTGTTGTTATGAAGAAAAATGTTACATACATCCTGGATGACCTGAAGATAAGTAAATTAGCAGTAACATTTTTATTTTTGGGTCAACTACTCCCTTGAATACCATTTCATGTATAAATATAGCAGTACCACTTTCCAAGGCAGGCTTCTTTTTAGGAAAAAATAAATAAATCGAACACTATGATGCGTTAAAGTCCAAATCAAAAGCCATTAATTCTAACTAAATATGAGCAAAAATGAAATGCTATGGATGAATTTCCAAGGTTACCAGAGGTTTATATGCAACAATCAACAAACCAATAAGCTCTATGATATTAGTAACATCAGACTCCTTATTTTGATGACAGGTGCTCGTGGCAGTAACAAGCATTCTTCAGATCAGATAACCAAGTACACACTACATGAAGCCTAGTGCACACTTTGATGATCAGTCTAACTCTGCTTGTGTCTCAGGTAGAGTCTCTTTGAAGCTCGGTGGATGAAAGTTTGAAGACGGGAGGAGCTTTTTGTTGTCTTGCCTGTAGATAAATGGAAGGCAGAGCATACAAAGGCGATGTTTGTGGAGACCCAAAGTCAAGAGATTTGTGTTTCATAGGGAAAAATATATATATACAGTCTCATCCAAGGTAACTTTTAAGGGTTGTGCATATCAAAGGCGTCTCCCGGCATCAAAGCCACTCCTTTGACGTGTCTAACTAAACAGTGCTGATTTGTGTGTGTTAATGTTCTGTGCTATAGCCTAGATAGAATATTAATACTGATTGATGTATTACATCACACACACTCTTAGAAGTTATCAGAAGAAGCTTCAAGGTAGGAAGGAAAAAATCACAGCTCTCTCTGATTGGACACGTTCTTTCTTTGCCTAAGGATGATGTATGAACTGGATTGCTTATTTAGACCTTGGAAAGAATAATGGATGGTGAGTTATTAGTAAGAATACTTTTAATGATATTATATTTTCTGTATAGTGTGAAACAGGCTATAAACAACTACTACTACTAACAACAACAACAACAATAATAATAATAACACAGCAAAAATCTAAATAAAATAAATATATATTTTTACAGTAATTGTCTATACAAAATGTACACACAGAAAATGCATTGGGGATATTATACATAAAGTATAGCTTCAAGCAGACTGAGTGTAAACTTACTTCCTTTATTGATAGTTTTGTTCATCCACAGCTTTGAAGGAACATCCTCAGGTTAAACAGTCTCAGAAACGGGGGGACATCCATGGAAGACAGGGAGTAAAGGAAAAGGTGAGTGGAACCATCAAATTTCGATCCCAGCCAATGAATGACTGGGATCTCAGAGTTTATATGGGGAGTGTTAATGACGAAACCAGGTGCATAGGATTAGAACTCAGGAGATAGTGATCGGGCTTGATGAGAGGGAGCTGGAGATGGGGAACGGTGATTGTCCAAAGACATGTGGTATAGGTGAATTGGGTTGGCTAAATTGAGGGTGAATGGATGTTTCCCAGAGATGGGTTGCAACTGGAAGGGCATCCGCTGCGTAAAACATATGCTGGATAAGTTGTAGGGAGGAAGCTTTTCTTTAGTAGACTTGTGAGTGACTGGATGCTGCGGAACCGTCTGCCTGAGGGTAGCAGAGAGAAAAGTCCATGGATGGGTGGCTGGAGTCGCTGATGATTCTCTTAGCTTTCCCCATGCACCGCCTGGTGTAAAATGTCTTGGAGAGAGGGAAACTCACCTCCTACCATGTGGCCAGCAGTTCGTACAGTCTTATGGAGACCTTTGTGATTGTGGCTGGTGCTCTTTCCTTAGGTGTGATGTAGCCAGTCAGGATGCTTTCCACAGAGAAGGTGGAGAATGAACGGAGGATGAAAAGATTCATCCTCAGAATTTATATATATAAGTGGGCAAATATGTAGTATCTTTCAAACCTAAAAATGGAATAAAATAAATAAAATGTTTGTAACAATAATAATGGTCCCACTTTATATTGTCGCTTATACCTGTGAACTTACATGGTAGTTAGATGTGTAAGTAGTATGTAACTACAGTGTATGTACACACTGGTACATAGTATTTACTTGTGTAACACTGGTGTAACTACACTCATGTAACAACCCACTGAACAGTATGTGTAAGTACAAATGTGTAACAGGACATTGGTAACAACACTAGAAAAGTACACATCTGTAACAAGAGTTATGGAAGTGCATTGTGTAACAACAATATGTACTTGCAGATGTTTTCCCACTTCC
>CAIGQQ010038783.1:658911-671735 GCA_903798035.1 Danio albolineatus | reverse complement strand
ACAGTCCAAAGACATGCGGTACAGGTGAATTGGGTAGGCTAAATTGTCCATAGTGTATGTGTGTAAATGAGTGTGTCTGGATATTTCCCAGAGATAGGTTGCAGCTGGAAGGGCATCCGCTGCGTAAAACATGTGCTGGATAAGTTGCCGGTTCATTCCGCAGTGGCAACCCCATATTAATAAAGGGACTAAGCAGAAAAGAAAATGAATGAATGAATAATATGTATGTATGTATGTATGTACTGTATGTGTCCCAGTGTAACGGGTCTGTGTGTTCTTTTTCTATGTTATGTGTCATGCTGTGTGTGTTCTAATGTGTGTGTTGTAGTGTATTTGCTTTTATTGCCCTGGCAGCATGCGTTCGGATCAGCTGACTTAATCAGCATACTCCAGCTGATGCCTGTTTTGCTGGGTATCCTAATTCGGTGTTTCACTGGTTGGTTATCAGTCCGTTGTTGTTTCACATTTCAGTCAGTGTTTATATTCAGGTTTTTTCAATAGTCAAGTTCATGAAGTGGAGCCTCTTTGTTTCTGGACATTCTGATATTTTCCTCGCCTACAGCTCTCTGCCTTTTTTGAGCACTAGAGACTTGTTATCACTAGCTATGTTTCCATCCAAAAATGCGAATGAACTTTTAGCGCAAAACTGGATTATCGCATAAAAAACGTGCAAATAAAGCAGCGTTTCCATCCAACGAGTAAAAGCGGACAAAATCGCCACTTCCTGATTAACTGGCGGCAAATATCAACAGTAAAAATGTAATTTGCTGTAGTAGGAGAAGCTGTGTCAATCTTTTCTTCATTTAATAAATTACTTGTGCCTCAGAAGACAATCCTGACACGCAGTGACGTTTAAAGGTGTCAGACGCGGAGCACAGACGCTCTTGATTCTGGAGGTCATCAATAATATAATAACACAACTACTTAAACGGTAAGGCATTTTAGAATGACCAAAACAACATTTCAGATGTTCTACTTTGGGTTCAGCCTGCTGATTTGTCCATTTACACACATTTTTATCATCACATGATCTCTTATAACAAAATCACATGACCTTTTATTAATGCACATACTGGAATTTATCCGGTAAAAGTGTTTCCATTGCAGTTCCATCGTGTTTCAATCGCATCTTTTCTTATCGAATAAAAAAGTTTATCCTACTCAGTTATGCACATACATTTTTATGCACATTTTGAAAATGTATGCGCATTATGGCGTTTCCATCAACAGTTTTTTACACACATGTCCAAAATGCAAATAAAAATAGGTGGATGGAAATGTAGCTACTCTTGCACTTCTAGTAAACAGTTCTTCACTTGCTATTGGATTCTCCATATTTACTTGTGACATTATATATATACACATATAGTATATATACACATATAGTGAGTGGAAAAAATATTTGAACCCCAGCTAATTTTGTAAGTTTGCCTACTAAAAAATAAAATATCAGTAGGCCCGCAGATTTTTAGCCCATCATTGATTCTGTTTATTTACTTGTGTAAATGTATATTTAATCAGTTTTCAAATTAATTTCAGTAATAATATTGACTAATATTAAAATATTCATGTAATTTATTGACAATACATTTTGTAAAGTACTATTTTCGGTGTTTTAGTAGATATTTTATATGAGAGACTTGCTTTGTTTACCAAATAATGTGGATGTAATTAGATTCGCATTGTAAACATTAAATAACAGTTTAAAAGGTATTACTTTTTATTTCATATATTAAGATTTTAATTGTGATACTCCCAAAATCATTTCACATAAATCCGCAGATTTTTACCAAAATACTCTGCAGAAATAGCAAAAAATGTCCGCAGATTCCGTCTGGCCCTAATTATCAGTCTATAATTTCAATGGTAGGTTTATTTGAACAGTGAGAGACACATCAATAACAAAACAAAAAAACAAAAAAATCCAGAAAAATATGTTTAAAAAAAAGGTTAATTAAATGAAATTGCATTTCTAAGAATGAAATAAGTATTTGATCACCTATACTTCAGCAAGATCTCTGGATCCCAGGTGGATCTTATACAGGTAACGAGCTGACATTGGCAGCCCTCTCAACTCGTTACCTGTATAAAAGAGACCTGTCCACAAAGTGCCTTCGCAGGAATGAGTGGACGACCAAAATTACCTCAAGAGCACAGCAACAACTCATCCCCCACAAAGCATACAAAGAACTGCATGCTCACTTGCCTCAGTTAAGGTGGGTGTTCATGACTCCACCATAAGAATAAAAATGGACAAAAATTGCTCTAAGATGAAACTGTTGAACAAAAAGAAAACAAAAACTCGTCTTAGTTTTGCCATATTTTTTAAGCATACTTTATCAATAGACTTATTTGTTGGCCAACTGTGGTCTGTACAATAAATTAAGAATACATTTGCTAAACAGGTATCTTAATTTTATGTAATTTTCAGAAGTCATGTTTTAAGTATTAAATATGTGATTACAATTAATACACAAAAAGACCACTGTAGACAGACAGACAGATAGATAGATAAAAAAATGTGATTAACTCAAAAATACACACCACTGTTCTCTCCCTGACGAGAGAAAAAAAATGTCCCACAAAGCATTGTTCACATACTTATTTATACAAGTTTCACAGTTAACGGTGTACTTAATTACGACCATTCATTTTCTTTTCGGCTTAGTCACTTTATTAATCTGGAGTCACCACAGTTGATTGAACTGCCATCTTATTCAGCGTTTTACGCAGTGGATGTCCTTCCAGCTGCAACCCATCACTGGGAATAATCCATACACACTCATTCACACACAAACACTATGAGCAATTTAGCTTACCCAACTTACCTATAATTCATGTCTTTGGTCTTGTGGGGGAAACCGAAACACCCAGAGGAAACCCACACGACCACAAAGAGAATATGCAAAATCCACACAGAAATGTCAACTGACCCAGCCGAGATTTGAACCAGCGACTCTCTTGCTCTGAGGCGATGTTTCTACCCACTGTGCCACCGTGATGCTTTAATAAGACCGTTTAAGCTAATTTACTAATGCACTTCCTTCACCATTCTTTGTCACATAATTCTAGATTAATGCACAATTTCTTAAAGAGACATCCCTGTAAAATTCTATTTATGTTTTCTTTTGTTTCTATTTTCCCTAATGCGCTTCATTTAAACTAATAATTGTATATGGTGATATTTGGATTTGCAAATCAACCAAATCAAGGAATTTGAATTAGTTAATTTGAAACAAATTGGAAAAAAAAAACTTTAGATCATAACTTAATTAGTTTTGTAATAAAGCAATCCAAACAAAACCTTCTGGATTTGAACCATGACTCCTGCACTGCAATCATATCTTGATAAGGAGCCTGAAAACCACCATCCAGATCTCCTTTCTACATCATACAATCGCTCTCTCCACAGCGCAGATCTGCAACTCTTTTTATGTGGAGGTCAAAAAAACGCTGACAGAAGATGGTGTTGAAAAGTTCATTGAAGATCCGACGTGAATCACAGGAAAGAGCCTTATGCACTCAAGGAATCTTCCCTTTAATTTCGAAGTGTTTAGAACTTTGTTACCTTGAAATGATAATTTCATTATTTGAACTTAACAAGATTCAGGTACCTTTTTGAAGATCTCATTAAATGTAATTTAGCTGTCAGAGTTAAAGGCAGCATTGAGCAGGCTTAATATAGTCACGTGAGATGCCAATTAATGAAACAATTTATAAGACGCTCATTTACCTCGTCTGAAAAGAGACCAAAGGGCTTTAAGGTGCTGATATATTTTTAGTCCTAATATAATTAGGTAACTTAAAAGCTAATATGTTAAAAGGTAATTTGATACGCCATGACATTGGAGAAATGAAATATTAATGGAAGAGAAATTGGACTGTGCATAAATCAGACAAAATGTTTAAAGGATTACTTTACCGCCTAAAAAATGATTAACTAGGTGAAATCTACTACGTGATTTTGTATATGCAAATTTTCAATGGCTCTAAATTATCAACATCAACCATGTGGAATTTATAATTTTTTAGCTAATAAAAGACCTTTTAATATTTAATTATTTGGTTTTCTTGGTAATCCATGTATTAATTGATTGATTGATTGATTTTGGGAAGTTGCTGTATCAGATATGATCTATCAGTATAGCATTGCATTATATGTTTGTGTCACATGTCTGGTGTGTTTGTGTTGTGCTGTTTGATGTGATGTTATGTTGTGCCATGTTCCATGTTTCCCAGTGTGAGTTAATGATCATGAGTTCCACCTGTTGTGTCACCCCTGTTTGTAATCTTTTTAATCATGGCTTGTGTATTTAAAACCCTGTTTTCAGTTAGCTTGAGCATCCAAAATTCGGTTGTACTGCACAGTGAAAAGGCACGGGATCAAACAAGATGATTAGACGTTTAAAAAGCAAGCAATTGGTCCATATAATAAATTTATGTCCAGAGAGGTCATGTTTTGATCTTCTATTAGTCTTGCGCAGTCACGTATTGCGATTTCGCAAGTCAGAGTTCACCAAGCTTGAACTTTGCACCGCAGCGAACTGCGAAGCTTGACGCATAAGCTTGCTGATGCATTTGCATGTGTATGAATGGAAGTCTATGGGAAAAAAAGTCCAGTGTGACCGCAGCTTTATTGTCGGGCATTGTATTCTCAATATCTACATGTACTACTGGAGTTGAATGTTCCTGTTTCTGTAGTACTCGAATGTCTGTGTGAGGCGACACCTGTGACAGTTTGCATCCCCACAAGAAAATCTAGTATTTAAATATCAACTTATTAAGACATATATTTTTGGATTTTAAAAGCTGATAACTGATATTTATATTAGTTTAATGTAAACGTCATCTATCTTGATATGAACATTGCATTAACAGTATTTGACACTATTTATTTAAATTACAACTAACAATTTGCAATGACATCACCTACATTTTCAAGATATGTTTGCCCACTCAGATATTGCCACCCTGATATTTGCTTTCTGTGAGCGTCCTGTCTCAAAACATTAAATGAAATTGAATAACCAGAGCTCCGGAACCCAAACATGTTAGCGGACTTGATCCTTCCTCTAATATGCCAAGTTCAGATTAATCCACTTCAGCTCTCAGCAGTGCGAAACCCGGGACGTTTATATAAATGTTTGCAAACCATTAACTGCTTAGCTGACCTGCTAAATGACTTTGACAGAGGGAGAAGCAGCTAATGTAAATGGCACAGTTTATTTATCCAGCAAACACACCACTTTACCACACCGGCTAATTATCAACAGCTAATGGTAAATGAGTTCAGGGTTTCCGTGTTAGCTTTCAAAGTCAACCTTACGCTCACCCATGTTGATTAAGACTAAATGGATTGTACTGCTTTTCTAATAACGTTTTCTTGGGTGTTAATGGCTGTTCTGCAAGAATTTCAGACCTGAGAAAATGGTGTTGTAATTGGAGATCAGCTAAATGGCTTTAAAACTGTCACGTAATGAATGATACAGAGATAGATCCAATTGCAAGTAAAACTGTTTAATGACAAAAGTCAAAATGTGTTAACACAGGGTAGATCCGACTGGAACGAAGGCACAAGACTGGATGATCGGACAGACAACGGACAGAGTCCAGCGGACACTGCAGCAGTCCTGGGCATAGACAAAGGTGAGTGAAAACACGTAACGAACTGACAAAGAAACAGAAACCTCCTGGTGCTCCCAGAAGAGCTTACCTGGCGATTGTAATCATCGATAAGAGAGTCCCTCGCAGGAACCCAACTTCTCTCCTCTGGACCGTAACCTTCCCAGTCCACCAAGTACTGAAATCCTCGCCCCCTCCGTCTCAAGTCCAGAATACGCTTAACCGAATAAACGGTCTCTCCATCTACAAGGTGCGGCGGGGGAGGGACCGACGAGAGCGGATTAATGGCCGCATGAAAAACGGGCTTTAATTTGGAAACATGAAAAACGAGATGAATTCTCCTGTACGCTGGAGGAAGTTTGAGGCGGACTGCCACCGGACTAATGATCTTGATGACAGTGAATGGGCCAAAAATTTAGGTGCAAGTTTATTACATATGGATCGCAAAGGAATATTTTTGGTTGAAAGCCACACTTTTTGACCGACGACGTAAACGGGAGGCTTCAACCGGTGGCGATCGGCTTTAGCCTTGGTGCGCGCACCCACTTGGAGGAGGGTCTGTCTGGCCCTGTTCCAAGTGCGCCGGCACCTCTGGACATAGGCGTGAGCGGAGGGAACCGCGATTTCGAATTCCAGACTGGGAAAAACAGGTGGCTGGTAACCTAAGCTACACTGAAATGGAGACAGGCCCGTGGCTGACACTGGTAATGAATTGTGTTCGTACTCCACCCATGGGAGCTGCTGGCTCCAAGTAGCGAGATTCTGGGAAACCAAACAACGCAACATACGCTCGAGATCTTGGTTGGCCCTCTCTGTTTGTCCGTTACTCTGAGGATGGAAACCAGAAGAAAGACTTACAGTCGCCCCCAATTCTCTCCAAAATTTAGAGACGAACTGAGGCCCCCTGTCAGAAACCACGTCTGTCGGGAGGCCATGAATGCGAAAGACGTGATTTATGACAGCTTCCGCTGTCTCTCTGGCTGAAGGTAATTTGGGCAGAGGAATGAAATGAGTAGCCTTCGAGAACCAGTCCACCACGGTCAAAACGTCCGTATTGCCATCAGATGGCGGGAGACCTGTGACAAAATCTAGCGAAATGTGCGACCAGGGTCTCAAAGGTACTGACAGAGACTGTAGGAGCCCAGCAGGTGGAAACAGCGCAAACAGAACAGGCCAAAACAAACTCACGTATGTCCTGTGCCATAGCTGGCCACCAGAATCGCTGTTTAACTAGAAATAAGGTTCGACTCACCTCTGGATGAAAAGCCACTTTGGAAGAGTGTCCCCATTGAATGACGTCAGACCGAGTCTCCTCCGGCACAAACAAACGACTGGGTGGGCATCCGGGCGGGGGCGTTACCCCTTCCAAGGCAGTGCGAACCTTGCTCTCGATCTCCCATGTCACAGCAGAAATACAATTTCTCTGAGGGATGATGGGCTCAAGAGACGTATTGCGCTTGGAAAAATCAAAAAGACGAGATAACACATCGGGTTTGATGTTTTTGGAACCCGGTCGATAAGAGAAGGTAAAATCGAAGCATCCCAAAAATAATGCCCACCTAGCTTGCCTGGAGCTGAGTCGTTAGAAAGACCAAAAGGAAGAACACAATATTCAAAATGGCCCCTGGGGGTATTAAAGGCAGTTTTCCATTCGTCCCCCGCTCTTATGCGAACCAAATGATAAGCATTGCGGAGATCTAATTTCATGAAAAAGGACGCCCCCTGCTGACGCTCGAATGCTGAAGATATCAACGACAAAGGATAAGTATTCCTCACCGTGATGTTATTCAGCCCTCGATAGTTTATACAAGGTCGAAGAGACCCGTCTTTCTTTTTCACGAAAAAGAACCCCGCTCCCGCCGGTGAAGAAGAGGGGCGGATTATCTTAGCTGCCAGAGAATCAGAAATATATTTCTCCATGGCCTCCCTCTCAGGAACAGAAAGAGAGTATAACTTGCCTTTAGGCGGAGAAGTCCCTGGCAATAAGTCTATAACACAGTCGTAGGGACGATGAGGAGGAAGAGAAGCAGCCCGAGACTTACTGAACCCTTTCTTCAGATCGAGGTACTCACTGGGCACGTTTGACATGTCCATACTCTCCTCCAGAAACACAGAACAAGACACAACAGAACGAGCAGACGAAACACAGGACTCATGACAGCTCTCACTCCACGAGAATATAGTATTGAGACCCCAATTAATATGTGGTTTGTGGAGGATTAGCCAAGGATGACCTAAAACCACTGGTGTGTTTAAACAGTCTGTTAACAAAAATTATATATGTTCCACATGGTTGCCGGAAGTAATCAGTTCAATGGGTTTAGTGGAGTGAGTGATGGTGGGCAAGGGAAGCCAGCTGAGGGCACGTACAGAAATCGGCTGAGCGAGAGCGACAACCGGAAGTTTAAAAGTGAAAGCGAAACTAGCGTCAATGAAGTTCCCTTCTGACCCGGAATCAACAAGGGCCTGGGTGTTCTGGGTTTCGCTTCCCCATAATAACGTGACGGGAAGTATGGTTGCACAAAGGATTTGTTCAGTGATCTCACCCATCAGTAACCTCTTACCTACTGATGGGTGTTGTCTTTTACAGGACAAGAAGCCAAGCGATGTCCCAAGCCACCACAGTAAAGGCAGAGTCCTTAGTTTCTCCGTCGGCGCTTTTCCTGAGCGGACAGGTGGAACCTTCCCACCTGCATGGGTTCCGGGTCAACAGTGACCGCTTCCGTTGCCATGACAGGGGTCGGAAAACCCGGAACTGGATCCGAGAAACTCCTCTGTTGTCTATGAGTCTCCCTGCGATGCAGTCGGGAATCCACCCAAATGGCTAGCTCCATGAGCTCATCCAGAGTCTTGGGCAGGTCCAATGCATAAATCTCGTCCTGCAAACGGTCAGACAAACCATGCAAGAACATGTTTCACTGCGCCTCCATTTTCCAGCCGCACTCAGCCGCCAAGGTCTGGAACTTGATAGAGTAGTCCGCCACAGTCTGATCTCCCTGACGGAGCTCTGCGAGGACTCTAGCGACTTCTCTCCCGGAAGCGGATCTGTCGAAGATCTTTCTCAATTCCTTGGAGAACAGATCAAAAGTGGCACAGCAAGGTAACTTCTGTTCCCAGGCTGTCGTTCCCCACAGTGTTGCTCTACCGGTGAGAAGGGTGATAACGAAGGCAATCTTGGAACGTTCTGTGGGGAATAGGGATGGTTGCAGGGAGATGTGAAGGGAGCACTTAGACAAAAAGGACCGACATAATTGAGGATCCCCCGGATAACATGTCAAAGGCGGCAGACGAGGTTTCACAGCGCGGCTAACGACTCCCGGTGCTGGCAATACCTCGGGAGCTGGTATGGCCTCTCCTTGTGTCACCCCAGTGGCCAGCTGTTGTACCTGGGTGGTCAGCAGGAAGACCTGACTAACCAGGGTCTGAATGGCCTGAGCTATGGTAGCCAACGCCTCAGGCCGATCCTCGCATTACTGTGCGAGACAAACTCAGAAATTTGTGAAACACTCGCTGGATCCATGAATAGGTCAGTTCGTTCTGTCACGTAATGAATGATACAGAGATGGATCCAATTGCAAGTAAAACTGTTTAATGAAAAAAGTCAAAATGTGTTAACAGGGTAGATTCGACTGGAACGAAGGCACAAGACTGGATGATCGGACAGACAACGGACGGAATCCAGCGGACACTACAGCAGTCCTGGTCATAGACAAAGGTGAGTGAAAACACGTAACGAACTGACAAAGAAACATAGAAACGGTGTCCATATATAGACCTAGTAATGACACTCAGCTGGTGACTAATCAGAACAGCTGAGTGCCATCATGACACGTGACCAGCCCAGAAACACCAAAACAATAAACACGTGAACGATCAAAACAAGACAACCCCACGTGAAAACAGACAATCCGGAGAGCACAAAACTGCAACCGTGACAAAAACAGTGTGCAAACATTTGGAGCACACAGGTTGTAACAGGTGAATTATATAACCCAGGCTCATTATGCATACATACCCCATATACATTTCTGGATGGCATGAAATATGTCCCAGCAGGGTAAGTATTTTTATTTTATATTATTATTTTATTATTTTTTTAATTGTGAATCCGCTAGAGGCCTCTGTATATGTTTGTATACACTCCTCTGAACCTGAAAAGGTGCTCTAGCAACAGATGTTAGAGGCCATGGTCTTTAGCCGTCTTGTTAGAGCAACCGACTCTAATGCGGAGAGTCACCGCTTTGATCCCAGCTCAGTGCAGGTTGGGTGGTGTAGGACCAGGGGGGTTACATTGGTGCCATGATCCAGATGGGAGTGATGTTTAGTGGGGTGAATGTAATGCTGCATTGACACCAGACTCGGATGAAGCGTCAAACGCGAGTAATTGACAAGTTAAGTCAATGCAAAGACTAGAATAGACATCCTGTGGAGAGAATGATGTGATTAATGCAAATTTAGCGTTCTGCGAGTTTGACACACTTAACATAGAATCGCTCAAAGAAGCTAGAGGCCATGGTCTTTACCCTCAATGTTAGAGCATGCGGAGAGTCGCCGGTTCAATCCTAGCTAGGGTCAGGTTAGGTCGTGCAGAACCGGTGGGTTTACATGCTTTTAAAGATCTCAAATTTCTCTTGTGAGTGCAATTTGTGCCTGCTCTTCTCGTGTAAATCCACCAGAGGCTGCTACTGACTGACAGACTGACCGACCAATCCCTCTATCCTCCCCCTTCCCTAAACCCAACCAATAGTGTTTTCAAAAGCAGAGATTGACCCGATCATCCCCTTCCCTAAACCCAACCCAGAAAAAGAAAAGCCCTTGTGGCCGCCTGATTTTTACCATGTTTTCAGATCTTAACATTTTCTCACCTTGTTATTTACTTGTTTTACCTGCTCTCTGGAACCATTCTTTGCTGGACTTGAACCCCGTCATCGTGGTCAAATTCTTTCTGCTTCTTAAGTTCTATGTGGCCACATATGTGGTGAGTTACTGGGCAAACAGTGGAAAAGCATGGAGGTAAGATGGAAGTAAGATGGAGGTAAGCGGTCAGTTGGTAGCGTGAAAAGAAACAGAAGTTGTCGGCACTCACCACACACCAGCTATAGGTTGAGTGGAGAGAGAGAGAGAGAGAGAACCAATTCAGTGGATGGGGATGATTAAGAGGCTATGATGGGTAAGAGCCAATGGAGGACATTGGCCAGGACACCAAGGTTACTTTCTTTCTTTTTCATCTTTCATTTATTTAATTATTTAATTGATTTATTTATGGGGGGGGGGGTGATATAATGGTGTAAATATGGGTTTTAGTCTGTGTATTTGATAAATATAGGATGAATATTAATATCTCTAAATATTATTTGGTCAAAGATGATCAATACTCTTTTTATTTTACTTGCAATCTTGCAAGTTAACAAGATTCTGTTTTCTTTGTATAAAATCACTTAGATGTTGTTTTTTTTATGTTGGCTCCAAAATGCATGTGGAATTTAAAAAAAGTTAAGTTTGATCATTTGAACGCGCCATTTATTAATAAATGAACCAATCAACAAAAAAAACAATCAACAAATTTCAGATGTGAATGTTTTATGCATTAATAGCTAAAATGTATACATAAATATAGAGAAAACAGCAATACTACTTTCAGATTTTAAACCATAGCAAACAAAATACAACAACAATATAACAATATCACAAAAAGAACCACCTTAAACCTGTTTAAATGCCTCCTTTGTATGCACAAACTCTTATTTTGGGAATCAGTGTTATAAATAATGCAATAAACAATAACTTCTTTCATGCAGCGCTGTGGGGAATCTCTCTGTTTTCACATTTGGCTTGTTTGAATAATTTTTCGAAAAGAAAGCACACGCTGCTCTCGTGCAGTAACAGCACTGTTTATTTTTTGCTAGTGTGGGAATGCAGTTTGATCTCTATCTATTAAATAAGATATTGTCACAGATCAACATCCAATTCTGTGTTTACATATTTCAGCACCATGGACAGCAAATACTACAACATTTATGCAAAAATCAAATGCAAGTAGGTTTAAATCTCTTAGAGGTGTCATACTATTTTCAATGTTAGACTTTCAGCTTACTGTAATGTGTACAATATCAGCTACAAGATACAAAGTCACTCCAAAGGCAATTATTCTCTGTATTAGCAAGTACTGTTTCTGACTAAAAACTTACAACACCCAATATTGTGAACTTTCTTTTTACATAACCTTTTGTTTTACTGAATGTGAAAGAGAAATTAGATTTATACTAACTAGACATGTCGTCTGATAACCAGATTTGTATGTGCCTGTGTCATTGTGTTAAGAAAAACATACATCATGACTTTAAACTGACAACTGTATGAAATGTATGCAGATATTTGATTTGATGTAACAGAGACACAAGCTGTTAACGCTTCTCCTGTTTTAGAAAGCAGAAGCGTATTAGCAATAAAGAGAAACACAAGTGTATTAGCTTCATAATTTGAGCTGAAACTTGATTGGTACATTGTTAGGACATTTGAAAATTATATTCCATTTTGACAGTTTTATTTTCCAAAGTATGACCGTTTTAATAATGAAATACATTAGACTTAAACATTTTTTGGGAAAAAAAATCTAATTATGGAGCCAGATCAGTCTCAAAAATATTACATTTATGAAATAAAATTAATACAAGCATTGCATAATTCACATTTACAAGATCCAATTACATCTGTATACACACAATTTGTGAATTCATAAGTAAAAATCATTGTTATTTTCACCTCATGATTTGGATTTGGATTTGGCCTAGAAGGTCGCTGGTTCAAGCCTCGGCTGGGTTAGTTGTCATTTCTGTGTGGAGTTTGGATGTTCTCTCCGTGTTTGCATGGGTTTCTTTCAGGTGCTCCGGTGTCCAAAGACATGTGGTAATGATTTTGATTTGTGCATTTATATATCATGCTTTAGAATTTATGAATTGGATTTTTTTATTAATTATTATTATTATTATTATTATTTTTTACAAGTTATACAGTGCTCAATATTTGAAGAAGATCAAAAACTTTTATCAAAGTTGTCCTAAAACTATTTAACGACACCCATTCTTGTCTTAGGACACTTTTGAAAGACCATTTTTGATCCACTTCAAAAGTTGACTACTGTATTTGCACGTGCTTTGAATTTACAAATTGGGTTTTTGTATCTTTGGATCATGTTTTGAATG
>CAIGQQ010038783.1:616023-648941 GCA_903798035.1 Danio albolineatus | reverse complement strand
ATGAATGAATGAATGAATGAATGAATGAATGAATGAATGAATGAATGGCCTTAACCACTACTCTGAATGCTTAAATACAAAATAAATGCAATAATAAGTGTTAATATCTCTTTGTGTTGCATTTGTATTGTATTGCACATTGTATTGTACATTTGGTATTATGGTATTTGTATATGTGGCATTTGTATATTGTCCTTCATGTTATTGTGTTCCTATTTACCCTGCACAACTATGTGAGATATGGGTAAGGTTAGGGCCAGGTTTGGTGGTATGGATAGGTTTAACACTGGGTTAAGGTGTAAAATATGCATCCAGATCAGTCTCAAAAATAATACATTTACAAAATGAAATTCATACACGATTCACATTTACAAAACGTAAATCGTAAATTCAAACGCAATTTGTAAATACACAAATCCACTTGGTAAATTCAAAACAATTCATAAATATACAAATCCAATTTGTAAATGCAAAACACAATTCATAAATTTGCAAGTCCAATTTGTAAATTCAAAACACAATTTGTAAATTCAAAATACAAATCATAAATGCACACATCTAATTAATTTGGGAAATATGATGTACTTGTAAATTCACAGATTGTGTTATGAACTTACAAATTGAATATGTGCATTTATAAATTGTTTTTTGAATTTACAGATTCGATTTTGTAAATGTTAATTGTGCTTTGCATGTAAGAGTTGTATTATTATATGTATTATATGTATTATTTTTGAGACAAATCTGGCTTCATATGCAAAGGATGGGTCAACAGTGTAATTATTAATAATGAAATGAATTCCATGTGTAACATAATGTACCAGATAATTAGTATAAATGTAAGTACATATAATAAATAATGCCACCTAATATAAAGTTGGACCCACATTTTTTCACACACATCAAGTAATAATTTAATACTTCCATGAGTTCATCTTTATACTACTATATAAATCTGTATAACCACCAGATGGCTTTTCTTACAAATTATAAAATGTGATTAATTGCATTTGATCTCTTCTATGATTAGTTTGTAATACTATAAATGTAATTGTGTTAAAAGTATAGCCAAAGTCATGATTACTATGAAATTAAGTTGTGTTGTACAAACATGAAAAATGCTCCAACTTTTTCTCTTTTATATTTGCAAAATTCAGTGATATATCATATATAGTGCTCAGTATAATCTCAGTATAAACCCAGTTAATCTAACAAAATAACTTATGATAAAGGTCCAAAAATTAGTAGCCCAAATTTATATGTTAGAAAAAAATATTAAATACCAATTTTAAAAAAGAAAAAAAAAATCAAGAGAAACAAAATTGCTAAAGTTTTTTTGAATTAATTATTTTTGTTTTTACTTTTTCATGCTATGTTTTGCATGAATTTAACTGTAGTATTATCTTTCCATTTCTAAAAGATGTTCAGAGAATAAAATATTATTTGAATAAATATATCACTATAACACTGCTTAAACCGGGAACCGTGAACACACGATATAGCCAGAAATCTACCATCCCCATCACGTGTGTTCATGGAGACACCAGACAGGTTCCAACACAGGTGGTTACTATTGCAGCCTGTCCAGGCTCGTGGCCGATTAAGTCGGGGTGGTCCTGGATCTTCTGGACCCTCTGTTACTCGGACAGGTCTGGCCAGGCTTAACGGAGCTCCTCATGGGTAAGCACATACGAAAAACCTGCGCACGGCACAGACCCCGGGCTCAGGCACCAAAAAGCCAGAGAAGGGCACTGTTGGCTACAGAAAGTTACAGAGGGGGTGAGTGTTTTAATATATTATCTAATGTTTTCTTTGATGTGTTTCAACAGATAACGACAGGAGGGTAATTTGAAAAAAACCCAAAGAGAGGATTACGGAAACATTAAAACATTACGGAACTCTTGGTCACAAGTAAGGAAAATAGACGATGAAGAGAGATTCCCACCTCCTCACCCCTTTCTGCGCTTCATCATACAAAATGGGCTGCTGTACTGTGTCGCAGAGCGACGGGGGGAGAGAAAGAAGTTATTAGTCATACCAAGAAGCAAGACAGAGACCGTTCTGGAACTGGCCCACGCTCACCCAATGGCTGGACACTTGGGAGTGGCAAATACCGTCCAAAGGATTCGGGACCATTTTCATTGGCCTGGGCTCGAGGCGGCAGTACGACGATTCTGCCAGGCTTGCCCTACCAGCCAGAAGAAAAATCCCTAGCATCCTCCCCCCAGTCCGCTCATTCCATTACCCATCATAGAGGTGCCCTTCTCCCGTATCAGCATGGACCTGATGGGGCCGCTACCCAAGTCAACGCGTGGCCACGAACACATCCTGGTAATTGTGGACTATGCCACCAGATACCCTGAGGCCATTCCCCTCTGAAAAGTCATGGCTCCAGCTATCGCTAAAGAGCTCTTCTTACTCTGCAGCTGGGTAGGGATACCCTCAGAGATTCTGACTGACCAGGGCACCCCCTCCATGTCCCGGCTGATGGCGGTTCCAGGATGTGTTCTTTGACACGCCCGGGCGCACTTCCATTACCCAGCATGACATTCGCACACCTCCTGCACTAATAGTGTGACAGTGGCCCTACAGGATCCCGGAGGCTCGCCGGCTGGCTATAGCGGAGGAGATCAAAAACATGTTAAAGTTGGGGGTCATCGAACCATCCTGGAGCCCGTGGTCCAGCCCCATTGTAATGGTCCCTAAAGCTGATGGCACCCTCCGCTTCTGTAACGATTACCGAAGGCTCAACGAAGTCTCTACCTTCGACGGGTACCCCATGCCTCGAGTGGATGAACTACTAGATCGGCTCGGTCGAGCCCGATTTATCAGTACCCTTGACCTAACCAAAGAATACTGGCAGGTACCCCTGACTCCTGCAGCGAAAGAAAAAACTGCCTTCTCTACTACAGGTGGCCACTGGCCGTACAGGGTTCTTCCCTTTGGGCTCCACAGGGCCCCAGCATCATTCCAGCGTATGATGGACATTGTGCTCAGGCCCCATCAGACGTACGCATACCTGGACAATGTTGTTATCCACTCGAGGACCTGGGAGGACCATCTGACCTGTCTGCGGAGGGTGCTGCTAGAGCTTCAATGGTAACCCCCGTAAATGCCACCTAGGACTCGCCAAAGCCAAGTACCTGGGTTACACAATTGGAAGTGGACTAATCCAATCACAATCAGCAAAAGTGTGTGCGGTGGAAAAAGCGGAGAGACCATCCACAAAAACCCAGGTACGGGCCTTCTTGGGGTTAGCGGGCTAGTCGGCTACTTTAGCGGTGTTTCATCCCCAATTTTGCATCTATAGCCAGCCCACTGACAGACCTCACAAAAAAGGGGCAGCCCGAGAGAGTCCAATGGACCCCAGCGATCGAGGAGGCATTTCAGGAGCTGAAGAGGATACTGTGTTCTTCCCCAGTACTTCATGCCCCGACTTCAGCTGCCCCTTTGTCCTCCAGACCGACGCTTCCGACTCAGGCCTGGGAGCGGTGCTCTCCCAGGTCCACGATGGAGAGGAACATCCAGTTGTCTACGTGAGTCGGAAGCTCAATCAAGCGGAACAGAAATACGCGGCCGTCGAAAAGGAGGCCCTGGCCATTAAATGGGCAGTCCTGGAGCTCCGCTATTTTCTCTTGGGTTGGTCATTCACCCTAGTTAGGGGTGGCAAGTCATCCGATACAATGTCGCTATGGTCCCTAATGCCTAACAGCTGCATCCACCTAAAGCCCAATCAGCCTCGGCTGCAGCGAATGAGGAGAGGCGTATATAAGGAGACCAGAGAAGGATGTCGACAGAGCTTGACTGGAAACGCAAAGGCTCCCTCATACTAACGCTATCTCTCTTATGCCTCATAGATTCGAGTGGCTGATTGGGCGACACCCTGTTACCACTTCACCTGTACGGATCACATCACCATAGAGCACACACCACGCAACCGGGACCGAAGGAAGCACAGATTGAAGATTGCACTTTGACACATACACCCCGAAGCACTGTAAATAAACCACCCCTCCGGGACTTGTTTTATCTGACTTCCAGCGTGTGCGTATTTCTCCCTCTTTGTCCCGCCACAATGTAACTAATCTGTTTGGTTCAAATGTGCCATCTATTTACAGAGAAATTAATGAAAATATTAATTTTCAAAATGGGATGTAATCATTTAAGATGAGCACTGGCTGGTTATTCAAAAAAGACAAATGAGTCAGAGGACAGTATAACATGGAGAACGTCAATAGTCAGTCAGTTCAACACTGCAGCTGGAATGAACTATTAGCTCAATTCTCAAGAGGGTTATAATTTGTTTCTCCACATATAGTTATATTTCTTGATATTTAAAATAATAATTCACCCAAAAATTTAAATAGGTCTCAAGCCATCATCAATGTTTATACATTTTTCTGTTAGCTGAACGCAGTAGAAGTAGTTTTAAAATGTATCCTGGCTCTTTCATACTGTATAATGGTGTTTGATAGCAAAGACTATAGAATACACAAGACATGTCACTAGTTTTGAATAGCGAAAATTGTAATGATCAATAAGTCGAATGAAGCTCCGCCTACTTGTACAGGAGCCAATCAGCGATCGACTGACACTTATAGGGGAGATTCTCAGACCAGACATGTGCTTTTGCGACAGTTTTTTGTGGTCAACAAAAGCACTGGAATCTCAGTGAATACTTGCTTCACAGACGTCAAATGCACATGACATAACAGCAACTAGGAATGCCCCCTAAACTTGTAAACAAAGAGTCACTGTCATTTCTGGAGGAGATTTTCAGTTAAGAAGACCAAGTTGTAGATTTCTTAAGGAGACTAGCGCGATCTGACAAAGCATTATCCAGATGACAATGCTGCAAATGGTGTTAATTTGCCATAAATGAGGTTACGGGTGTGCCTGCTCATTGTGCATGTGATAGGGCAGCCTAAAAAAAATGTAGATTATGTTTGATTCGAACATTTTGAAAGGAAACTTATGAGACAGTTGTTGTTTAATTTTATTGGTGATTCTAAATATGTAATGTCATCGTAAGCTTGGCAATTTTGGAGAATTTAATACTTCTCCATTCAGACAGAATGCCTGAGCATACTGCCCAAGAGGCATTTCAAAGACAGCCAACGAATGAAATGACTTGCCTTAAAGAGCCTCTGTCGATAGTTACTTTTGAAGCTTCCAAAAACACATCAACTAACCCATACATGGGGTTAATGGATGTCTTAAGAAGTGGATTGATGTGGTTTTGTAACACAAACAATGCTCATTTTAAAATGATAAACTCCAATCACTGACCTCCGGCAGTGGCTGAATGGACTACTCTGACTGTGTTCGTCAGAGACAAGAAAGCCATACACTGAGGATGGCTTCAGGGGGAGTAAATTATGGAGTAATTGCATTTTTTTGGTGAAATTCAGTATTCCTTTAAGGGAATCTAGACTGAAAACCTGCAGTAATCAAACCCTTTATCAGCAGAAAGAATCAAATGCATAAACTATGTTTTGCTGAGGAACATGCTTTGTAAACTGGTCCAAAGTTCGTTTGGATGGCCGGAGGATGTAAGTAAACAGCTTTTTTTTTTTTTTTTTTTTTTGTTAATCCTCAATAGAACATATTTCAATCCAAATGTTGTCTTGAACTGTAGGGACATGAAATTATTGTATTGCACATGTGGATCACAAAATAATGCAGTCTTGGTCAGCTAAAAAAGTAGACGACTTCATGTCTGAACTTTAGATTTTCTGAAATGTAGAGATTATTTGTAAAAAAAAATTAAATAAAAAAAAGCCACTCTTTTCCCAATTTCATCAACTTTCAATAAGTCAAGTATAAGTGAGGGTCTCTGGAAAGGCCCTAATAAATGCAACGTGGTCAGACGTTCCCCTGCAAAAATAAATGTCAGACTTTCCATAGTAATACATGTCTGGAAGATCATAAATCAAAATAATCTTGTGCGGTGGCGAGGCCACTTTGGGGGTGAATGCAAACCAGACTGGTCTGCAAAACAAAGGCACCTTGCCTGGACCACTACATTTTCCAGGGAGAACTTCATTTATTTGAGCTTAAAATAGAAATGTTATAGAGCTCCAGCCTCTAGTGACACAATGAAATAATATTTCACTACTTAATGGCTAGAATAAAAACTTTCAAAGAGAGTATGCGTTTGACCGCTTGCCTGCTACACAAAAAAAAAAGATTGGACTAAAAACAGCTTTATTTTGATTGTGTGTTAATACTAGTCTTGATTCCGATAACGTAACTAAATAAAAAAAATAAAATCAAATAAAAGGATTTTAAATTTAAGGACTGACAGAAGAATATAATTTTGACATGATATCCTGTACAGAAATGCGACTTCTGGCAATATATGCAAATAACATACAAGACATAAAATTCATTTTAGGATTTGTTCTGTTTGTTCAAACTACATATTTAAAATGAGTTAAAACTGCACATTGTTTTGTTGGGGTGGGGACGACTTAATTTATTTTAATCCACTTAAATTTGTGAAAAATATGGTTAACTTTATCAATTTCTAGGATTGAACATAAAACAAGTTGTCACACAAAACAAAGATGTGCTGTTTCAGCTCATTTTAAATAAGTAGTTTGAACAATCAGCAAACATACTGTATTTTTAGAATTTATGTCAACATATGCAACAGTTTTATAAATACATAAAAAAATGGCATGTTACATATATGTATTCAACCATTGGAATTATAAATACATACATATATGTTAAAATTCGGTATGGTAACTACTGATTGGCATTGTGTCCGGTCAGACACAATGTCTTCGAGGAGTCCATTATTCCGGAAGACATGATGGAAGAGGGCTTCAGCTGTTTTCAGAACTGTAGGGAAACCTTTCAGAGGAATTAGTTAGCAAGACTTAGAAAAGTGATCTACAACCACCAAAATGGTGGTATACCCTTATGATTGAGGTAGGTCAGTTGTGAAGTCCACTTCTAAGTGGGTCGGCGGGGAATGGGTAGTGGCTCGAGTTTTCCTTCAGGCAGTCGATGAGGAGTGGTGGTGACAGCACAGACCGAGCAATCTTGGACGTACTGGGTGACATCCCTGGTTATATTGGGCCTCCAATATCTCTGACGAAGGAGCAAGAGGGTTCGCTTGCTGCTTGGGTATCCTGAGCCAAGAGAGTTGTGCGCACTATCCAGGAGCAGAACACGGCATCTGGATGGCACGTACACACGATCAGGGGGAAGTTCAGGGGGTGTTGGTTCTTCAGCAGCAACAGGTAGGATTTCTTCATCCAACTACCACAAGATGGGAGCAAGGAAGACGGCGAAAGGTAAAATTGGCTCTGGGGTGTCTGAAGAAGACATCAGCCGTTACATTCTTGTGGCCAGATTGGTCAGTTATATTGAAGTTGAACCAGGTGAAGAATAGGAACCAGTGAGCTTGGCGTCGTCGTACCCGAGGAAGGAGATTGAGGGTTGATGAAACTCACATTTTTTCAGCTTTTAAATAAAGGTGGTTCTCTCGGAGGCGTTAAAGAACTTTTTGGACTAAAGTTTGATGTTCAGCTAGATTACTGGAATAGATCAGTATATCGTCTATGTAAACGATAACAAAGTGATGGAGGAAGTCTCTGAAAATCTCTTTCATGAAACTTTGGAATAGGGAAGCATTGTTAGCTAGGCCATAGGGCATCACCTGGTCTTCCACTCGCCCCCTTTCCGGATACGGATAGGTTGTAGGTACTCCGGAGATCTAGCTTGGTGAAGATACAGACTTTTGAGTTCTTCTAAAGCAACGGGGACTAGAGGTGAAGGGTAGACGAATTTAACCATAGCTGCATTCAGGAAACGGTAATCGATACAAGGCCTGAGTCCTCCATCCTTTTTAGCCACATAGAAGCTGGATGTGGCTGGGGATGTGGATGGTCTGATGAACCCTTGGCTGAAAGCTTCGTTAATGTAGGCCTCCATTGCCTCATGCTCAGGACGGAACAAGGGATAAATTTGTTCATGGGGTAATTCGAGAATTCACAATTAGCTGAGATTACATAAGGGGTATGTGTGACACAGATGGAGAGAGTGTAACCTTACCATTAGACGTGGTGGGCAGACTGGGCTGCGTTATTTTTGAGATGGTTATTTTCTCCACAGTAAAGACAGAGGTGGTTCCATATGCATCGTAATCGTTCCGTGAACTCAAGTCAATAGGCGTCGGTGATCATAGGCTCTTTCGTATCGAGCTGTGGTGATAGAGCTCTAGTGGGTATCACAGGGGAGAGGATGGACTGGGAGAGATATGCTGTGACACGCTGACGGCCTTTTTAATGAAAGCTTCTAGGTTGGTATTGTCATCATAGATTACCATCTGTTTACGAATTTGTGGTTTTAAACCGTTCCGGTAAGCTGCAAGGAGGGTCATTTGATTCCAGCCACTACTAGCGGCGAGCGCTCAAAACTGCAGTGTGAAGTCATGAATGCTTGAGTTACCTTGTTTCAGGTTTTACAATTCGTTGTGCACAGATAGATGGGTGAGGGGTACAGCAAACACCTCTTTAAAAAATAACTCAGGAAAGTTTGATGGATAGCCAGCATGGGACTGCTTGTATTCCAGAGCGCATCTGCCCACTGTAGAGCTCGTCCTGTAAGAAGGGAGATAATGAAAGCAACTTTGGAAATGTCATTGGGAAACTGGTTAGCATTAGCCTCTATGTAGAGGTTACATTGCAGCAGAAAGCCATTGCAGGTACTGGGATTGCTCGTGGGGCGAGCTAATGGTGTGCTGGTGATAGTGTGGCAGCAGCGTTCATGGGAGCGGACGGGAGTGTTTGCCAGATGGAATGAGCCATTCCAGCGAACTTCCTGATAGCGTTACACTAACTTCTGGGCTAGAATCCTGTCACGGTCACACAATGAAGGCTATCTCTTTTCATCAATTTATTCAAGCAAGTAGTGGTCTAATAAACAGGAGAAGCAGTTAGGTGATAGTCTTTGCAGATGAGCAGATGGAATGCTGTTTACGATGCAAAAAAAGAGCTTCAGTCAGACCTATAGCATAAAGTCACATGCCTTAATTATAACTTGTTCATCCACAGGTTTGAGAGAAACGTCCACAGGAAAATCATTCACTGAAGAGGGAAAACATCCACAGAAGAAGGTGAGTCAGAGAGAAAGACATCGATTCCAGCCACTGACTGACTGGAATCGCTGGGATTATATGGGGAGCCTTGATTAAGGGTGAATGTGTGTATTGTTAGAACACAGGTGAAAGTGCTTGGGTGGGATTAGAGGTGGCAGGAGATGGGGAGCGATGATTGGTGCTGGGGGAACATGATGGTGAGAGAGAATGGTAAACAGAGCAGCAGGAATGGGATGTGACAGCTGCCTTGATGAACAGAATAATTTTCTTAAAAAAATTAAAAAAAAAAACCTTGGGAAAAAAATAAATTGACTCCAAACTTTGGACCAGCAGTGTTCTTTTATCTATACAATACGTCCATATTATTCAGATGTTTAACTTTGTAAGATTAACTTTGTAAGAATCACTTTGTTTTGGCTAGACCTATGGGATTTTGAGTTGGTTTAATTTGTGCTCTTCAAAGAAGAATCCTGGTTCTTTTTTGAGAGAAAAATGTGGTCATTTGCATTTAAATAGAGTGCAATAATATAAATCTTTTTTTTTCAAGCTATAACAAATTGAAGGTTTTTAAAACATAAAATTATGTGTCTTTTCTGGTTATTAATATTTAATTACTCTTTATTGTGGTCATATTCTCAAAATTTCACAAACAGCTTAATCTAAATGTTTTAAATAAAATAATTGTGTGAAGACGTGTGTCTCCTCTAACCATGATAGAGTTGAGAGTTTCATAAAGTCTTATTATTGTTTTAGAATGTGTTTTCACATTTAGAATCATAATCGGTAAACTATGATCTAACTTTTTCTTTTTCTAAGAACAATTTTGAGATTAAAAGTTAAATTGTGAGCTGGGAATTAAAGATATGATTTTGAATTGAGTTGAACTGCAAGAAAAAAAATGTTTGTATCTCAAAAGTATGACAGTCTTAGTTTTTTTTTCTTACAAACAGTTGAGATTTCGGAATTGTGAGTTAAAAATTCAGAATTTCGATTTTTATAAACTCAAAATTGCAAGATAAATTTAGAATTAAGAGATACTGTAAACTATAATTTGAAAAATATAATTTCTGATTATTATCAATTTACAATTATAGTATATAAACTCTGTATTATAAGACAAAAAAAACTCAGGATTGTGAAAATTAAACTGACATCTCAGTAGATCCAGTACAAACTCTTAATTGTGAAGATAAAGTTATAATAAAAAAAAAATCAAGATAAAAAAGACCAAAAAATATTACCTGTAAATTATTTCAGAGTACCAGATATTTACCAGTCTGTGTTTTTTTCTGACATTTCTAACCATGAACAGTGGTAGAAAGAGTACTGAAAATCATACTCCAGTAAAAGTACCATTACTTGACAAAAATGTAGTCCAAGTAGAGTTAAAGCATCGGTTGTAAATATTACCTTATTAGACCTTTTAATAGTACTCAAGAGTAGTGAGTATTACGCTGGGAAAGGTTGATCTTGTTCTTGTTCAGTTCTTGTTTAAGGCCATTTCAGTGTAAGGATGGTTATATCTCTCCATAATAATTATACCCTGAGAATTATGGAATTCCACGAGAGAAGACCACGAGAACTACCAGGCAGTAAAACCATAAACTCTCTAATCAGCTTCAAGAATCACGAGAAAGCTGTTGTCTCACCATCTGCCCTCACACCTTTTGGCCCTCCCTAGTTATACAACAAGGGGTATTGAAAGGTCACTCAGGAATTACCAGAATTCAGGTTTCTATGGTGAAGTGATATATGTGGTGTATTTGCTAAACTTACAAACGTTAGCTTGTCATGTTTGGTATCATTTTAAATGTCTCTGTGTGATTGGTAAAGTGGTCTTAATGTCACTGTGATATTTCACTTGTATTTGGTTATTTGGGTTTTGACTTTGATAAAATCTCTGCCAGATGCTCCCCCCTCCAGAGATGATTAACACATCAAATACACTAGGCAAGGGTCACTGTGACGCCCTGTTGGGTATATAAGGTATCAAGTTGTGTTGATCGGGGGAATTCAGTCACTGAAGGACCCCGCTGTAGTGTCTGAGTTTCTGGAGCTCTGAATCAGAACTCAGACACTACAACGTATTTTTACATAGTCAGGTATTCACTCTTAATCTATCTTGGAGAAATTGATATTGTACAATTTGAATTGGCTTATCTTGTGCAATTATGTGAATTGGAATTGAAAATATTTGCCTGACAAATAAATGTAAAGACTTTTGTTTAACTAAATATCTCCTGAAATCATTTGAATCAAGTAGATTGTCTTAGGCTGGAGTTTCCGCAACCGACGACCGGGATTTTGTCAAACAGTCCAGGCTGAATGGATGAAGCCTTCTAGCACAACATTTAAGACCTGCTGATTTCTGACTGAATCTACTGACTTAGTATGTTATAATCTCGTGGCTAAATCAAACTTTCTTTATGTATGAGCAAGCATGGGGCGGCCTATTATTACTTAAAGGAAATTAGTTTACAGTTATATCCTCTATCTAAGAACCAGAACCGGCGAGGATGTGTCCGTGAGCAGATGTAGCTGGCCAGCATACTGACTCTAAGCGACTTCGGGTAAGCAATGAACCATTACTTGAAAATAAGGATTTATTAGGTTAATCAATCTAAATTAGACCAAATCATAACCTATAAGGTAATCGGCTTAAATTGGATGAATGAATATCTAAATTATAATGAATTGGAGTCAGATTAAATTCGGAGATGAAAGCAAATCAAAATATGTTTTCATAATTAAAAATATTTCTTTTCACATGTGCTAAAAGGCTTACACGCATTTACCTTCACCCATACTGTTAGCTCCGTCATCGGACTAATAAATGGACCCTTACAAACATCATATAGTTGTCATTTCCAATCTTCTCATCAGTGACATGCAATCTAAACAGTCTCTGGCTCATTGCATGTAAAGCAGGGGTGCCGGAACTCGACCCTGGAGGGCCAGCACATTTCAGCTTAATTCACAATTAAACAAACCTAAACTAACTAATCAAGCTTTTACCAGATATTCTACAAAGCTTCTGGCAATTACTGAAGCAAGTTGGAGCTAAACTCTGCAGGACATTGGCCCTCCAGGTTCAGATTTAGTTAGGGTACTCCTGGTGTAAAGTATCTTCTTGGACATATTTAATACTTCCGAACAGTTTACTGCATGTCTTAAAGGGCACATAATTTACCCCTTTTTCTAGATTTAATATAAGTCTTTTGTGTCCCCAGAATGTGTCTGTAAAGTTTCAGCTTAAAATCCATCAGACTATTTATTAAAGCTTTCTGAAGTTTGTGTATTATAGCTCTAAACAGCTTGTTGCTGTTTTTGTGTACTGGGCCTTTAAGGCTAGTCCTTCCCGCCCACGTGCCTGTCAGCGTGCCTCAATCTCCACCCTCGGCTGTGTCATACAACAGGCAGACGTAAAGGAATAAGCTCTCACGTAACGTTTGTGAGAAATATTACAATAAGAACTTTAACAATGATTGTTTGATGTGTTTGTTGTGGAGCTGCGACGATGAGTCACACACAAAGTTGTCACAAAGTTCACACAGAGATACACACACACACACAGCGTGAACACACACATCGCAGATTTGCAAGCAAATATACATTTTCTTTAAGTGAATCATATGAGACAGTTTGTGTTTGTTTTCAACATAGAAGCTGTTTGCATAACCTTTACCATTTTCTTCACGATCTTGTCTTGGTTGCAGGTGCATGCGCTCCTTCTGTCTTGTTATTATACGTGGGATTGTTTTGTAATTCTACGTCCCCTCTTGCGTGTGTATGTTGATCATGTGATCTTTGATCAGCTGTTCTAATCAGCTGTTGCAGCTGTACGTACTCAACACGCCTATATGTAGAGCTGGACCCAGCACCTTATTGTCAGTTCGTTACTTCTGTGTGTTCATGTTGTCTCTGTGTCTTGCCAGGATTCTCGTCAGCGTGTTTGGACTACCTGATCGCTGCTGTGTCTACATGTCTCTCGTGTCCGGTGCTGGAAGCATCGTTGATCTTCACTTGTCTATCTTAATTATTGGTATTAAATCACTTGCATTTGGATCTATTTGACTTTGTCTATTATTCCAATCATTCATTCATTCATTTTCTTTTCGGCTTAGTCCCTTTATTAATCCGGGGTCGCCAAAGCGGAATGAACTGCCAACTTATCCAGCATTTGTTTTACGCAGCGGATGCCCTTCCAGCCACAACCCATCTCTGGGAAACACATCCATACATTCTCATTCACACACATACACTACGGACAATTTAGCTTACCCAATTCACCTGTACCGCATGTCTTTGGACTGTGGGGGAAACCGGAGCACCCGGAGGAAACCCACGCAACCACGGGGAGAACATGCAAACTCCACACAGAAATGCCAACTGGCCCAGCCGGGGATTGAACCAGCGACCTTCTTGCTGTGAGGCGAACGTGCTAACCTCTCGGCCACCGTGGCACCCTCGTGACAGATCTGAGTTGTACAAAATATTTAATTCATTTCTCGTAAAGTGTGATACTCACTTGTAGGGGTCCAAGCTACATTAAATAGACCGATAAGGGATTTATTAGCTCATTTCGATGAATCGGATCTTGAGGATTCGAATTATTGATTCGACTCAATAGAGTCAGATTGAATCAGATTATAAAGATTCACACTTTATCTACCATTTGTCTAGCAAGTAGAAAAACATCGTGTTTACCAATCTTGTTTATATTATTTACGTGGCCAACGATAATAACATAACACAGTATTGGGGTTAACTTTTAGCAAGGTAACAAAATCTACAGCTCGAGACAATGACTGATAAGCACATAAACGAGAACACAGTCCTTACAAAATGAGAACAAAGATTTATTGAGCTATACTACGATACATAAAACTAACTACGTAATAAGCAACCAACAAACAAACGCACACACACATTCACACATACACACAGAGGCAGTTCAGAGGATGCAAAATGAGTTGACAACAGTCCCAAATCAATTCTAGTACTTCTGACTAGATCTTAGAATCACACCTGAGAAACCACAAAAGCAGAGATTGAGCTTATCTTTAACTGCTTAAAATCAATCAGCACCAGATCAGTTAGAGACAACGTTAGTTCGTGTTACTTGCGATTTTGCTGAAGGAAATCTTGAATCTCCCTCGCTGACTTGGCCTTGGGAAGCACGTCGGTCCTGATTGGGTGGTGACTCGCTTCGGTGACGTCTTTTGGGCTCACTCCCTCGTGATTGGCTGTTGTTCTGGGTTACCGAGATGGGCTCTCGGTTTGCGGAAGTTCGTGCGGTTTCAGCGGTCCTGAAACCTAACGAGGTTGCATGGAAAGTTCTTGGTGACCCAATCACGTGGCGACGCGGTGTCCGTACGGGCGAGAGGGGGCAGAGTGCACAGCGTAGCCGATACAAAAAGAAAATATTTTACGGTTGCAGGGCGTTTTTAAGCCACTTGGTCCGGTCCATCCCTGTGGCTCCATCTTCCAATGAGCAGTGACCATGAAAGGCGGGTACACGCCCCGTATCATGTAGTAAAGGTCAATCGTTAATAGAGAATGCATGTTGGTTTCACGTGGTAAAATCCCTTGTAAGTTTGTAACTAAAGAGAACAGACAACACAGGTAAGTTTGAACTATTATGAACTTTATATGAATAAAAAAATAATAATAATTGTCTTAATATCTCTTTCCAGAAAGGACAATAAAGAAGAACAGCTTTTGGTTCCAAAGAAAAAAACAAGCCTGGTTATCAGTACAAACACAATCAAATAAGAAAAATAAAACCAAATAAACAAAAAATTAATTGTTCCCTGAAGTCTCTTTTGTGTTCCTTTAAAACTCTCTTATTCAATCTCTCCTTTTCTAACAACTGAACTATTTTATGTATTTAAATTTTATGGGTTTATATATTTAATGTATTTTAAGTACAATGTTTGACCTATTTATTTTAAAGCTAATTAAGTTAAGCTAATTAAGTGTCTTAGTTAAATTACTTCACTCTAATTGAAATTAATTACACGTAGCATCCACTAATCTTATGTAAACTTGAGCAAAAGACCCAAATTAGCAACTCAGTTTGCAAAACAAAAAAAAAAATACACCCCAAACGACAAATCAATCACAATTCTGAAATAAAATCACAAATTGTCTTCACACTAATACAGTGCAAAGCAAAAGCAATGATGAAACAATATATACTGTAAAACAAATAATAATATACAGTTCAGTGAGGGATATTTCCAACTGTCTTTAAGTTGTTTTTCACATATCAGTCTCTGAATTTTCAAGGGGAAATATTAAGTGTTGGTTTCAATCTATGAGTTTAGGCCTACCGTCCCGCTGTCCAGAACATACCAGTCCAGGTTGAAATGGAGAAAATGTGATGCCAGCTTACTCTGTCATGAAGATAGCATGGTAAACAAACATTGAGATCGCTGAAATTTGTTCATAAATGTATTCAATCGAGATCCGTTCGGTGGCTCGCCATCTAATAACATGCGATGACAACTGCAATCTGTCCTCGATGCATCCACCACAATGTTAAGTCAATATCGATGGATCCACATAAAATCAGTTCTGCTTAATCAATATCAATGTCTTTCTAGACGTTTTGTCAAGTTTTAAAGGCAGGATTTCACTCGTTTTTCACTGTATCAACTCTCCGATCTCTGTCTCCATGCGCTCGATTCTCTTCCGCTTCTTCCTCTCACGTCACTGACGTTGATTACGTCCTTCCGATGCACGTACTTCCTTTTACCTGATAGGTCAGCGGTGAGCTCAGATTTAACCCCTTAAAGGCAAATTTACAATATACATCTTCACATTTCACAAACATCAGAAAATAAAACAACTAAATCATCAACAATAACCAAACAGAAAATGAATACTTTTAGACGATTTATGAAGATTTTAACTTGAATTATATCTATGAGTTAATTATTAATTTAATTCTTTAATTTGGTTTTTGATCTTTGAATTCAGTTCAATATTTATATAGTTTATATTTGCATATATTTGTCTTTTATTCTTACTTCTAATCACTATGGATTACACGAGCACATGACCAGTGAGTCATTAAAACTCTCGTGTCACAAAGCCCGCTGAAAATTCCTGTGAACCACCTTTGTTTAGGCTTAATAATTAACGAAGTTAGCCGAAGGGTCTTTCGAACATTTGCCACTAGTAAGCTTTGAAATAGGGATCCTCTGTTCTGTTATGACAAAGCCTTGGGCCTCGTTCTAAATGAGTGAGACACGGTGGCATCCAATTTCCTGTCCTGATTCGAACGGCCTCATTCGATCTGGTTTTAAAAGTTCTGCACATATTCTGCAGTGAGTTCTTACACACTCAATGCTAATAACTAGCAACTGTTGAGGCTGCCTTGCTAGTTTAAAGGTGTGAGTACCTACCCTATGTTCCTCCTGTTTTGACGATTTTTACAGGGTAGGTTTTGTTTATCCTTTTTGTAGGCAAATGTGACAGGATACAGGTTAATATCCACTGCTGTATGGATATCTGTTATGTTAATGTACAATATAAACCTGATTTAACGTCAACAAACTGGGATTGACGTGTCTTCTTTTATAATTGCACTAACATGCGGCTCTGGTGATAAAGTAAAGCTGAAGTAAACCGCTGTATTTCATTACAAACATGCACTGGTTTAAACACATTTTAAACTTGTAAAACTCACTCTTGATCACATTTAATGACGATTAATGATTTAGCGAACTGAACAGACCTTGTATTCCCGATTACTTTGCGCACGTCCTGTTTTGTTGATATGATTATGGCCCAATCCCAATTCTATTTTTGTACCCCTACCCCTTGGCCCTTACAACCGAGGGTTAAGGGGAAGGGCTTCAAAACTTACCCTTAAGAATTGGGACAGCACTTCAACACCTGCACATGTCATCATATGTCATCGCGATCTCTTGCTTTATATGAGATCAGACGATCACGACTGCTGTAGTTATTCCAGTTATTCCAGTTATTTGTGTTATGTGTTATTTTTTGGTGTTTATCTTCAGGAAATCACTGAAGGCATATATTATGTTATCATAAAGATCTAATGTAGCAATAAGATCGTAACTGTACTGTGTATTTACACAGTGGCCATATTTATCTATGTAAACACACGAAAACAACATTAACATTATAGCAGACACTGTAAAAAGCTCATTCCCAGCCAGTAGACATTACTGACAGGGTATTCGAGTGTCATCGTGTGTCAAAATGTTGTATGACGGCTGTATATGAGTTATGATTTTGAATTGTAGATCGAAATTTTGCGTTTTTTTTTTTTTTAAAGCATGGCAGTAAAACACGAACGCGGTTATGAATATATTAAAACATATGTTTGTTTGTCGTAAAAATTCATAATAATGACAAAAAATACTAATTTGTGGATCTCCTTACTTCCGGGTTCAGCTATCCTGCCGCTGTGACAGGTGAATTCTGGGACATTTTCTTACCCCTCCGTTTTAAGTGTGGTCCTGAAAAATTTTCGTTCGAAGGGGTGTATACCCCTTGTCCTTAGCCCTACACCTTCAAGCTAAAGAGAATTGGGACACCACTACCCCTTGACGTGAACGCGCAAAACGAGGGGTAAGGGAAAGGGGTAGAATTGAGGCCTATATCCATTACTACGGAGACATGTTTATACGAAGCTGTCAATCAATTTGGTGGGTGGGGGGACCTCAGTCCTACGTCAAGTTGCGGTCAATCTCAAAACCGCTCCAATTAGTCCACCGCTTTTATGTTGTTAAATTAAAAAAAAAAAAAAACGGTTGTATTTATATTACCCCAATGACAGTCTATACACTATACCGACTCATATGTCTGTCCAAACAGCTCACCATAGGTGCCCTTTAATGTAGTTCAGTATGAGGGATTTACATTCTATGTGCGATTTGATTGGACTCACGGGACTGATTTTTTTAATCCCCATAGACAAGAAAAAATAAAGTAGTGACTGCAGGCTGAAAGAAAGTAGTGGAATAAAAGTACCAATACTGCACTAAAAATGTACTCAAGGGTGACAGTAATTTAAGTATTGGTAATTTGTTACTTTACACCACTGACCATGAGTTTATACCTCTGCTACTTTAAATAAACTAAACCTACACTATATCTATTATCTATTATTATCAATAACAAATCATATCCACTGACACAATACACACATTAATAAGAAGAGGATGAAGAAAAAGAAGATTGGATGTTGGTGATAAACTGCTTTGAGACTCCAGTGACCGACTCTGGAAACTGTAAACGTGCTTATATCTCCTCTGAGGGAGCATCATTTGTCCTGTGATCACACTTATGATTAGAGCATGTTATAATATAATGACGCGACACAGCCAATGTTGATGGATGACTGTAACCTTCAGCCAAAGACGCAAGTTCAGCTCTCAGACTGCTCATTTCATTACTGGAGTAAACAGCCCCTGTAATTGGCTGGAGATATGTAAGGGTCACCTCAATCAAATTACCAAGAGGCCTTTTAAGCAAGACATAAACATATATTTATGTCACATGGTAAATAATAGAATTATATGATAATGATTACCTTTGTGGTCCTCATTTGTGGTCTTCTTTTTTATCGCATAATGGTGGATTTCTGTAATATTCCAGACTGTCAGTGTCGTCCACAGTGAGTTTATTTTGTCCTTACAATAAGTGCTCATTTAATGTAATACTTCACAACAATAAAAATGAAAAATCATGTTCTCACTCTTCAATGTCAAACAAGCTCTTACAGCTTTCTCCTGTTGAACACAATGCAGTGGTATTTTCAGTACATGTGGTTTCAAATAATGGAGGTTTTTTTCTGAATTGTCATGCTGAATTGATCTTCAAACTATTGTAGAAAAACAACTGTTGAAAATAGATGTTTACTTGTGCTTCGCATTATATGAGATTGTGTTGCTGCAGGATTTGCCTACAGGGAAAAATCAGTAAATACTATGGTGGCCGAGAGTGCTTAATTAGCATGCTGCAATTTAAGGAAACACATGCAATTACAAAAAACACCAGCAAATTAAGAAAAGCTCTTTATTCGTTTGACAACATGAAATTGTGCTGCATTTTCTCACAACACTTGCAAAAACAACAGAACACTATGGAAATGTTTTAAGGGGACCCAAAAACATGACAGATGCCGAGTGATCTTTGAAAGGTGAGTTTTTTGTTTGTTTATTTTACTATCCTGATTTCCGTGTCTTTTATTTATTAGCCTAAATAACCTTACCTAAATAGCTGGGTCCGTCTTGTTTTAGGGTCCCCATGAAACATCTCCATTGTGTTACTCACTATTGGAAAGTGTTGTGAGATTATGCACCACATTTTCGTAAATTGTTACCGTTGTGAGAAAATGCAGAGCTTTTTATTAATTTGTTTGTGTTGTGAATAAATGTATGCTGTCAAACAATTTTTTTGTAATTGCAATTAATGAATTAAATATTTTTTTTTTTGGGGGGGGGGGGGGGGGGGTGCAGCATGTTTAACTCTCTCTGCCACCATAAAATACATATTAAATATGTATGAAAAATAAAATCACAATGATTTGTAGTGATTCAGGGATGTGGGCGAAGCTTATTTTCTTGTGCTTCTTTTCATGTTTAATGGTCACCAGCATCTTAATTCCTTGAATGTTTTTAATATCTTTTTTTCATGAATGTACATTTATTATTCTATAATTTGTATTATATCCTCTTTGCATCAAAGTACAACAACAACAACAATAATAATAATAATAATAATAATTTCTGCTTAGTTTATAAACTCATTTTGATATTATTACTTGCATATGGTTGTCCACGGCTGGTCCCGCATTAGATAACACACGACTCACCAATCAGACGATTTCTAAACCACTATAAATAACTAGGCAAATTGCTAGGCAACGACTGAATAAGCTGGGTATTGTGCAAGAGAGTTGATGTGGGTATTGGTACAATTTCAATATTTAATAATATTGTGAAATTCAAGATTTGTCAGTCATACAACTCCAGATAACTCAAAACAGCAACCACAAGTCTCTCCTTCATCTTCAAAAGTCTCTGTAGTTGTCTTGTCAACACAAACACTGCAGACACTTCAACATAAATATGCCTCTGCTTTTATTTGATTAAAGAATGAAACAGATGCGACAGACTTAACATGCTTTTTCCACTCAGAGTTGACTCTTTTTCAACTGTGAGCACACAGTGCACAACGGCAAAAACGCGAGGTTAAAATGCAAGGCGTGCAAGGTGCGTAAGCAGCATGTAAAACGATTGCAGCCATTAGTAAATCATTCAAAAAAGGCGCATCTCAAGGCAAAAAAGCACGTTCAATGGGATCGGACCTTAAAGGGCACCTTTGATGAAAAATCTACTTTTTAAGCTGTTTGGACAGTCATATGTGTAGTTATAGTGTATAGACGGTCATTTTGGGGTGATATAAACACACCCAGTCCTTTTTTTCAATTTAACAACATAAAAACGGTGGACCAATTGGAGCGGTTTTGAGATCGACCGCAACTTTACGTAGGAGTGCGGTCCCCCCGCCCACCCATATTGATTGACAGGCGCGCGTTACCATATTTGCATAAGTTTGTTGTTTCACGTCCGCCATTTTCTTAGTGTGAGTCGAAGCGATGCCACCAAAGGAACACCCTTGCGCTGTTTTTGGATGCAAGGCTCAACACAAGAGCCTTCATCGTCTTCCTGGAAATGAGCATCAGAGGCTAAAGGGCGTACTCAAGTGCGCTAAATCGGGCTCAGGCACGGTACAGTTGGCCAGCCCTGGCCCGGTTGGAAGAGCCCGGTTCACTTGGGCTTTGGCATGGTACGCTTGTAGTGATAGTGCAAAGCGCGCCTGAGCCCCAAACTGAAGAGGAGACGTGACTTTTGAGGACTGTTTCATATGGATTTGTTAATCATTCTTACTGTTTAATGAACGCACACTGTCGTAAATTATTAAACCTTCTAATTCCTGCAGCACGAGGACTTTATGATTGTTTATGAGCGTCAGCAGTGGCTGATCTGTTCGGCAGAATATTGACTTTGTCACTGCATATCAAACGACTAAAACGATATAATCATAACAAGAAATCTCACTGAAATCTCCGAGAGCGCTTCTCTTACACTGAACAGCGCATCAGATGATGTAAGCGTGCTCAGGCCCGAATGCAATAAGACCGCGGGCCGTCGGGGGAGACGGAAGGGGGGACAAGCGTGCTTTTGCCCGGTTAAAGGCAACTGTACATAGTGTGAGTACGCCCTTAAGTGGCTGAGTTTTATCTTTAACGACCAGGTGCATGAAAACGTACCTAAACTGTCGTATGTTTGCGCTAACCATTTTAGCGCAGACTGCTTTGAGAATGAAGGACAATTCCACTCGGGATTTGCGAGTAAAATGTTTTTGATAAATGGATCAGTTCCAACAATCCGCGATCCCTTTTGCATATAAATCATACTAATGCAGTGTTTATCTTAGTGGATATCTTTGTGTCTTGTCTGTATTTGTTTGTAGAACTCTGATATGCCGAACTTTATCAAACGCATTACGAATGATGCATGCAACGTTACATAGCGGCTGTAAAACTGTACAAAGACATAAATTATTTTGTAACTACAACTCTGACACATTCTGGCTCATTTGGATTATTGATTCCTCAACAGTGGTCTCTGCTTGTTCCGTGTTTGAGTCCGGGTCGTACATGTACATCTGAATGCTGGTCCTCTCACTCATGTTGCTTCTCTCTGTCTGCCTGTGTTGCTGTACACAAAGCCCTTGTTAAGATTGGCGGGAAGTCGAAACTAATTTGCATGTGAAGCAACACACCCCTAAAACAGCGACCTATGTACACGCCCCCAAAATGACACTTTTTAACACATTATAATAAAACAATCTGAATTGTGTTTTGATCTAAACCTAGACTGGCACACTCAGAACAACCATAGTAGTGATATAAAATCTTAAAAAAGGGTTAATGTATGTGCCCTTTAAAAGTCTATACTGGACCAGTTTACATTTCTGTGCAGAGTTTGCATGTTCTCCCTGGACTAGCATGGGTTTCCCCCCGGTTCCCTGTTTTTTTCCCCCAGTCCAAAAGCAAATAATATAATTAATTTGACTATATTAAATTGGCACTAGAGATGACCTCTTAGTAAGCAGTATAGCTATCCCTATAGATTAGATTAGATTAGATTCAACTTTATTGTCATTACACATGTACAAGTACAAAGTTCAAAAGGGAGACAGCTCTGGGGAAAAAGCTGTTCCTCAGTCTGCTGGTTTTTGTCTGAGGAAGCCTGAAGCGCCTGCCGGAAGGCAGGAGAGAAAACAGTCTGTGAGCAGGGTGAGAGGGGTCCTTGAGGATACTATGTGCTCTGCGAAGACTGTGTTTTTTCTGTATGTCTTCTATAGCAGGAAGTGGAGTCCCTGTGATGCGTTGGGTAGTTTTCACCACCCGCTGCAGGGCCTTGCGCTCAGCAACAGAGCAGTTTCCATACCAGACTGTAACACAGTTGGTCAGGATGCTCTCTATTGTGCAGCGGTAGAAGTTCACCAGGACAGCTGATGACAGCTGGTTCTTCTTAAGTTGCCTTAAGAAAAATAGGCGCTGGTGAGCCTTCTTGATCAGACTGGAGATGTTGGTGGTCCAGGAGAGGTCCCTTGAGATGTGGGTCCATAGGAACTTGAAGGATGAGACAGACTCAACGGCCATCCCATTGATGTTGATGGGATCATGTGAGCCTGTTCGTCCCTTCCTGAAGTCCACAATGAGCTCCTTGGTCTTTGTGGTGTTAAGGAGCAGATTATTGTTGGTGCACCAAGTGGCCAGATGCTGTATCTCCTCCCTGTAGGCAGTCTCATCATTGTTGCTGATTAAACCAATCACTGTGGTGTCTTCTGCAAATTTGATGATGGTGTTGGATCTGTTCATGGGCCTACAGTCGATGGTAAAAAGGGAGTAGAGGAAGGGGCTTAGCACACAGCCCTGAGGTACACCAGTGTTGAGTGTGACGGTGGTGGAGCAGACGTGGCCTGATCTAACATTCTGAGGTCTGTTAGTCAGAAAGTCCATAATCCAGTTACAGAGAGACAAGTTGATATCCAGCTCTCTAAGTTTGATCAGCAGCTTAGAGGGTATGACAGTGTTAAATGCTGAGCTGAAGTCAACAAACAGCATTCGTGCATAAGTGTTTTTATTGTCCAGGTGTGTGAGTACAGAGTGCAGTGCTATGGAGACTGCATCTTCTGTGCTCCTGTTGCCACGGTAGGCAAACTGATGTGGGTCCAGTGTGGGTGGTAGAGAGTCTTTCAGATGTGTCAGGACCAGCCGCTCAAAGCACTTCATGATGATGGGTGTGAGTGCTACAGGGCGGTAGTCATTCAGGCATGTTGGGCTAGAGTGTTTCGGCACTGGCACGATGGAGGTGGTTTTAAAGCATGTTGGTACAGTTGCTAGGTTAAGGGACAGGTTGAAAATGTCTGTGAATACCCCAGCGAGCTGTTCTGCACATGCTTTGAGGACACGCCCCGGAATACCGTCTGGTCCAGCAGCCTTACGCACATTGATCCGACTCAGTGCGGTGCAGACTTCTGAGGAGGTGAGTGTGATGGGTGAGTGGTTGGTTGAGGAAGTGATCTTGGTGTTGGGTTCTTTATTGTCTCTTTCAAAGCGGGCATAAAAGTCATTTAGCTCGTTCAGGAAGGAGACATCTGTGGCTGTGGGTGTGGAATGGCTGGGTTTGTAGTTGCTGATGGCCTGGATGCCCTGCCACATGCGCCGAGGATCAGAGTTGGAAAAGTGCTCCTCTAGCTTCAGCTTGTAGCAGTGCTTGGCCTTTTTGATGCCCCTCTTCATATTAGCCCTGGAAGTGCTGTAGGCCTGTGCATCACCTGATCTGAAGGCAGTGTTGCGTGCCTTCAGCAGGAGGCGCACCTCCTTGTTCATCCATGGCTTTTGATTTGGGTATGTGGTGATCTGTTTCTGGGTAGTAACACTGTCTATGGTGGAGTTGATGTGTTCCAGAACAGAGGAAGTGTAACTGTCAATGTCTGTGTGAGAGCCGCGGGTGGCCTGGGATGCAAACATACTCCAGTCTGTGTGTTGAAACCTGTCCTGGAGTGTTGAGTCTACCCCCGCTGGCCATACTTTGATGGTCCTTCACACGGTTGATGAGGGGTGAGTACTTGGGGGTGAGGAACAAAGAAAGGTGATCTGATTGACCCAAGTGGGGGAGGGGGGTCGCCGTGCAGGCGTCAGCCATGTTTGTGTACACCTGGTCCAAAGTTTTGTTTCCCCTGGTGTGACACAAAATGTTTTTATGGAATTTGGGGAGCACTGTCTTTAAGTTTGAGTGATTAAACCCCCCCCCGCAACAATAAAGGCAGCCTCCGGGTGAGCAGTCTGTTGTTTGCTGATGGCCGCATGAAGTTCGTTCATTGCAAACGTAGCATTAGCATTGGGAGGAATATAAGCAGCAGTTATAATGGTGGAGGTGAACTCCCGCGGCAGATAAAACGGTCTGCATTTAACCATTAGAAATTCCAGGTTAACAGCAATGTCTCCCAACGATGACAGAGTTTGTGCACCAAGATTTGTTAACATAAATGCATAATCCTCCGCCTCTGGTCTTACCGGAGTCATCCGCCGTTCTGTCTGCTCGGAATGTGTGGTGTTCAGTTAGCGATACAGCGTTGTCTGGTATCCCGCCGTTTAGCCATGTTTCTGTGAAAATCATGACATTACAGTTCCATAATCTTTTGCTGTGGGTGATGCGTAGTCAAATCTCATTCATTTTGTTCACCAGAGACCGTACATTGGCGAGGAAAATGCTGGGTAAAGAGAGCCGGTGTGGTGTTAGCTTTAGCTTAGCTCGTAGCCCGCCACACGTCCCCCTCCGTTGTATACGCTCGCAACGCCGTCTTCGAGCACTTCCACCCGGCCGGGGAGAGCGCTGAGGCTCGGTTGATCTAGCGATCGCTGGAATGAGTCGAAGATTGCTGATAAAACTGTCCGGAATGCACAAACCAATATCCAAAATCTCCTGTCGGGTGTACGATGTAAAGGCACAACTGATCTGCACGAACAGACCCGAAATTAGCAGGAAAAATACTGCAAAATTGCAAAAACTGGAGAGACGCTGAGCCTCGCGTTATGCACGCACCACCATCTTGGTCTTGGTATCTTCTAAATACCAAGTATATCATAGTATATCATTAGCTATTAACAAGTAGTTCAAACTCCCCTCTCGCCATGCTAACAGAGGATCTTATAAGTTCAGGGCTTTCTCCCAGGAAAACAAGCTTTATTATCAGTGATAAACCAAGTGTGAACTTTTGAATGTTTCTACAGCATCTATGGGCGGGACAGTAAATTGGATGTTGTTTTCTCTTCTGCTTGCCGTTATCAGTCTCACACAATTTTCTTCCTTTTTTTAAAGAAGTGTTTTACTTTTATTATTTGAGCAAATTGGAATATAAATATGTATTTGAGGTATTCTCCCATTTACTGCTCTTTAAGTTTATCCAACTATAATGACTTCTGCTGCTGAGATACCCAGAAATTTGACTCTGCGATGCTTATTGATGGAATGTTTATGCACAGCATCAAATAATGTTGTCATCAAAATAGTTTGCTACTATTCAGTGATTTTATATATAATTATAATTAAAGTGAGATGATTGTTTAAAACAAAGCATATACAGTATTATCAATTAAGAAGCTCACAACTTGTCATGAGTTTTTACTTTCAGATCCTGGCTGTTGTACTCAATAACATCAGGACCCAAGATGCAGCCACAATAATGACATTCTCATTTTCATTATTAAAGCACCTTTAGAATGTCTCCCAACTATGTACAATCTGTCAAGATGGTGGTACCCATCAAATTACACCCCTATTGTTTGCTACACCCACAAAACGAATACACTCTAAATCTTGAATATGTGTTGCTCTTACAAAGGACTGCATGTGATTAGACATGTTTGGTTGACTTGAAACATAAAGACAATACAGTTTACCAGCACAGTACTGTTGAATTGGTTTCATCAAAACACATTGGGCAGTGACTATTTCATAAATATGGTTAAAACCCCTGACATTGTAATTATAAATGTGGTTCTGAACTCTATATTATGTGCACAAGAATGGTTAAAGGGCTACCACTGAGAGGATTGCAAAAAAAATAAAAATAAAAGAAAGAAAGAAAGAAGTTGAGAGTCTTGTGCCTGTCATCTTGTAGAGTGACTTTTTTGGATTCGAATTGACTTGCTTGTCTTTTGAATACAAATAAAAGTGGAAATTCAATTCAATTCAATAATTGCTTTATTGGCATGACAAATGTTATAAATGTATTGCCAAAGCATTTATAAGTGAAGTTTTACAAACTAATTTTGAGAGGAGCACGTGATAGGATTGACTACAGCTGAACCCTATCACTAATCACTGACTAGTCAATCGGATCATTCCAAATTCAATATAAATATCCTGTCACCGTACCTTATGTTCTCGCTTTCTCCTCCTGTTCTGTGTTACAGATTACCTTGAGTTACCTGCTTTTATTCACAGTCACGGAGGCACAGGTCATTTGAGCTAATTCGCTCCATCTGTCTCTCATTCCCTCTTTTCCTATTTATTGCATGTCATTTCCCATCTTGTTTGTCAGTATGTTGTCTATGATGTGTGTGCATTTCATTCTGTTTCTCACCCCATATTTGTGTCCAGGACTGCCAGTGAACGAGTATCCTGTTGTTTTGGACTGTTACCACGGCACTTTCTCAGCACTCACCCGACGGGGTTATCTCTGATTTTTTGCTGTTTCTGAGACTCACTCCTCAATAAAGACTTTGTGTTCTGCATTTGAGTTCACCCCTTGTTTTACCCATGACAGGAACATACTGACCAAGCATGGACTCAGCAGAGTATGTCGACATTCACCGAGCGCTCGCTCGACAGGGTGCACTGCTGGGCTGACAGCAAGAGGAAATTGCTGCCTCCCACAAAGCGTTTGCGGAGATGTCCCGATAGCTGGCTGCGCTCACCGAGAGCCTCAATCAGCTATAGCTTGCTCTCTTGAACCCTCCAGCAGCTCCCCTGGATCCCCCGGCAGATCATATGCCGGAAGAGGAGATAACTACTCCACGACAGGCTGAACCTCGGCTCAATCTACCCGCCGCTCACTGAGGGGAGCCCGACTCCTGTTGATCGTTTCTGTCACTGTGATCCCTCACATACTCGCTCCAGCCATCTTGTATTCCCACAGAGACTTCCAAGGTGGCCTTCACGATAACTCTCCTGATTGGCCGGGCCAGGGAGTGGGAGACGGCTATGTGGGACAACAAGTACGAATGTTGTAAGTCACTCAAGGCCTTCTCTGACGAACTCAAGAAGGTGTTCGACCGTTCCCCGCTGGAGACTGAGGCGGCGAGAGCACTGACGAGGCTTCGACAGGCAGAGCGCTCGGTGGCGGATTATTCCATCGGATTATTCCATCTTCAACGACTGGCGAAATACATTAAGGTTGAGATTTTCTTGCTCGAGCTGCCATCCACCCTCGACGGACTTGTTGATCTCGCCATGCGTGTTGATAACTGGATCACGCTCATAGCACGTCATCGCAGGGGCGGGGTCTTCACCCAGGAACACCAGTGCGTGTGATGTGCTCATGTCTCAACTCTCAGGGCTCTCGGGGGAGCCAATGCAAATCAGAAGAGCTCGCTTGTCGGCGATGGAGTGACGCTTCTGCATCCCTAACCGCCTCTGTCTCTACTGCGGGGAAACGGGGCATCAGGTGGTCTCGTGCTCTATCAGAGAGCGGCGTAAGCCAGCTAAGGGCATTTTGGCGGTGAGCACCACGAATATACATGAACTGTCTCTGGGCCTGGATAAATGTTCCATTAAGCAGGTGTCTGCCCTTATCGATTCAGGTGCTGAAGGGGACTTCATGGAATTAGACTTAGCCAAGCGGCTGGGTGTTTCTATAATCAACCTGCATAACCCCATTTCTGCCAAGACACTTTGCGGCTCTCACCTGGCTGTGATAACCCACTGCACTATGCCCTTTACTCTCACACTTTTAGGCAATCACATGGAGCAGTTTCTCCTCATTCACTTTCCCACTGCTACACTAGTCTTGGGTCACACATGGCTAGTCAAGCACAACCCTGAGATTGATTGGGCTTCAAGATCTGTATCGTCTTGGAGTTCTTATTGATGGTCTCAATGTCTTGGCTCTGCTTGTTTTCCCCTTTCTTCTCATTCTATGTTGCAGGAGGAGGTGAACCTGACAGGCGTACCTGTGGTGTACCATGATTTGAGAGCAGAGTTCAGTAGGTCCCGGGCTTTATCTCTTTCTCAACACTGCCCGTACGACTGTGCTATTGATCTATTACCGGGCACTTCTCCACCTAGGGGCCGTTTATACTCTCTGTCTAGACCTGAGAGGGAGGCCATGAAGAGGTACATCCACGATTCTCTAGCAGCAGGTATTTTACATCCTTTTTCCTCTCCAGCTGGGTCGGGGGATTTTTTTGTGGAAAAGAAAGATGGGTCCTTGCATCGACTATCGGGGGATGAATGCCATCACTGTAAAGAATCATTGTTCGTTGCCACTGATGTCTTTGGCCTTTGAACTCCTGCAGGGAGCAACCATGTTCACAAAATTAGACCTCCACATTGCCTACCACCTAGATTGGATTAGGAATGAGGACAAATGGAAGACCACTCTTAACACTCCTACTGGTCATTTTGAGTATCTCGTTATGCCATTTGCGCTCTCCAATTCACCGCCGGTTTTCCAGGCACTTGTCAATGACACGCTCAGGGACATGGTAAATCATTTTGTGTTTGTTTATCTTGATGATAATCTGATCTTTTCCCCGAATCAACAAGAACATGTCCAGCACATCAGGCGGGTGCTTCAGAGGCTGCTGGAGAATCGTCTCTTCGCCAAGGTGGAGAAGTGTGAATTTCATACACAGTTGATTTCGTTCCTGGGGTTTGTTCTGTGGCCAGAGGGAGTACGAATGGATCCTGCCAAAATGAAAGCAGTTGCGAGGCAGTCCGGCGATTTCTGGGGTTTGCCAATTTTTGCAGGTGGTTCATTGGTAATTTTAACCAAGTTGCTCTACCTCTGACAAATCTCACCTCCATCCACAAACAATTTGAGTGGTCGCCTGAGGCTCAGACAGCCTTTTCAGAATTAGAGACGTTTTATTTCAGCACCAATTTTAATCAATCCAAACGTCAAACATCTTAACTCCTGTCCGGCTCGTTGGGCACTATTATTTGGCCGGTTTGATTTTCATATCTCTTATTGCCCAGGGTGCAATAATGGAATATATATATACTCCAATATATACATATATATTTATATATAGCGCTGTCACTTCCCAGCTCTATCTCCATCAGGAGTGTTCCTTGAGCATCTACGAGTCAACCCCCCCCAGCAGCCGGATATAGTAAAAACTTCCTAGCTTTTTGGGGGGTCATTTTTCGAAATACGTGGCTGCTGTCCAGAGTTAGTGGCATTTTTGGGGAGCTTTCGAGACCTATCTGATCTCGGATCCCCTTATATGCTTATTGACGGGGCGGGAGCCTTGGGCTCAAATATCTCCAAGCTCAAGGTTCCCGGGACAGCATGTCAAACCTGCTATAAACGCTAAGCATATCTAAGGGTGAACTCTTGAAGTGAAGTTTTATAAACGAATTTCGAGAGGAGCATGTGATATGATTAGCACGCCTGGCTGATCATCTGGAATCAGCATTAATCCAATCAGAGCAATCCAAGCTTACTATAAACAGACCATTTTTTTCCCTACTGCTCTACCTTCATTTTGGAAGAATCCCCCCTTCCCCCCTATCTCCTCCTTTTTTCCCCCCTTTTTCTAAGGGGGAGCTTTCGAGACCTATCTGATCTCAGATCCCCTCATAAGCTTATTGACTGGGCAGGAGCCTTGGGCTCAAATATCTCTGAGCTCAGGGTTCTCTCCCGGGACAGCATGCCAAACCTGCTATAAACGCTAAGCATATCTAAGGGTGAACTCTTAAAATGAACTTTATCGCTGTGGTTGATCAGAGTGCAATGTCAAGCTTCCTGGATTTCACAAGTAACAAGAATGAACTACCATGAAAAAGTATTTGCTAAACATTTCTCTTGGATTTCTCTCTCTCTCTCTCTCTCTCTCGCTCTCTCTCTCTCTCTCTCTCTCTCTCTCTCTCTCTCTCTCTCTCTCTCAATTCAATTCAATAGTTGCTTTATTGGCATGACAATTATTACAAATGTATTGCTAAAGCAGTTATAAAGTTTACAAAAATAAAAGAACATGCATATGTAATAAAAAAAAAAACACAGTAAATAGTAGGAGAAAAAAAATAATGATATATACTTAAATTATTGTCCAATATATCATATTATTATTTAATAAGTCATATCATTTCATATAGATATATCATATTATTATTCAATATATCATATTATTAATCAATAGTAATTAATTTCAATATTAATTACTAGCCCTTTAATTAATTACTAGCCCTTTAATTTTAAATCTCTTCCATGGTCACAGCATAGCAGCTCACGTGCAAACAGCTCACCGTTGGGCTTTTACTCAGGCTTGCTTGTGCTCTCTCTTTTCCAGTTTGTTTGCTGATTCGCGCCTATTTTTCCTCCTACGAGTGTCGTAGTTTATCTGCTTACTCGTGCCCGACTGCACCCTTGTATTTCACCTTTGTATTTCACCCAGATTTTGACACCTTTTATATTACATTATAAATCACTTTGTGCAGGTGTTCTCTCTCTCTAGTTCTCTCTCCCTCTCTCTCTCTCTAGTTCTCTCTCTCCCTCTCTCTCTCTCTCCAGTTCTCTCTCTCTCTCTCTCCCTCTCTCCAGTTCTCTCTCGCTCTCCAGTTCTCTCTCTCTCTCTCTCTCTCTCTCTCTCTCTCTCTCTCTCTCTCTCCCTCCCTCCTTCTCTCTTCATTGATTACTGCTGATTATACAGAAACCTGTCTGCTCCTATTAACTCTATACGCTGCTGTGGTAAGTCAGAATTTACTTCGACTCACGGTGAGTAAAAATGGCTTCTCCTGCTCTTGTCACATGCATTTCATGCCACATGTTTAGTGTATCTCTCTCTGTCAGCAAGGAGGGCTTCACATGTAATAAATGTAAGGAAATAGTTAGGCTGACAGAGAAGATCTCAGAATTAGAAACACACATCCAAACTTTAATTGAGGATAGTAAGAGTCCTAGGTCTCTAGATAAGGATTTGGATGTGACTAGTCTAGCAAGCCATTCACATTGTTCGGCTCCGGTTGTTGTGTCTTTGCAGAAAGACGGCTGGGTCGCCGTGAGGGAAACTAGAAGTGGGAGAAAACACTGTATGTCCATTCCAACATCAAACAGCCCCCTCAGTGATGCACCCACTGAGAAACCTGATGAAAGTGCCCTTGTGATTGGCAACTCCATAGTACGGAACGTACAAATAGAGACACCAGCCACCATAGTCAAATGTCTGCCGGGAGCCAGAGCGCCTGACATCATGTCAAATTTAAAAGTACTGGCTAAATCTAAACGTAAGTTCAGAATCAGAATCAGAATCAGAATCAGTTTTATTGCCAAGGGTGCTTCACACACACAAGGAATTTGCTTTGGCTACAGAAGCTTCCAGTGTACATAAAGTGACATAGTGACAACACAGAATAAATATTATAAAAGACAATAGACATTAAACAGAGATGCAGTCCAACGATCTGGATGTTGAAATGTATGTACAGATTTGTTAAAAATATACAGGTTATAAGGTGCTGTGTGCAAAAGAGTAAGTATTGCATTATATATTGTTATAAGGTGCTGTGTACAAATGCGTAAGGAAAATATTGCATTGTATATTATTATTAGGTGCTGTGTACAAGTGCGTGTGAGAAAGTATTGCACATTTACTGCACAATAGGAGAAATATTAACTGTTCATGAGGTAGATGGCCTGAGGAAAGAAACTATTCCTGTGTCTGGCAGTTTTTGTGCTCGGTGTTCTGTAGTGCCGGCCAGACGGTAACAGTTCAAACAGGAAGTGTGCTGGGTGCGAGGCGTCCAGGGTGATTTTGCGAGCCCTTTTACTCACTGTGGAAGAGTACAGTTCTTGAAGTGTAGGAAGGGTAGTGCCAGTGATTCGTTCAGCAGTCCGGACTATTCGCTGTAGTCTACGGAGGTCAGATTTGGCTGCTGAGGCAAACCAGACGGTGATTGAAGTGCAGAGGATGGACTGGATGACAGCTGAGTAGAACTGCACGAGCAGCTCCTGTGGCAGGTTGAACTTCCTCAGCTGACGGAGGAAGTACAGTCTCTGCTGGGCTTTCTTCACAATAGAGTCTATGTGAGTGTCCCACTTCAGATCCTGAGAGATGGTGGTGCCCAGGAACCTGAATGACTCCACTGCAGCCACAGTGCTGTTCATGATGGTGAGCGGGGGGAGTGCAGGGGGGTTTCTCCTGAAGTCCACTATCATCTCCACCGTTTTGAGCGTGTTCAGCTCCAGGTTGTTGTAACTGCACCATAAAGCTAGCCGCTCCACCTCCTGTCTGTATGCAGACTCGTCACCGTTCCGGATGAGGCCGATAACAGTAGTGTCATCCGCAAACTTCAGGAGCTTGACGGAGGGGTCTTTTGCGGTGGAGTCGTTGGTGTACAGGGAGAAGAGCAGTGGGGAGAGAACACATCCTTGGGGGGCACTAGTACTGATGGTGCGGCTGTCAGACATGATTTTGCCCATTCTGACTAGCTGTTGTCTATCTGTCAGAAAGCTG
>CAIGQQ010038783.1:584489-598400 GCA_903798035.1 Danio albolineatus | reverse complement strand
ATAGATAGATAGATAGATAGATAGATAGATAGATAGATAGATAGATAGATAGATAGATAGATAGATAGATAGATAGATAGATAGATAGATAGATAGATAGATAGATAGATAGATCAAACTAATTGCTTCAAATCATCCAAATCCCCACGTCAGTGCATTCAGAAATAACAGTTTGTTTGCAAAAGTCTCTTAATGCCCCTTCCCTTTGACAGCAAAAGCCGCAAGAATCAATGTGATTCCTGAGAATCAATCAGAAGACGCAAATCGAATCAGATTTTAAAAGATTTGGATGAGCCTGTCGATTGTAAGTGGATGGCAAATGAAAAGGTCCTTTACCTCAAAACTCTGTGCATTATAACAAAAAGAAAACACACTGTACAGTCGGAAGTGTAACATGCATTCATACAGTTTTTTGCACAGTGATGCCACTTTAAATGAGTCCAATTCACTATACATTAAACAGCAGCTCCATTTCACGAAAGATAAAGTTAAGATGCCATACTTTTATCCCATGTGGATGCTATTAAGATAAACAAGAGACAAAAAACAGACAAAGACCTTGAGTATGGTGAGGATGAATCAGTGACAGCTTTTTTTCAATGACAGCTTTTAAAATTGTTTAAGAGACATTCCCTTTTTGCCCAGTAGGCCTACCTTGTGTTCCCCAGCTGGAGAGGAACTTCAATGCTACGTGGAAACTTACTGTTTCACTTAACTTACTTAACCACTGTGTTTTATGTCTGGGGGTCCAGCATGTTGATGCGGTGCTGGTGGGCAGTGCATGCCGTCCCTGAGGTGGCATGTCTGTTGCGCAGTTAAAATCGCGGCAAAAGGGCGAACCGGTTGGCAGATCTGAGGGTTACAGCGGGAGTAATACCACCCTCAGGCTTGCGGCTCTCTCGCTTCTCCACGCGCTTCATCCAAGCTTCAAGTTGATGACACCAAGGATCAGATGTCCATCTCTGCATCGTAGGATGGGCTGTCATTGTCTGATGAGGATTGCAACCCGCTCCCTCCCTTCTGGGTACTGAGCACGGCATCAGATCTAGAAGCAGACATGATGGCCGTGCTTTCCTGGGCTGCTTCGACCGTGGGTCTGGTGATGGTTTATCCCGCAGCCCTGCGGCCAGACTGACTAGATGGGTGTTATGTGAAGGATGTAAAGAAGGCAAGACCTTTTGAGTGCACAGTAAGCTGGCTGATTTGCGCAATGTTGACAAAGTTCGCTTTCTTAACACACCCATGTCTCCCAGGCTGGCCTGTTCGGCGACACCGTCAGTGAATTAACCCAGGAATTTACACCGGTGAAGGAGCAGTCGGAGGCAATGGGTGAGGTCATCTATCAGCTGGATCATAAGACCGCTCCCCCCGCCAAGTCGCATGGGGTGCTCACCTTTTGCTCTGCCGCTCCCGGCCAGACGCCTGCGCTTAGCATCTCGCAGGCAAGTATGGTGAATGAACCGCGAAGCATCCTTGAGATGGGCCATTTGGAGAAGAGGCAATTTGCTCTTTCCGCCTACTCTACGCTACTCCACTGCTGGTACGTCAACGATATCGCTATCTCGCCGCTCGAATGCTGGGAAAATGGAGACTCCACCCCTGGCTGTCCAGCTCTTATGCATGAGTTCTAGCACACTGGCAACACTGCTGGCCCCCTAGGGCTTGTGTAATACGCATTTTTCCAGTGAGCCTACTCGCAGATACTGTGTAAAGTCAGGGAGGATGAGGAGCAGGTCTATGTATTGTACCCCTCTGGTTCAATTGGACCTGTACTTTCACTCTCTAATGTTTTCCTGAGACGCCGGCCCACCTAGGTGGCCTAGGTTCCTATGGCGTTCATTCAAGACTACGTAGTGAACCTGCAAGCACTGCCCACGGAGGAGGCAGACCTATCCCGTTTATTGCTGCGTACTGTTCGTGCTTTGCATATTATACGGACCTTACTTAAAGCTAAGTTCCTCTGAGCAGCTCTTTATCTGTTACGATGATTGGCAGAAGGGAAGTGCCGTATCCAAACAGAGGTTGGAACAGGAACAAACCCACTGATTGCTGTGCCTTTCTTTCTAACACAGAGATACGTGTCCAGAGCAACATAGGCTCTATCTGAAAACATAGCCCTATATATACATTTCTGGAGATTATTATGTAGCCAGATGTTATTATGTACATCAAATTATGTAGCCAGAACTATGTATCGCTTAATTTTGTCTTTAAAACAAAAGCTACAGGGCGGTGTGACAAACCTTTTCACGCTTACCAGCTTACAGAGAGCGGGTAAGACAAAAACAGAAGCCAAAAAATAAAATAAACAAGTAAATAACCGGGTGAGAATGTGGCAAAAATCTGGCGAGGAATTTTTTTTTTCTTGATTTTGTTAGTAAGCCTGGGTGGGCAACATTATTGGTTGGGTCGATAGCAGTCTCTGGTGGATTTAAGCGAGAACAGCAGCCATGAAAGGCGCTCGTGAGAGAAATTTGAGATTTCAAAAAACATACACAGCGACCTCTAGTGGATTCATGAAAACAAAAATGTACCTCCTGGGATGTATTTGCCGATCTCCAGAAATGTATATAGTGATACGTTTTCAAAATGAGCTTGGGTTGGTCCAAAGACATGCTGTGAATTGGATGAACTATTTTGGCCATGGTGTATGAGTTTGTGTCTCTGTGTGCGTGTGTGAGTGTGTGTGCGTGTTTCCCAGTACTGGGTTGCGGATGGAAGGGTATCTGCTGCGAAAAACATGCTGGAATAGTTGCTAGTTCATTCTGCTGTGGTGACCTCTGATAAATCAGAGACTAAGCAGGAAAATTAATGCAAGTAAATAATCACAATCCTCACAAAAAGTCTAGCATCCCTGAACAAATCTTTTTGTTCTCTCATGTCACATGCACACAATAAAAAATATATAATGGATCAAAGACACCGAGCTGCAGTGGAGCATATTTTGCCCTATTTGCCTGCATGACGATGAGACGCAAACTAACAGCAGCTCCACACAATAATCTCAGTTGTTCCATTTTCTGGCTGCCTGTAAATCTGACATTTGAGCATATAAATAAACCTGCTCTCCGAGACAAAGAAAAAGGCCATAGCGGGTTATTGTCTACAAAGGTTCAATATAAATAATGTCAAAAGGATACCGTCAAAGCAAACAGAAATGTCATTATGAAGTCATACTGTGGAATGCAGCTTTATTGCTGTTATTTTGTTGCTTATGAGTTTTTGTAGCCAGGTAATATCGCTTTACTAAATATACAGACAAAGCTAAGGTTTTTCTTTCCCACTGTAAGCGACAACATAACTTGCAGAGTAATTACTGGCTTAAACTGTCCATCATGCTGGCAATATCGTTGCAATGGCAACAGATCTGTTTGTAAGCAAGGAGCAGACAGCTTGTGTCCCACATGGTATGCAAATCGTTTGGGTCTACGACCAAAACGACTGTTATTACACTTGACCTTTACAGTAAATTGCTCTAGGGTTCTGTTTGTGACAACTGTGGCTTACCATTGGCTGTGTCCTCCTCTGTTTATATGGCATGAGTGCCTCCTAAACTTGGGTGATGTCAAGGATGTGGTTTGACCTGCAGCTTTCCTGAAATCTCGCACCTACCGCAGTGATAAAAGTTCACAGGTTTGCAAAAACACATTTGACTCATACCTGTCAACATTGGGATATAAAATTAATGTAAATTACAAACAACATAATAAATAGAATACAATAGAAGCATGCAAGAAATAAATTACAGTAAAGGCCATTGTGAATAACAGCCTGAGAAACAAACTGAATCACAAAAATATTTTTTTTCTTTACTGTATAATTTATATATATATATATATATATTTTGTTTGGGTTTTTTTTTTCTTTTTTTAACAGAGTTATCGCTTTAAGAATGCACAGATATAATGAAAACATTGAGTTCGTTTCCTAATTGTTTATGCTCATTAAAGACAAGATTTGTTCTGTTTAAAATCAAAGCATGTCAAGACTGATATGTTTACATATTATTATGTGTATTTGCCTTTTCAAATGCACACCTAAATCATAAAGTGTCCATTTGAGCTCCGGTTCAAATAACATGTACAAATTGGAACTTGTTATGTATCCTTATCATTATAGAGCGCATCAGATAGTCATGCACTGTGACATGAATTGACCGATTTTAAGTTTGCATAGGAAGGCCGCATGACTTTAATGGAAAGGAGTAATATTGTAATATTAATTTCAAAGTGCTTTCAAGCCAAAATAAAACAAAGCATAATTCTCTTAAACAGCTCTACACATTTAAGACCATGGTGATTCAACGGTATTGAAGAAATATGTAAAATTGGGATGATAGTAAAAAAATATAATAGTAAAAAAAAAAGAAAAAAAACAGCAGGATTGACAAATTTGGTTTGACTCTTTTGAGGTGTCAGTTATTGTTTTATTGTGAGTTTTTATATTATTGTTTTATTCAACCCAGGCTCATTACTAATATGTACCGCTATATCCATTTCTGGTGGTCGTGAAATACTTCCCAGGAGGTACTTTTTTTTTTTTTTTGCAGTTTTTGTTTTCAAGAATCCATCAGCGGCTGCTGTGTACGCTGTTTTAGATCTCTAATTTCTCTGGCGAGTGTCATTCGCGCTTACTGTTCTTGCAAAAATACACCATAGCATTTTCAATAGCACCGATTGACCCAATCACCCCCTTCTCTAAACCCAACCAACAATGTTTTCAAAAGCAATTCAGAAAAACAATAGCCCTCCTCTGATTTTTACCATGTTTTCAGATCTTACCACGTTCTCACCCTCAGTTACTTTTTATTTTGCCTTTTGATTTTGTTTTACCTGCTTTCTGGAACTGTTGTTCGCTGGACTCGAACCATTTGTCGCAGTCAGCTCCTTTCTGCGTCACACGTGCTGCTGATGATGTGACAATAAAAGTGATTTGAAGTCCGCTGATGAACATGGTGAGTTACTGGGAAAACTGGTAACAGCGGAAACCATCCATATAGAGGTAAGCAGTCAGCTTGTAGTGCAGAAATAAACAGAAGCCGTCAAAAGCATCTTACCACCCCGTAGCATTTGTCTTAAAGATGCCAATTTGCACATAACAAATACACTTGTTACACACTTACACTTATTTAACAACACACTTTACATGCCAATTTGCACGTAACAACTGCACATATAACGTTGTATATAGTAATACACCTGTAAATACACTTGTCAATTTGTATATTTGCATTTAACACTTACTTTTATTTTTTATATATATTTATTATCTGTTTTTTGTCCTGTCTCTGTAATTCTGTTGCACTGTAGAAGCTCTGTCACAAAAAACAAATTCCTCGTATGTGTGAACATACCTGGCAATAAAGCTATTTCTGATTTTGATTCTAAAATGCAGCCTTACGTAGCTCTGGCCACAAAATTTGCACTCTCCATAAATGTATACAGGGGTACGTTATCACAATGAGCTTGTGTTGGTTTTATTTTATAAGTTGGTGATAATGTGCTTAGATAGTTAGGTAAAATATAGGAATTTGGTGGTAGGACTGCATAAAAGAGATTATGTCTGAAAGCACCCTCATACAGTTTTTTTAGTGCACTATTGGTACAACGAATAGTGCAGATCTCATGGATATGCAGAAATGGTGACACGTTGGAATCTCAACTTGTTGAGGATAAGTTTAAAAGAAGAGCTCACATGGAGGCTTTGAATAACACATATTTTTGGAGAGACCGCTATGTCTCAGAATTCACGAAGACCTCTTTAGAAGTATACAGTACAATGGTGACTGTCGATCTAACAACTGCTAAGATCTCCCAGCTTAAAATCTTGCTAATTCTTCTCAGTTTGGCATCAACAGTTTTAATTCTCGACAGTATCATTCTGCTGAAAACTGGGATGAAGGCTGGGATGGAGAGAATATGGATTCTTCTTCAACTCTGACAGTCAGTAATGTCTAATTTTTTTTAAGAATCTCGATAAAACTTGACACACACATGCACGCACACATGCATATTTCAAAAATGTTTAAGAACTTTAATCTATGAATTTGAGAACTTTAAACAGTCAATAATGTTATATAGTTTCTGTTTCAGTTTCAGTATGTGCGTCATATTTAACCAGAAGTTTGTTTATATCCATGTGGATTTAAATAGGAATGAACTATTATGTAAATATTGACAGAATGTCCTTGAGTTTTGCACTCTCCTCTACAATCATCTCTAGACCATTATTGTTTCTGAGACAGAATTTGATTGTTGTTGTTTTTCTGAAATATTCTGATAATGCTCACAGCTGTTTCTTTCTAAGAAGCCTGAGGAACAGTGCGAACGTAAAGCTTCTTTAATTTATTATTCACAACTGCACGCTAAACCTGCTGGCCTCTCAAAATCTAAAGCCTTTTCAGCATCTCAAGAGGAACTGTTTTATTACTTTTACATTGCAAACATGGAGGTCTCTGCAAAAAGGAAACTGCAGTGATTTACCATGGTGCCCATGGTAGCCTGAAAAAAAAAAAGGTTTCCAAGATATTTGTTGATCTCATAAAAGTGAAAACAAAAGTAATTCAATTTGAAGGCAGATAACAGGTTGTTCCTAACAATGCGCCACACTAGTAATTCACTCAGTCTTAATCCCAAAATGCCTTCAAAGACAATGAAACAACAGCATGATTATATTTTTAGACAACACACAATCTTGAGTTATTCTATTCCAAGAATTGAATTGGCATGTTGTGCTGCTCTCTGATTCGTTATGCTTCTCCGCAGTAACCCGTCTGAATGATAAAAAAGTTAAAAATGTGATTTTAAACACAGTGGGCTGTGTTTTCCAAAGGCCAAGCATTATAAGCAGGCACTACAAAAAGGCACCTCACATGACTGCCTAATCCTTAACATGCACACAAAAATGTGTGTTTCTCCTGAAGGTAATTATGCATATGTGCAAATGCCTGAGGCAAAATGTAGAGCAGCCAATACATGTGGACCAGCTTTTTTCAAAGAATAGTATTTTTTATTTTTTTTTCTCCAGCAGTTTCTGAAAAACATGTAATAAAACTATGTGGCTCTGCTGCTTGGCAATTGCTGTTATTCTGTGCTGTTTAAAAATGCAGAAGTAGTCATTAATATTTGAAGATTTCAGATTTGTCTGAAGATAGAACTGTGCAAAGTTTATATCGTAATAAAAGGATATTTTAATCAACTTCTAAGAATGCAGTCAGAGTAGTTTTGCCAAAAGTACAGGTACTTTGTATCAGGCTGATACTGACATTGTAAAATAAAGCACAAACTAATCCTTCTACAGTACTGAAACTAATGAATAAAGAACGTTATTAAACAAGCAATTATGTGTTAAACAAATATCACAAAAGAGTGCAGATGGATGATGGATGGATACATGGATGGATAGATGGAGTTTAAAGGGCACATACATTAACCCTTTTTAAGATTTTATATCACTACTATGGTTGTTCTGAGTGTGCCAGTCTAGGTTTAGATCAAAACACAATTCAGATTGTTTTATTATAATTGGTTAAAAAGTGTCATTTTGGGGGCGTGTACATAGGTCGCTGTTTTAGGGGTGCGTTGCTTCACATGCAAATTAGTTTCGACTTCCCGCCAATCTTAACAAGGGGGCGGAGCCAAGAGCGCCCCTGCTTTGTGTACAGCAACACAGGCAGACAGAGAGAAGCATTCAGACGTACGTGTACGACCCGGACTCAAACACGGAACAAGCAGAGACCACTGTTAAGGAATCAATAATCCAAATGAGCCAGAATGTGTCAGAGTTGTAGTTACAAAATCATTTATGTCTTTGTGCAGTTTTACAGCCGCTATGTAACGATGCATGCATCATCCGTAATGCGTTTGATAAAGTTCGCCATATCAGAGTTCTACAAACAAATACAGACAAGACACAAAGATATCCACTAAGATAAACACTGCATTGGTATGATTTATATGCAAAAGGGATCGCGGATTGTTGGAACTGATCCATTTTTCAAAAACAATTTACTCGCGAATCCCGAGTGGAATTGTCCCGCATTAAAATGGTTAGCGCAAACATACGACAGTTTAGGTACGTTTTCAGGCACCTGGTCGTTAAAGATAATACTCAGCCACTTAAGGGCGTACTCACACTATGTACAGTTGCCTTTAACCGGGCAAAAGCACGCTAGTCTCCCCTTCCGTCTCCCCGGACGGCCAGCAATCTTATTGCATTCGGGCCTGAGCACGCTTACGTCATCTGATGCGCTGTTCAGTGTAAGAGAAGCGCTCTCGGAGATTTCAGTGAGATTTCTTGTTATGATTATATCGTTTTAGTCGTTCGATATGCAGTGACACACAGTCAATATTCTGCCGAACAGATCAGCCACTGCTGACACTCATAAACAATCATAAAGTCCTCGTGCTGCAGGAAATAGAAGGTTTAATAATTTACGACAGTGTGCGTTCATTAAACAGTAAGAATGATTAATAAATTAATAATTAATAAATACATATGAAACATTCCCCAAAAGTCATGTCTCGTCTTCAGTTTGGGGCTCAGGCGCGCTTTGCACTATCACTACAAGCATACCACGCCAAAGCCCAAGTGAACCGGGCTCTTTCAGGCGGGCCAGGGCCGGCCAACTGTACCGTGCCTGAGCCCGATTCAGCGCACTTGAGTACGCCCTTAAGCCTCTGTTGCTCATTTCCAGGAAGACGATGAAGGCTCTTGTGTTGAGCCTTGCATCCAAAAACAGTGCAAGGGTGTTCCTTTGGTGGCATCGCTTCGACTTACACTAAGAAAATGGCGGACGTAAAACAACAAACTTATGCAAATATGGTAACGCGCCTGTCAATCAATATGGGTGGGCGGGGGGACCGCACTCCTACGTAAGGTTGCGGTTGATCTCAAAACCGCTCCAATTGGTCCACCGTTTTTATGTTGTTAAATTGAAAAAAAAGACTGGGTGTGTTTATATCACCCCAAAATGACCGTCTATACACTATAACTACACATATGACTGTCAAAACAGCTTAAAAAGTAGATTTTTCATCAAAGGTGCCCTTTAATAAAAATTTCACGTAGAGGGTTTCATACCTAACCCAACCCAACCCAATCCAAATGAACCACCCAACCAATAAACCTGTAATGATTTATCAGAAGTGTTTGGATCCATTTGCATACTCCACTTGCATACTCTATTGTAACTGCAATAAAAATGAGAAAAAAAAAAGAAAAAAACTCACACACTGTGAAATCAAACCATTTTCCAGGGGGCAAACAATCTCAATGGTGATGCAGACAATGGTCAGGGCAGGTGTCGATATGACAAAACAGGCAGATGTCAGGGCAGACAGAATAACTTCAGAAAAGAGAGAACAGTCCAAGGTTAAATAAACAGGCGGGTAACAAACAACAGTGAAAATGCTCAGAGATGACAGCTGGGCCACATCAAAACTTAGCACTGGGCGGAGGAATGAACGCTGTTAAATACAGATCACCAATGAGGATCAGCTGTGCTCAATAAGTCCCAGCAATGTAGCATTATGGGATATAGTATTTGTAAGGATATCAAAATTCCGTTGATGGGTCCCTTGGGTGGTGTAGAGAGAAGAGTTCATGAGAAGCATTCACTACCCAATCAATCAATCAATCAATCAATCAATCAATCAATCAATCAACTCAACCCATGCAACCAATTAACGAATCAAAATCAGTTCAATGCACACATTTCTATTTTCCTTTTATTCCCAAACAACATATTCAACCAATTCACGCTCAAGCAACTCAAGCATGCATGCTTGTTGAAGCAATAAGGTTCATACTGGCATATTGCAGAAAACATTTCAGCTTCCGCAAGAACCAAACATTTGTTTTCCTACTTAATGCTTACCTACTGAGAAGTTATCATATGTAAATAAAGGACTATATTGGATATGTTAATCAAATAAAGTGGTTGTGTCTCTTCAGAAGACTCTGGAACACTTCATTTGACATTGATTCATTGATCAAATTGACTGGTTCGTTGGTTTGTCTATTAAATAATAAAACAAACAAACAAATGCATTTTATTTATTTGTTTGTTTGTTTGTTTGTTTGTTTGTTTGTTTATTTATTTATTTATTTATTTATTTATTTATTTATTTATTTATTTATTATTATTATATTCCCCCTACTGGGTTACAGCTGGCAGGGAACTGAGTAAATTGAATAAATGAATGAATGAATGAATTAACTAATTAATTAATTAATCTGCACTCACCGGCCATTTTATTAGGTACAACTGCTCATTAATGCAAATTTCTAATCAGCCAATTACACGGCAGCAACATGGCATCATTTAAGCATGTAGACATGGTCAACACGATCTGCTGCAGCTCCAGCAGAACCAAGCATTAGAATGCGGTAGAAAGGTTTATATAAGTGACTTTGAATGTGGCATGGTTGTTGGTGCCAAATGAGCTCATCTGAGTATTTCAGAAACTATACTTATTCTTCTTTTTGTACTGAATAAATCAAATAGGGTTGAAATAAAATAAAAATGTGTAAATAATGATTGATTTTTTTTTTCTTTGTGAGGTGAACTAAGTGTTCAAGATATTCCAAAATTTCCGTCCAGCCTGCAAAGAAGAACACCATAGAGAATAAGGTTAATAAAGAACTAACAGGGCTAACACACTTTCAGCCATTACAGTGATTTAGTGGTGTCCGACTGAAGATGGTCAGTTCGTACCTTCAACTGCTCTGCTGTTTCACTCTGTGCTCCTTGTGGACAAAGCTTTATTCTCCTGCCAGCTTCTGATCTTCAGCAAATTATAGAAAATATGACCAAGGCAAACTAAATGACAACTTGTTTTCTTTTTTTTTTCTTTTTTTACAACAAACAAGCATATATTTTAATACATTCATAATGGCGTCCGTGTTTTACCATTATGGTTAATTTTTTTTTTTTTTTAAAACACGCTAAAACATAAACCGGTAAATTTCCATATTTTCCCTAAATTTAAAAATTTAAGCAAGAAAATGATCCAAAACACAGCCAAAGAAACTCTCAAATGGTTTGTAGGATTCCATTATAACTTCAGCTCAACAACGGAATCTGATCACGTGTTGAAGGTTAAATGCATGTAAGCCTTTTTAGCGCTTCTTAAAATAAATGTGTAATTTATTACAATTTATTTTAACTCCAATTTTTATTTTATATTTTATGATTTTAGCAGATCCCATTTTTAGTTGTGATACAATCTAAATTTGGATATTTTCTTGGGTCTGATATTCTTAATTGTACGTTCATTTGGGACAAAACTTTGCTTAGACTTTCACACCAGATTGCGTTCTTCTCACAGACATTTATCTCGACACTCTGAAGTTAGTCAGACGATGTAGAGTTAACTAATACTCAAGTAGTCTGGTTGCCTCCTGCTCACTCATACTAAAAGAGTAGTGAATTTAGTCCATACAAATTGCTAATATCAGCAATTAAATGATTACAAGGTCTTCATGTTTCCGCACCTACTGTTTCGTACAGTCAAATGTGCCTTGGAAATTGATACAAATCATGTCACATCATAATGGTAGTGACTTTCCCAGATTTCAAAGATGAGACCCACAGAAACACCACGATTTTGGCACGTGAAGTCTGTGAAAAACTCAAGGATGAGCAATGCTTGTGACTTCATTCTACACATGAGTCGACTTTAAGCTGCCATCACCAAAAAAGCCTTAACTTGGTCAAATAGTAAAAGGATATTAAACTAAGACACCACAAATGTAATTGTTCAAATACAGGTAACCAGAAATAATACATCTTGATTTAAAAACAAAAAAGACCACTATTTATTCACTCTTGTAAGTGTATTATATTATCTGCTTAAAGTTATTGAAAACAGATAAAAGCTGAAACCCAAGGGCGTTGTTTGTTATGGACCCTCAGAAACGGAAGATGTATGACCGCTTTCAAATTTAATCAATCTTCTTATATTTCCGCATCCTCTTATCTCTAAAAGCGTTTCCCTTGAATTAAAGTGAAAATGAGTTCATGGCAGTCTTACAACACAGTTCTTTCTAGGCCACTGAATGGTGTTTAAAAAAGATTTGAGGTGCCAACTGTCTGCACTTAAGCCTGCATATAGACCCGAATTTCACTTTAGCGCAACTGAACGCTTTCCCATTCTTTGTAAATAAATAGCTTCCAGATGGGATGTCTTTTCTTCTTAAAAAAAAGGGGGTTTATAAATCTTTGACCTCATTATCCATTGATGTGAAAGAGAAAAGCAACTCGAGTGAATGACTTTGCTTTCCGACAATTTCCACAGAGCATTTTAATTAACTAATCTCGCCATTTATATATATTAAGATAAATTTACTCTGTCAGTCGTCATGTTTTGAGGTGCCAAAACCCACAAAACTGCAAATTTCAATTAATTCCAGAGCACATACAGTAGAAGTGGCCACGGCAGAACCTGGCATGAGACCTGACTTGCTTTCCCAGCCAAAAATGCTTATAACAGCCTCTAACCCACTCTTAGTTTAATTGAAAAATTAGAGAGCAGTCCTGTTTTTCGAATGCATTCAAATAATGATCTTCTCCGTTAGTTCCCTTTCCACCGCACATGGATTTACTCATAAAACATGACTAAGAGAGGATTGAACATCGTCCTTACTGGGGGTCTGGTGTGGGATGTCAATCTCAGGGTCATGACACCATCAAACGTAGACATTTTACTTGCATTTATATGTATTATTCACCCAAAAATGAAAAATCTGTTATCATTTACTCAATTCACTTTGTTACAAATCTGTCTGTGCATTTCTTCTGTTGAACACAAAAGAAGATATTTTAAAGGAAGCTGGGAAACCTATAACCACTGACTTCCATAGTATTTGTTTTGTTTTTTCATACAACAGAGGTCAATATTATTCAGCTTTCTTCAAAATATGTTTCTTTGTGTCCAAATGAAGAAAGAAACTCATTAAGGTTTATTACCACAATTTAATTTTTCGGGGGAGAACTTTCACATTCATATAAAGCCAAGTTCATAACTATAATTTGATTTTTTTTATTTTTTTTTTTATTTTTTTTAGTAAACTTAGTTTAAAGCTTTTAAATGTAATCCCATTATGGCTCTCAATGACGTACAACATTGATTCAAAACAATCCTGTTGTGTGGAGTCAACCTTTGGAAAAAAATTGCTTAATTGCATTAAATGTGGACTTTTATTGGGCCTTAAATCTAATAAATCTTGCAGATAATATAATATTTCTGACATTAAAACTATATAAGTGTACTTGTACCTGATGTAAATTATGTTAGATGGTCATGCTTTGATATAGGTGCACTTTTAACAATTTCCTGCAGAATCTACCGTAACTTACTACCAGCAGTTCACCAGGAACTTACTGTAAATCAATTACAGCAAACATACTGTATTTTCATTTACAGCACATTTATATTGCTGCATATGTATTTACAGAATTGTATGTATGAATTTTCACAATGCAACTTTACAATGCAGTAACATACTGTATTACTGCCCTACAGTAAAATAGTTTATATTACAGCAAAATACTGTGTATTTAAAAATAAAATAAAATCATTAACAGTGTGTCAACATGTCAATGTAAGTAATTATAAGTACTGAAAAGGGTACAATTTGGTTGATTTGGAATCAAACACAATTGGACACAATTGCTAACACAAAATGATCAACTAACTAACTAACTAACTAACTGTACAATTGCAGATTATCAGAAGTTTATAGATGATGTAAATACTGTAACATGTTTATCACACTCTAAAATTGCTGTGTTGTTTTAACCCATTGTTGGGTCAAAAATGGGCAATCCCAATTATATATAGATATGAAGATCACTATATATAGATATATATATATATATATATCTTTTTATAGATATTTTTATATCCT
>CAIGQQ010038783.1:551232-571416 GCA_903798035.1 Danio albolineatus | reverse complement strand
CAGACAGACAGACAGACAGACAGACAGACAGACAGACAGACAGACAGACAGACAGACAGACAGACAGACAGACAGACAGACAGATAGATAGATAGATAGATAGATAGATAGATAGATAGATAGATAGATACAGGGTTTGGGACACATTTGTCACTATTTCAATTCAATTCATCTTTATTTCTATAGCGCTTTTACAATTGTGTCAAAGCAGCTTCACATGCATTATAAAAAATTGAAACAGTGGCCAGACTGTGCAGAGCTGCAGTCTAGGCACTGGAGGCTGGAGAACGCTGGACGTCCATCGCAGAGAACTGCAAGTGGGTCACCGGCTGGTGAACAGGCTGGCCCTTCAGGAACAATGCAAGGACTCGTCTATCACTGAGGTCTTACAGGGATCGGTCTCATGCTCTTCACTCCTCCATGACCACCACAGCAGCTGCTCAGGGTGCGGCCTGGTCCAGGATTATGGAAACCTCGGGAATAATAAAAACAGACTAACGTAAGCGCAGATGCCATTCAAATTTTAATGTCTTTTGGGAAGTTTCCCGGCTCTGGTTGCCCTAAATAATGCAGACTAACAATTCTTTAGAGGATTTGGATTTCAAGAGCATTTGTGTTTTATGTGTATGCTAATGCAAAGAGATGTGTCTTTACTCTAGTTTTAAACTGACAGAGTGTGTCTGCTTCCCAAACTGTGCTAGGAAGGCTGTTCCAGAATTTAGGTGCCAGATAAGAGAAAGATCTACCGCCAACAAGTTGATTTTGATATTCTGGGAATATTTAATTGACCGGAAATATTTGAGCGTAGAGGATGTGATGGGCTATAATACACCAGGAGCTCCCTCAAATACTGGGGAGCTAAGCCATTTAGGGCTTTGTAGGTAGTCAGTAAAATTTTTAAATTCATACGATATTTAATGGGGAGCCAATGAAATGATGAAAGAACTGGAGTAATATGATCATATTTCTTTGTTCTAGAAAGCACTCCAGCAGCTGCATTTTGAACTAGCTGAAGTTTGTTAATTAGGCCAACAGGGCAGCCGCCTAGTATTGCATTACAATAATCTAATCGAGATATCATGAAAGCATCAGACATTTCCGCATCAGACACTGATAGCATGTGTCGAAGTTTGGCAACATTAGATAGTTTAGCCACGAGTTACGTCGTTGTTTGCGAAATGCAACCCTGGTAAGAACTCTGGCAGCTGCATTTTGCACTGACCGAAGTTTAATAGAGGATACTGGGCAACCAGTGAACAGTGATTACAGTAATCTGGCCTCGAAGTCATAAAAGCATGAATTGGCTTTTCTGCATCTTAAATGGCAGCATGCTTCTTAGCGATATTTCTCAGATGAAAGAAGGCAGTTTTTGTGACAAGGGAAATATGATTACTGCCTAATATAAGACATGGATCTTTTACAGTAAAGCTAATATTAACGTTGCACCCCTTATTTTGTTGGTTGAGTTGTGAGAACTGCAGGATTTTGGCCCAATAAGTAATACTTCTGTTTTGTCTGAATTTAAGAGAAGGAAATTGCTGGTCATCCAGTCTTTAACATCTTTAATACTCTCAGTTGGGTAGACAGTTCAATGTTAACTGTTAGCTCGAAATGCATTAAATAACATTAACAAGCTATTTAACTAATATTAATAATTTATTTACAAGTTCTGTTCATTCTTAGTTCACTCTTAGCATTTTTAGTAAATGTCTCATGTGCATATTATTTTCTAATAATTCAATGAACTGGTGTAAATTATTCCACTTTTACTACAGTTAACATACCTAAATACATTAGTTTTGGGGTTGTATTTCAACTGAAATCATTCAGCATAGTGAAATGTGACTATAATGCAGCCAAGACCTGTCTGAAACTAATTTAGCCATGCATTTATATGAAAATATTAGCATGTTCATCAACCAATTATAATCAAACCTATAGCATAACAACAATTAAAGAGAACCTATCTTTCTCCTTTTTACAAGATTTATAAAAAAAGTCTCTGAGGTCCCTAGAGTGTTTATGTAAAAAGTTTAAACTCAAAATACAGCATAGATGATGTATATAACTTTTTGATGCTGCCCTTTTTAGGTTTTAATCCAAATTGTGCTGTTTTTGGTGACTGTTGCTTTAAAATAAAATGAGATTGTTCTCATTTCACAGCACTCGTTTCAAAAGAATGCTGAGCTACAAGTCAGTGTTCATTTTCTTGATGAAGAAGTTTCTGCAAATGAAAACTAGACAAAAAATAAATAAAAATTGATTGATGATGACAACAACTATAATAAAAATATACTAATATTTTGTTGACTAAATTGAGACGAGATTGCCGTTTTCAGTGTACCTCTACCACAAGGAAAAACTATTTCAGGGAACTACTTTATCACTTTATTTATGCAATGTGATTATTTCTTACATCTGTAAGGATGTAATGATACTGTAGTGCTACTGTATAAGTGCCGCTTTTCAGGGAGTTGCATACAAGATAAGGAAAATGCCTTGAAGTGAAGCACACTTTTTAATTTTGACATACATTTTCACTTTAAAATTCCTTCATGTTAATAGAGTTAATAGAGCCACGGAACTGAGTACACATTTTACAAGATAACACATTATCATTTGCCAGCCATATGTCGTTACTCTACTTATTTGCTCTGTGCTATAACTGAGCACATGCATGTACTGTAACAGCGACTACAACAGTAAAGCTTGCTATAGACTGACACTGCAAAGTACTTAAACTATTTCAAGCCCTTTCAAAGATTTAATGGCTTGAAACTGTTCAACAGACTGGTTAAAAAGATGTGTAGTTTATCATGCTAAAATAAAGTGTTTGCTAAATAATTGCATAGTCCTGCATTTTCATATGGCTACTGTACTCACATGTGGATTGATTGCCAATACATAATTTTACATATTACTTATGATGTAAATCAACAATGCATATCTAATTTTCGGTTTTCAGTGGAAAAATGGCTATATTCCATATTTTAACTGGACTGTTTTATTTAATTTTAAACTAGAATATTTTGTATAAAAAATGTATACAATATTTTCTAAATAACTCTTAAATTAAATCTGATATATGGTCAGACTTTATTTTGATGGTCCGTTAGTTGAATTAAGGTTACATTGCATCTACATTCCAACTAATTCACATTAGATTATAAGTAGACTGTTAGGTTGGGGTTAGGGTTGGGGTTAGGTTTAGGGTTAGTGTAAGTGCTTGCAAAGTTTCTTATAGTGCGTTAAATATCTGTTAAATGTCTGTATCAACAGACAGTCTACTAATACTCGAATGGACCATTAAAATAAAGCGTTACTAAATATATTTTAGTCACTAAAACTAAAATGATTCAGAAGACTGAAATATGACTAAAACTAAAATGGAATTTTAGTCAAAAGACTCTAAAACTAAATCAAAATTTGCTGTCAACATTAACACTGCTACAAGTGCCTAGGCCTCAGAATAGTGGCAGATTCAAAACAGCACAAATGTTATATCTGTGAAAAACTGAAAATGTCAAAAGAAGTGGCACAGAAGATTCATTTGTGCACCCTAAAACTTGACATTTAAAAATCCCTCTTAGTCACCGACATTATCGTATTATTATTATCAGCTACAGTGTGAAAACTCGAATGGCAGATGGCTGCTTCTCACTCAGGTCTATCTATGGTAGTGAGGGATGTTCTGGTCTTTCCCCATCTGATGACACATGTACAAAGGGAGAATGTCAGTCAAAGTACATCTACAGGCTGTTTTATAAAGTATATATATATGCTGGAGGTTTAATAAACAAACAGCAAATTACATGCAGAGTCATAGTCATAAACAGACAAAGGTCAGTACAAACAATAAGGCAGTCCAAAACAAGCAAACATAGCGTCCATAGAGTCCAATAGAGTCCAAATTAGCAGTGGTCAAAAAGGTAGGCAAAGATCATATCAACAAGGCAAACACAATAGTCAAGGATACACTCAGTAAGGCAGCGGAACTGGCAATACTTCACAAAGAGAAGGTCTACACAGTGGCGGTAGTCACCCTTTATATAGGGTAGTAACAGGAAGTACCACCAAGGAAGTGCTTGGAGTGCTTGGAAGTACTGGAGAGAGCTCCCTCTGGTGATGGGATGAATGAGACCTGGCCTCCTCCGTTACAATATATATATATATATATATATATATATGGTTTTACCATTAAAGGCTGTATATATTCACACATTGTTGCCACACAACATCATAAAAGTGATTTTTGCATAATAGGTCCCCTTTACCTAAAGGACCCTTATTGTAAAGTGTTCCCATCATAATTATTATATTGTTATTATTAAATAACAAATACCAATTGCTTCTTCTTTCTTTCTTTTTTTCAAATAAACTATCACATAATGTTCTAACAGACTAAACAGCATATCTTAGACTTAATATTTTGCTCCTCTTTTGTAAGAATTGTCCTTATCAGCAGAGAAAGGTTAACATTTCGAGTCAAAACTGTCACATTGTAAAAGCATTTACCTAGTAGCCAAAAAGTCAATAAATTTACTGAAGACATTTGCATACATTAATCTTTCTCTCTCATCATGCAAGGACATGGTGCATAAACATAATTTTGAGTGATTTCCACTGGGTAAAACAGCATTGTCAATGCCAGACATTGTCTTTTTTTCTTTTTTTTTTTTTTGTTATTTATTGTTGTTGTTTCTCAGATCTCCTTGAAAGAGCCACGTCTGTCACAAATACAACACCTGGATGCCAAGAGAAGTTTTCTTGTGTGTTTAATGATGAGATTTCTCCATTGATTTGCCTTTTATACAAGTGCAGAAAGGCAAAGAGGCTTTTTAAATGTCAAATATTTGCTAGACCTATGAGTCAATCAGGTATTTTAAAGTGTTAAATCTATGAGTGTGTTATATTTGTCGACTCCTATTATATCACACTACAGCAATATCATAATTGCTGTAACTGTTGTATAATGTGAGCTAAAATTATCAAGTACATCACTGACTTTGCAAAAAAAACTAAGAAAAATGTGTTTTGAAAGTTCAAAATGATTTGGTACAATTGGAATGGCAATTCGGGATATGAAAGCAAAAATAACTTTTAAAAAATCCTATGCATTTTGCTTAATGAAATGATTGTCACAGAAGGAGACTGAACCAGAATCATTGTAAACACAAATTAAATTGAGAGATGTGGAGTACTCCTATTTTAGTCGCATTATTGAGGTGCAGTACAGACATGTAAACATCTCAAATCAAACTATTACCTTCATTTTTGTCCACAATAAGACTCAGTTTTATCTTTATTCAACTTTTTAAAAAATGCAGTCATCCATTGTACAATACCGGACATGCAGTTGGATATGTTTTTTATTTTAATTTTTTTTATTGCAGCAGTGTCTCTGGGCTTAATAGAAATGTATTATTGTATGTCATCAGCATAAAGATGATAATTCATAATTCATACCATATTCCTATGAAACACCTTGGACAACAACATTACATGAAACTCCAAAGAAAACATTGAGTACCCTGGTGATGTAATGATGTTCTATGACCTACTGTATGTACTATAACATGTCAAACAGGAATATGAAAGAAACACTCTTAAAGCAACTCATAAAAACACCTTAATCATATAACTGTCTTATTTAGATTAAGGCAAATAATTTGACAACTGATTTCCATGTAAATGTATGAGTGAGTCATTGGGCTTTATTTTAACAATCTAAGCTCAAAGTCTAAAGCAGGGGTGGCCAACCCTGTTCCTGGAGAGCCACCCTACTGCAGATTTCAGTTGCAACCCATATCAAACACACCTGCATGTAATTATCAAGTGCTGTTCAGGTCCTAATTAGTCCAGATTTCAGAGTTGAAGTTCAGTTTAGTTCAGGTTAGTTCAGTGGGGTTTAAATTTTACAGCTGAAAGTTCAAACACTGAAGAGCAAATCCATCGATGTGCAGCTCCACAAGTCCCAATCAGAGCAAGTCAGTGGCGACAGTGGCGAGAAAAAAAAAAAAAATCACTAATTGACAAAGTCAGGGGGGAAAAAAACTGAATAGAAACCAGACTCTGTTGTGCACGACTATTTTTCTTCTGGCCAAACTTGCTTGGTGGAGCTGCATTGTAGGTGCCAGAGGCTGGAGAAGCTGGACGTCCATCATGGAGAACTGCAGGTGTGAGTATGTCATTAGCAGGTGATCAGACTGATCCACAGGATTTGTGGATGGGGGTTTGTCACTGTGGTCTTTCAGGAATCATTCTTATGCACTCCATTCCACCATGACCACCAAAGCATCAGCTCAGGATACGGCCTGATCCAGGATAATGGATACCTTGGCATCACTTTAACTGTGATTAGTTTATAAATGTTAGTGTTGTAAGGCATGTACTTAAAACCTGAATGGCAGTAGATTTTCAAATTTTGCACACAAGAAAGATTCACAACTTTACATAGAAATATAGTTTTAATGCATGATATCTGCATTCTTCTTATTAGGCCAATAGGCAGCCACTCAAAACAGCCAGACAAACACCATAGCAAATCACTGAAATCCACCCAAAGCAGCCTAGCAACTGCATAGCAATGCCAATCATTAACATAATTTCTTGGGAAAACTCAAAGGAAAATCTCCTCAAAACCTTCAGGTGGCACAGATGGACGTGTTTTATGAAGCAGATGATAATACTCAAAATGGACAATCCTAATGCATTCCGGATGGTTTTGATGCACATGAAAGGCATTTATAAGGTAGTCGATCACATTCTTCCTGTAAAAACGGCCAGCTCTGTTTTACTAGATTGGAATTCATAATGATCACTCAATTCATAGGCAGACATTATTGAGCCGTCAGCAGATGGTGCAGGGAGTCAAGGTGAAGTGGACTAGTGCCCAGCCATGTCCAGGCAAGTCTGTTCTAGCTTTCGGTCATAATGTGGCTCACATAAATGGGAAGTTGGATAAGGCCCCGGCCATGAATGAAACCTAATCCATGACTAAATTATGCCCTTCCATCGGTAACTTTCCAGTGAACACATTTTTTGCTCCGAGTTCTCATTTCATCTTTGTCTGGGAAACAAGCCTTAAAGTAAGATGAACCACCTCATTCCATGGACAGCGTTATATCCAAAAGTTTTGATCTTGATCCAAGGTCACTAAAAATGTCCCTTTATTTAGATAAAGCTGTTTTTCTTTGAGAATGAATGCAGTGTTGCCTGCACCAGTGTTGAGATTAGCCATCAATCATCAGTATTTTAATATGCGATTTATGCATTGTTCTAGGTATATGGAAGAATATCTTACTTTAGATTCAAGGCTTTGGAATGTTTTCTTCATTACTCAAAAAACAGACATTTTGGTGCAACTAGTAGAGATAGCCCGCCATAGATAGTTTCATCTGATCGTTCAGATAATAAATACACTTCCAAATCAGTTTTAGTTTAGCCTTCAATGAAACTCAGTAGACGGAGGTTCATCAGCTATCTGTAAGATTTTTATAAAAATGTTTTTAATGTTTCTGAAGAGTCTATTGTGACAAAACTATCACAAAACTATTTAGCACAAAACTACTGTAAATAAGGAAGTGTAAATTTTTGCAGTATACTGATTTTGTTGAAATCAAACCCAAATAAACCAAAATGTAAAACCCTGACTTATTCATACCAGATGTTTTGGTTCAACTAGTAGAGATAATAATCAGATAATAAATAAACTCATAAATCCTTTTTAGTTTGGTTTGGCCTTTAATGAAATACAGTAGGCAAGGGTTCATCAGCTAGCTGTAAGACTTTTATTTAGTTATATATATTTTTTATGTTGCTGAAGACTCTCTAAAACATGAATTTAACACTAAAACTACTACATTTTGTAGAGCAATCATTTTGTTGAAATCAAACCTATATAAACATAATTGTTGCAGCCTGACTTTTATCAAATTTATGTATAACTTGTACAACATTGTTATTTATTATTATAATTTTTTAATTATTGATTTAGTTTTATATATATACATACATTTAAGGGGCAGCATGATGGCTGAGTGGTTAGCACTGTTGCCTCACAGCAAGAAGGTCGCTGTATTGAGTCCCGATTGGATCTGTTGGCTTTTCTCTATGGAGTTTGCATGTTCTCCCCTGTTTGTGTGGGCTTACTCCAGGTGCTCCGGTTTCCTCCACAGTCAAAAGACATGTGAGTTGGATGAACTAAATTGGCCATAGTGTATGTGTGTGAATGTGAGAGTGTATGGGTGTTTTCCAGTACTGGGTGAAGCTGAAAGGGCAATCACTGCATAAAACATATGCTGGAATAGTTGGTTGTTCATTCCGCTGAGGTGACCCCTGATATGTATAATGGACTAAGCTGAAGGAAAAATTAATTAATGAACATATTTAAGAAAGTCACAACCCAGGCTCGTTGTGAAAACGTAGCCCTACGAATGTTTCTGGAGACCGCACATTACGTGGTCAGAGGTACGTGTGGCTGCGTTTAATTTTTTTTTGCTACAGTTTTTGCGTCAGTTATGATTACTGTATATGGGTCTGATTTCAACAAAATTATTACCCTAGAAATTTATACTACCTCCTTTATTTTTACCTCCTTTATTCATCTATTTTATCTATATTTTTATCTATTTGATCTATTTCTACTTAATTGTTAATTAGCAAAGATAGCAGGTTGTGTGGTTGTCAGTGAGCTAATACATTTTCTTATTCATTAAAATTGTAATTTTGTGTCCTTTTCTAATTGTAATCTTGTGTTAATCATTATACATGTTATAGGATTCCAGGATCTTGATTCCAGTGGAGGCTGATCATGATTGTTTTCAACAACTTCTAAACATTGTAAAGTCTAAAACTCAAAATGAATCCTACTGTATTTTGATTTTTGGAATCATTTCCAAATACAATGCAAATCTACAAATGATTACTATATTTGTTGGCATGTAGATTTGCATACACTATGTGTTGATAAAAAAAACCTTGCTCTTATATTTGGCCTAATCCTAGGCCTTGGGCTAACGACCCACCTCATATATATTTGATGTTACGAAACACCAATATGGTGTGGCTAAATATCAACTTCGATATAAAATAGCTCTGGGAGTAAGTAAGTATGCTGCTTAACATAGTTGACATCTTCAAATGCACTTTATATGACAATACTCTGTGCGAAATTGGGTCAGACACATTTATTGCTTTTTTATTTTTTTTGACTCTCGTAAATGATCTGCTCTACAGTCTCCTGTATCCTGCAGTTCTCAAGGAACACAATCTCAGGCATCAGTATTTCACTAAACAATCAGAGCAGTATTCTGGGTATAAGGCGTTCTAAAACTCTGAAGAGGGCTGTCATGCATCAATAAGTGTTTACAGTCAAAATGTATGCCTGCAAAATCTGTTTGACACAATTGATGAAATGCGCCACCAACTAGTGGCCCTAGGTTAGGCTGTGAGATGTCTGAGCTAGACTAACTCAATGGTTGTTTTTCAAACATGCAAGCTTCTAAAAGTTCCTGAACTACATGCAAAAAAATAAAAATCTGTTTTCCCTTGTGGTGAAGATTTTTGATGATGCAATGTTGCTGAAACACGAGTGAGGGTTTGAGCATATTAAGGTGCACCCCTTCAAAGTTGTGGATAACGGCCAAGTGTGTTTGCTGAACGATGCTCTTGTCATAACAAACCGGCAACATGAACAGAAATGCTGTGTGATGTGCCCTGCGCGATTACACAAGCCTTTTACAGAGAAGTTCAAAGCATTCACCTTGACATAGACAAGGGGTCTGACAGACAACGCAAACTATAAAGTGACTGCTGTCAAGATGACAGTTTCATCAGAAAGTTGAGATGTTATCTAGTAAAGTGTCATAGTTCATTCAGAGTTGGCAGTGTTGGCTTAGAGCAACATAAATGTTACTGACAGTTCTCATTTCTGTCATTAATCATAATAATTAAATATTATATTTAAATGAATGCTTACTTGCATAGAGGTAACTGTACATCTGTCTAGGTCCAAAAAGCATTCTAAAAGCCTCTGTGTACTTTTTTGATTTGGTAATATCTTTGCTACTCTTCATCCAATCTATATCTTTATCACACTCCCTTGGCTTTGGTTTGTTAAAAAAAATTGCATAATTTAGAAATTCCATCTGGTCTTGATGAAATAAATAACTGAGCATCACTGGGATACCAATGAAACCTATTGCATTGTTTTCAAATAATTAGAGCCATACAGTATATTGAAAATAACAAACCTTAGACAGATTGATGACAGAAAAATGTTTGCTGATATTTAAGAAACATGCTAGGTGAACATTCTTTTTTTATCTGAAAAACAATGCTAAAGTCAGATTTTCTGCTTTGAAAATGTGCATTGTGCCAGGACGGCTGTTTTGTTCATTTAACTAGCCGTATGCCAGTTTAGCCAATTATATTTCAGCTCCAGGCTCTCAAAGCATGCGTCCATGACAGAAATGCAACCTCCAGTGGACAACAGACTGCGATATGAGACACAGATTTATAGTTTCACATGAGGTTGTTATTAATTAGCAAATAACCTAAATATTACAAAGGTAAAGATTAGATGAGCAGGTTACATTGTAACCCTGTGTCCTAACAACAGGATACATAATAAGATTTGCGGTGATAAGCAATTGGGCTGTTTACACCAGACGAAATACAACAGAAATTTAAATACAGCCATTCAGAAGCACAGAATAGTGTACTTACTGCACTCTAACAAAATGGTAAGGTTCATAATCTAAATAATACATATTAAACACCATTAAATGCTGAATCACTGATATGTGTTGGTTTGTACTGAGTCACATTCCTAAAGTTCAATTCAAACAGTTTATTTATTTATATCTGCTGCTGCTTTCAAATGTTAGGTAAAATAGCATTCAAACTCACATTATTAGCATTTAACACTAAATAAAGCACATGGGGTGCACCTGAGGTGATCATTGTCAGTTTTATGTTGTTCAGCTGCAAAGAATAGAAGCTGTTTCTAAAATATAAATTTCAGCTATTGGTTAGGACAAAAACTCATTTGAATATGGATAATATTCCTTCTATCCCGTGTTGTTGCTTTTATTTAGAACTTAAATCAGACGTGGTTGGTCTCATCAATCTATCAACCTGCTCTTACAAGTGTTTTGAACCAGGGGTGCAATACCAATTTCCACCACAGGGTGTAAAACTTACATATTGCACCTTTAAGTAATTTCCTTTATAACATGTTAATAATCAGATAAATGGGATTTAAAACATCCAAGTCCCTAAGTACCTGTACATCATATTTAGAAATCCCATCTGATGAAATAAATAACTGAGTACCACCGGGATACCTATGAAAGCTCTTGCATTGTTTTTAAATAACAATGGAAATTCTGGATATCTGCACAAAATTTAAATGCCTAAATAATGTATATGATTAATGGCATGCTTCCATTGCAGGGACAAGAACAAGAAGGTTTATTAATGTGATATGGCAAAGGCATCAACGAGTTCACAGGCAAGTAATCGGCAACGGGTAAGCAGTAAACAATATACACAGGGATAATCCGGAAGACGTAGTAAGCGTGCAGGCAGAGATTCAATAACACAATGAGCAGTCCAAAACAGAACAAGAGGGCAAAGACAGAGAACGTACGAGATCAAGGCAGGCAAGGTCATACACAGGATAGCAGTCATGAAAGTCACTTAGAACAACGCTTGGTAAGGCAGGTAAACTGGCAATACTTCGTAAGGAAGCATGACCTGAGCTCTCACTGAAATACTGCACAAACAGGAAGTACGCGCAGAGGGAGTGGAGCTGAGTCAGTAGTCTTTTAGTTAGTTTTATTTAGTTAGTTAGTTAGTTAGTTAGTTAGTTAGTTAGTTGATTTTTTTGATGGCTTGTTTGTTTGTCATCTGCTGGTCGTAAACACACAACCACATGCCCATATTTACTGACCATTTCATGCAACTCCAACATGTCTCAGTAAATACTGTAAGTCTGCCTGTGATCTTACTCCTCTCAGTTCTTCTGAGTCGCAAACAACATCAGACAGTTTTCAGTCTATTCAGTGATCATGAACCTCAGGCAAGTCTCTACATGATTCCTCACTCATATTAGCATTTTCATTTCATAAAGACACATGTTATGATGAAACCTGCATAAAAATAGCCCAAAACTAATAGTAAGACCCTTTTTTAAAGTACATTCAGTAATCAAATGAGACTTTTTAAAGGCTACTTAAAATAATAATAATCATAAAAAAATTACAATAATTAGTTAAAAACAAGGAGGAAGACCAATTGAAATTCAGTCCACATCCACAATTATGCATTCACACAATTGTGTATTAATTTATCTTCCAATCATACAGTGAGGAGAGGAGAGTCTCACCTGGATGAAGCACACTCAGAATTGCACAGTGTTTTTAGAAACAAAGTGTTGATAAAGTGGTGCATATGGACAGTGTGTCACCTACAGGTGTGTGTTTTTTTTTAAGCCTACTCACCTGCATGAAGAACACTAGGGGGTAAACGTGGGGGAACAATGCAACCCTCTCCATTGACTTTCTATTGAGGAAAGCTGGTTACTTTTCATTTGTGACTTACTAACAAAAAATAAACTAAAAGTTTAGAAACGCTTATCCCGCATCTAAAAGTTGCTGCAGTATGTGACAAGATGTGCAATAAAAAATCTAAAAAAATTAATATCTTCTACAAATGATTGTTTATAAACACAAAAGTAGTGTGTCATATTAGAACACTGACTATATGCCCAATACAGAAAAAGATAATTGGCACCAGAAAACATTATTTTTAACAATGTCAAAATGCTGATGTGAAGCTGGGAGTAGGAGATATATAAGGAAACTTAACTGAATTGGTCAATGTCAGCTTCCTCTTAGCTTCCTTTTGTTGCCTAACAGCTAAATAGCTAACAGCTATTTATACAGTGTAGCTACAGAAGATAAAAGAGCATTAAAACATATCATATTTGGTGGTTATTTTTTTTTAATTATTTTTTGGATTGCAGTGTGGAATCTTGATCATACCTCCAAAAGCTTTTGTTGGCATTTTTTAATAGTTTAAAGTGATATATTGTCTGTATAATTTATTGTTTTAAATTATAGCACAAAAACCTAATAACAAACTGCTAGTACTTTTTTCTGTTATTTTACAGACTCAATTCTCTCTATATGATTTCTTAAATAATATCTAACATCAAAATCTTAAAAACGGCTATAAAATGTCATTTTGTTAAACTGAAGAGTTGAATTTTCAACATAAAACGTCGACAGAGCAGAGATAAAACTCCCATAATGCAATTTGCAACTGTTAATAAAACACCATGTTAACCACAAAATACATAATGTGTTAATAACGGATGTTTTTATTTATTTATTTATTTTTTAACAGTGTACAATACTTGCGATCATAATCCTACTGCATATCTGCTTTAAAGGAAGTTGCATAAAGCTTATTTTACAGAAATATTGCATATAAAACGGACACTTATATTTGTATCTCCGGTGATAAAAAGTTTAATGCACACATCCAGTTTTATGCAAAAGTTTGGGCAATAACAGCCTGTAGACGATTCTTATAGCCAAGGATATGAATTTTTGCCGAAGGCATTTTGGTTCATTCTTCCTTGCAACATTTCTCCATTTTAGTCAGCTTAAGTGGGTGCCGAGCATGAATGGCCCTTTTCAGATCAATCCATAGATTTTCAATGATGTTCAAGTGTGGGGACTGGGATGGCCATTCTAGAACACTGTATCATGTCTGAGCATAAATTCCTTGGTGAATCTGGAACTGTGCTTTGGGCCATTGTCCTGCTGAAACATCCAACCCTGCCGCAACTTCAGCTTCTTGACTGATTCCTGAAAATTGTTCTTAAGAATCTGCTGATACTGGGTGGAATCCACCCAACCTTTAACTCTAACAAGGTTTCCAGTACCTACTGTATTCCTGCCACACATCCCCACAGCTTGATGGAACCTGCACCATATTTTACAGTAGGGAGTAGGTTCTTCTCCTGGAATGCTGTGCTCTTTTCCACCATGCAAAACGCCTATGGTTGTGGCTTTTGTCCACAGTATATTTTTCCAAAATGATGTTCAGATTCAGGCTTGTCTGGAGCCTTTGCATACCTTGAATGACCCTGTTGTCAGAATGCAGAGGTTTTTTCTGCATCATCCTTTCATTGAGCTGTTCTATGTAAAGAGTGTGCAGGGCTGTGGAATGATGTACAATGACATTATCAGCAGCAAGATGTTTCTGCAGCTCTTTGCAGTTTTGTCTGTGACCATTCTAACCAATATTCGCCTTTGCCTTTCAGATATTTTTCTTGACATCCTTCTTTCACAAGAACTGTTCCTAAAGCCTTCCATTTTCTTGCTAGATTTCTGACATTGGACATACAGTAGAGACTTTAAATCTTTGTGACATCTAGTTGCATTCTTCTGAATTCTTCCTAATTCATGTTGATTTATTATCCTAGTTTTTTTGGTAATTAGGAAGTTCTTTTGAGGTTCCCATGTTGCTACTTTCTGGTTCACAATAAGGAGAATCACAGCTGGCAATCTGCTATCTTAAATATCCTTTTCATGATGAGTCACTCATATCAATTTTGTGTTGTAATCAATTAGCATTAAGTGACAGCAGGTTTTGAAACACACACAAAAGAGAGGGTGCCCAAACCTTAACATAGCCTATTTTTTTCAGTTTTTTCACACATCTCATCTCAGCAACATTATGGATTTATGTCTGAAAAAAACATAACATTATCTAGCTTTCTCAAGAAACCGAATGGTTTCACAATGGCATATCACTGTGGTGTTCTCTTGGAAAGAAAGCACTACAGCTACAGAGGGGTGCCCAAACTTGCATAAAACTGCATACTGAGTGCCTGGATTGTACAAACCACCTATTATTTCTGTTGATATCTCTCATTTTATTGTCTGCATTCACTTTTTTGTCATTAAACACTATTTATTTTAGGAGTCGAAAGCTCATAGAAACTTAGCTGTTTCTTTAGCTTGTTTACTGTACACCTAGTCACATGGCAGCTTTTAGGTATTGTCCTATTTTATTTATTTCTATCAAAATATAATTTTTTTTCCAGCAATAGAAAGTCAATGAGGAGGATTGCACTGTTATTGTTAAGTTGAGAACTCTTTCAATGTTTAAGTCATTCACTAATTGTGATCTCTACTGTAAATCAATGTGAATTATTTACAAACCAAATCTGGACTTTGGTTAGAATCTCAGAAAAGTCCTAAGCAGAATTCATGAGAAATTTCAATTCAATACAGCCTCGCAAGTATTGTAATTACCTCCAGGGAAGTTCGCCAATTTTTTGAATCGGAAAAAAAAAAAAAAGACTTTCACGATTAGGCGTCTCACTCTTTTGTAATTTCTCGCCATACCCGGTATAATTAGCATATACTGAAAGATCTGAGTCTGTGCGAACAAAGAACAAGTACATGAATCAGTTGTACTTCATAGAGCAGATGCAGTGCAGATTTGCACAGGCGGCTCACACACATTAACACACATCCAGGATTTCAACTAATCAGTAAGAAGGCTTCTAACTCTGCACCATCAAAGTCTTTGAGATAAATACCAGTAAGCATACTTGGTAAGACTTTATACTTTAATAACTTGATTAGAGTGCTGTGTCTGCTGCAGGGATTGTCTTAGATGATTATATGATTCAAGATACTTTTGATATTCGATACTCCATGATTATCATCTTCATATATCATTCATTTACTTTTGTAGTTGATTCATTTATTTATTTTAGTTAAATAGTTAGCTGGCAAGCTTGTTATTTTGTTTTGATGGTCCGTTTGTTGAATTTAAGTTACATTGCAACTAATTCTAATTAGATTATAAGTAGACTGTTAGGTTGGGGTAAGGGTTGGGGTTAGGGGTAGGGTTAGTGTAAGTTGACATGTACTTGCAAAGTTTCTTATAATCGGTTAAATGTCTGTTGAATGTCTGTATCAACAGATATTAAGTAGAAAGTCTACTAATACTTAAACTGACCATCGAAATAAAATGTTAACATTTTGTTTTGGAAGAGTGAAGTGAGGAGTGAATTTGGAGGTTATATCTAAAATATTTTTGTTTTCAGTTTGAATAATATAAACTAAGATATGTGAGTGGCAAGGACAAACAAATAATAATCCAAACAAGGACTGGAGACACAACAAGTAAACATAAGCAATAACAATGACTGGCAAGGACTGACTGAACACAGTTATTCAAACACATCTATTTGTTTGTTTGTTTGTTTGTTTGTTTGTTATTTAGAATTAATTTACTACAATTCTGAGTTTACAGGAGCCACATGTATATGCGTACTGAGTGTCTGAATTACACAATTCATCCATTCCTGCTGTTGATATTTCATGTTTTATTGCCTGCATCCACTCTTGTGTCATTACTTTTTACAGCAAAATATATATATAGGTATTGTCCCACTTATTTTATGTCTGTCAGAAATGACAGAGGCAGTTTCTCGCAATTGAAAGTCAATGGGGAGGGTTGGATTATTACTTGACAAAAGATCACTGAACAAAATAGAGAACTCGTTCAGTGTTTTTTTACTTGTAGATGACATTTTTTTGTTTGCTTAAATTGTTAGCATTTTGCAATTCAGTTTTGTTTCTCCATCAGAACCTAAGCCTTTTTCTTTTCTAAATCTGACAATTATGTTGCTTTATTTCTAATAATTGTGAGCAAATCACATTTATGAATTAATTTACTACAATTCTGATTACAATAATTACTACAATACTATACTACAATACTACAATTAATTAACTACATTAGATTTTTTTTCCACCTTGCATGCTATTGCTGCTGTGAATTTATAATCCATCTCACAACTGTGGATTTTGTTTTCATGAATTTGAAGATGCTAATTTACAATAGCAAATTTAATGTGAGACATTGCTGTAAAAAGCTGCCAGAGTTGACATAAATGCATGTATACATTATATTATATTATGTAAATGAAATTAATTAAAATTTTTCCCCTGAGAGTAATGACAAAAAAAAATATGATTTCAAAATTCACTTTTAAGATTTTTTTAGTGGTTAGCACTGTCGCCTCACAGCAAGAAGGTCGCTGATTTGAGTCCTGGCTGGGCCAGTTGGCAATTTTGTGTGGAGTTTGCATGGTCTCCCCATATTCGCGGGTGCTCCAGTTTCCTCCACAGTCCAAAGACATGTGGTAGGTGAATTAAATAGGCTAAATTGACCATACTGTGTGTACTGGGTTCTGACTGGAAGGGCATCCGCTGTGTAAAGCATATGCTGGATAAGTTGGCGGTTCATTCCGCTGTGGTGACCCCTAAATAATTAAGGGACTACGCTGAAGGAAAATGAATGAATGAAACATTTTATAAACATTTTAAGGCACTTTATCAATTTCTGTCTGCAGATTTTAATAACAACACTAATGTTTAACGCCCATTTTCTTAAAACCTGTTCTTTCATTTCCCCTCCTGCAATACACCATAAAGCTTCACTTTAGCAGCACTTTGACTAGAACTGTGAGATAAAATATGACTAGTGAGAAACAAACTCGCACTTTCACTAACATATAAAGTGTGAGATAGAAAGTCAGAAACAAGCTTATACTTGGTGTTAAGAACTGGAACAAATCCCTAGTCCTGGGATGAGATTCATAATGGCAAAGAAACACAATAGTAACACATGTTTTGTGGTCACACTTCACAATAAGGTTCATAAGTTAATGTTAATTAATGCGTTTACTAACATGAACAAACAATGAACAATACATTTACTTGTATTTGTTCATGTTAGTTAATGAAAATACAGTTGTTCATTGTTAGTTCATGTTAACTCATGGTGCATTAACTTATGTTAACAAGCATGGACTTGGATGTTAATAATGCACAGTGTTGGGTAAGTTTGGGTACTTTAAAATAGTAATTAATTACTAATTACTAATTACTTAATCAATATTGTATTTAAAATACTTATCTAATTACTGTGTCTGAAAAGTAACTTAATTACTCAATAAGTAATTTAACTAAATACTTTTTGAAATCCCTATAAATCTTGGACAAATAATAGAGATTTAACTCTGTAAATAATAAATACTTAGATAAAACATATGAGTCAAACAAGAAATAGTTTAGCCTTTTAGTTTTCTGAATCATCTTTATTATATTCTATTTAAAAAAAATCTATAATAATTACATGCATAATAATTTTTAGTATGCAATGTGATCTTTCAGAACACAATATAGAAAAAAAAATATTATTCAGCATATCTATCGATCAGGCAGTGCTGCTTTTTTGCCAGAGACAGGTATTTTGTTTAATATGCACCTAAAAGATTTTGCCTGCTTAGCAGAAGTTGCCGTGGTGTTTTGTTTCCATACAGCTATTTTTATTCGCATTTTGGATATGCGCATAAAAAAACAGTTGATGAAAACGCCATGATGCGCATACATTTTGTAAATGCGCATAAAAAATTTATGCGCATAACTGAGTAGGATAAACTTTTATTCGATAAGAAAAGATGCACATAAACTGTGATAGAAACGCTTATCCCGCATAAATTTCAGCATCCACATTAAATAAAGGTCATGTGATTTTGTTATAAGAGATCATGTGATGATGAAATGTGTGAAAATGGACAAACCAGCAGGCTGAGCACATCGTAAAACATCTGAAATGTTGTTTTGGTCATTCTAAAGCGCCTCACCGTTTCAGTAGTTATTGTATTATTATTATATATAGTGTTATTATATTATTAATGGCCTCCAGAATCAAGAGCGTCTGTGCTCCACGTCTGACACCTTCAAACGCCACCGCACGTTCACTGCGGGTCAGGATTGCCTCCTGAGGAGCAGGTCAATAATTAAATGAAGAAAAAATCGGACGCAGCTTCTCCTACTGCAGCAAACTACGTTTTTTCTGTTGATATTTGGTGCCAGTTAATCAGGAAATGACGATTTTGCTCGCTTTGACTCGTTGGTTCATTCGCATTTTTGGATGGGAACATAGCTACTCTGATAAACAAGGATCACTCAGAAGTGTTCGTCTGATTGATTTTTTTTTCTCCCCTTTTTATCTGATATATTTATGTTATTTGCATAATTTGACTGTTATACATGTTGTCTACAGTATGTACATATGTATATATTCTATATTCTTCCTCATGCATGTACTCTGATCTTCCATCTAGTTACTTTTCCATGTACAAACACACACACACACACACACACACACACACACACACACACACACATGCATTTGCCAGTATCTGACTGTATTATGGTTGTTTTTTGTCTGTTTTTTTTAATTATTATTATTTACTTATTTCTTTACTTTCCTGTTTTTGTTTTGTTTGTATGTATTCCCATTTAGTGTATTTTTTTTTGCATACTCTAATAAAAAAAAAAGAAAAAAAAAAAAAGAAGTGTTCGTCTGTGCTGCCGTGTCAGGTGCTTTAGTAGATTACTCGTGCTGTTGACAAGTGAAAAGTGTTGAAAAGTGAAGTAATGGGAATATTTTCATTCCGTAAAACAGCCACTCGCTTCAGCCGAGTCCGACATCTTCCGCTTTAGAATATGACTAGCAGCAAACTGGCGCGCGGCGCTATCACATGCACCTGCACTACGATGAATTTAAAGCGGAAGAGTTTACTTTTACCTTTAGAAGATAAATTTATAAAATTGTATAAGATTATTCAGCAAGTTTATTTTATTTTACAATGTAACGCAAGTACATTATAAGTAACTGTAATTAAAATACCAAAAAATGAACAGTAATCAGTTACTCTACTTTTTCAGTGGAAAAGTAATTTAATTACAGTAACGCGTTAATTTGTAACGCGTTACACCCAACACTGATAATGCATTAGTAAATGTTCAATTATGAAATTGAATTAAATGCTGTACAAGTGTTGTTCATGATTAGTTCATGTTAGTAAATGCATTAGCTAATGAATCTTATTGTAAAGTGTAACCTGTTGTTTTTTACCATAGCAATTAGAACATTGTAGAGCAGCAACCACACAGTAATGTCCTAGCAACCACACACAGAACACAACTTAGTGACTATTTGCTGTATGGTCAATCATAATTTATTAAAAAATAATAAATAGATAAAAACATGCATACATGCATATATATATAT
>CAIGQQ010038783.1:530789-544890 GCA_903798035.1 Danio albolineatus | reverse complement strand
GAGAGAGAGAGAGAGAGAGAGAGAGAGAGAGAGAGAGAGAGAGAGAGAGAGGAGGGGATGGGCTGTAGTTCAGATGTGAAATAAAGGCAGGGGCTGGCAGACAGATAAAGGAAGTGATGTAAAAGTATCAGCTGCAGATGATTATGATTGTTGGAAGGATAATCACTATCAATTGTTCGTTCGTTAATTAATTAATTAAATCATTCATTCATTCATTCATTCATTGGTGATTCATGGGGATTTAGTGTTTGTGTGGTCTATTTTTTTGTTTTTGTTTGTTTGATTGTTTGTTTATACATTACATATGTTTTGTTGTCTATTTAAAAGTACAGTGGCTGCAATTTAGTGTTCATGTGTTCTGTTTGTCTAGCATTACTGTTCTCTGTTCACGCTACGCTATTATCTTTGTTATTTGTTTGTCTACATTTATTTATTCTTTCATTCAATATATTTATAAATGTTTATATATATTTGTTGTTTGTTTGTCTTATACTGATGTGTGCCATTTTCGTTTGTTTGCTGGTTGGTTGTTTCATTAATTAATTAATTAATTAATTAATTAATTAATTAATTCAATTATTTATTCATTCATTCATTCATTCATTCATTTGATTATTATTATTTTTTATTTGTGGCTTGGTAGACTTGACTGTTGATTGTTTGTACATTGCTTAATTATTCGCTCATATGTCACTCATTTTGTTTTGTTCTGGTTATGTGTTTTAGTTGTCATTTTAAAAGTTTTGTTACTATTTGATCGTTCCTTGTTCATTTAGTCAATACATGTTGTACACTGTTGTAGTATGGTTATTTTTTATGGTGTATATTGTTCTTGAAAGATGCTGTTTGTTGAATTTGTTGTATGTCCATTGTTGTGTGCTGTTTGTTGTTCTATTTGTTATTGTGTTATCTGTTTTATTTGTTACTGGCCTATTTGTGTGAATTTAATGGATTTTTTGTTTTTATGTTTGATGTTCTAAATTCTGTTTGACCGTTTGTTGTTTGCAGTATTTGGTTCGAAGTGTTTAAAACATTCTGTTTATGGTCTGATTTTGTTGTATTGTATGTATTTATGTTTGTATCGATGTATGTATGTACATAAATATGTATGTATTTGTTTGTTGGTTTGTCAGTTCGTTTGTTAGTTTATTTATTAGTTTTTACTGATTCATTTAGTCTCAAAGACCCTTTACAAAGAGACTGAGATCTTTACAATTAGGCAAACAATCCTTATATTTATCAGCACTTTTGTATAAAACAATTGTTTAATCTTAAACAACCTAGATACCAGCCAAAAAAAGTGCATGTTAAGAGGCCATAACCACAAACATTTGTCAAAATTATGTATTCCAACTGAATGCCAGAATGAAAGAAATATGGCTAATGGCATCTAATTTGCATATCAAATACCTCTTCAAGACAATAGTGAGATTAAAAATCAAACAAATTGAGATTGCACTTTATTTGAATATCTTCTTCAGACTCTTTTGATAATTATTGATATTGATTATATTGTAAGTACATGCCAGCTATCTTGCATTAGAGTATTACATAAGTATTTGTAGAATGTTGAGTTAAAGCGTGGGCTAATAGAACAAAATGGTGTACACATACCAAACCTATGTTCTGCTGCTGATTTGCACATGCTCAAGCCATCCAATATGTACATGATAAAACTACAGTAATTGACTAATACAACTGAGATTACACTTCATTTGAATCTATTCTTCAGACTCTTTATTGATTGTATTGTGAGTACATGCCACCTATCTAGCAATATAGTATTGCTAAAGTATTTTTTTTTTATAAATGTTGAGTTAAAATGTGAGTTAATAGAATAAAATGATGTACTAAAAATGTGTATTAGGCACAGACAGTCGTCTAATACCTCTAATTTTCACAAAGATGCAAAGGTATTTATAGTCAAAATAATTGGACTAATTCACTATAAACCTATGTTTTGCTGCTCATTTGCTCATGCTAGCCAATATATAGATAATAAAACTAATTGACTAATAAAACTCATTAAGATTACACTTCATTTGAATCTCTTCTTCAGACTCTTTATTGATTATGTTGTAAATAAGTACACGCCAGCTATCTCACATTAGAGTATTACTAAAGTATTTTTAAAAAATGTTGGGTTAATATGTGGGTTAATAGAATAAAATGATGTACTAAAATGTGTATGAAGCACAGACGGTCGTCTAATACTTCTAATTTAAACAAAGATGCAAACAAATTTTTATTCAAATATGCAATAATTCACTATTAACCTATGTACTGCTGCTGATTTACTCATCCTCAGGCTTTCCAATATTTAGATGATTTGATTTGTAGTAGAACATTAAATAATATTTTTAGCTAAAACCGTCATCTTTGATGACTCATAAACACGCAAAAGCTAACGGCACAAAAAACATACACAGGGAAAACAAAATGAATACACGTGCCTCCCAATTATACTTTGTAGTCTTATTAAGCCAAAACAACAATGCCAATTACATCATTACAACATTATTACATTGAAAAATCAGACACTTCATTAAGGTTGAAAGTCTGTGCATAATAATTTCCCTTTGCATTGGTGTATTTTTAATAGCTCTCAGGGTATTGCGAGCATATGTCAGTGTGTGTGTTCGTGCACGCTCGTATGTGTGTGTGTGTGTGTGTCTGGCAGCGCACACTTCCTGCAACAGTGGCTAGGGGGTGCATGTGGACAGAGGAAGCCACACTAATATATTCCTCACTGGCTGCTGTGAGTGAGCTGGTCACATGGGGAGCCAGTGCGAGTTTAAAAGTGCTTTGGTTTCCCTTCAGCCAGTGCAGCGCGAGCCTTTGCTTGAGACACACATACACACACAGACACAGACATACACACACACCACACGTCTTTGCCTGGAGAAGAGCAACTTTCTGTACTGGAGCTTCCTGATATAAACAAGCACGCACACACATATGCACACACACACAAACACACATTCACATCTGTGTGCAGCTATAGAGGACAAGACATTGAGGAGCAGAGGAAGATAAGGAGGGAAGCATTACGCTTTTAAGTAAGTACCTTCAGTCTAGCTCTTCTGTGTAAACTGTCAAGTCATTTTGATGTTGTTTTACATTTCAGTTGTGCAAAGTGCATTTGGTTTTTTGTGCTTTGAGGAACACGCAGGGATGGATTTTGATTTCTTTTTTTGGAAGACATTGGGATCAACAATTGATTAGGAAATCTGTCCTAATGGATTACTCGCCGTTGGGTTGAGGTTGAAGCTGGTGTGACAGTTGTTGGTGAAACCGCAGCGTCCCTCCGCTGCACGTGTTAGAAGGATGCGAGCGTGTTAGACAGCGAGAAATGTGATTCATGCAGCCTCACTCCGGGAAGAGGAGACAAACAAAGTGGCTGCTTTGCCGGAGAAAAGAGAGAGAGAGAGAGAGAGAGAGAGAGAGAGAGAGAGAGAGAGAGAGAGAGAGAGAGAGAGAGAGAGAGACAGGGGTGAGGATCGGGATACAGAGGAATGGGAGAAAGAGAGAAAGACGGGCGACCGAGTGAAAGTGGGGAGGTTTTGAAAAGGTCTGACACTGGGCAGACAATTAGCCCCGGCTTCTGTTATCTGTGCCTTTTCTATAGCCGATGCCCTGAAGGCGCAGGTCAAGGGAAGAGCTGACCCAGTGTCAACACTCCTGCATGGAAGCCATTATCAGGACCTGATTGATTAGTTTTAGCGGAAATCTCCTCATCTCCTCCTCCTTCTCCTGCTTGGGCTGACGCTTTTTTCCGTTCTTTGGCTGGGCTTGAATGTTGCAGGTTCCCCTGTCATTACTTTTCTTCATCTGTCTCTTGGACTTTCGTCATTGATACAATCAAAGTCAAATGTGTCTGGTAGCAGTTATGAAAATCTGTGACTATATTTTGCATGAATTGCATTATTGTTGTGGTATTACTTAATCTTACAGTCATATATTATGTGTACACACTATGTAGTTAGCATAGATATTGCATAAATTGGATAACTAATTGTTATTAGGAAATAAATAAAATTCTATATTATATACAGTACAATTATTAGTTAACAACATAAGTCAAAATAAACAATAAGCAATGCTTTTAATTGTTCACAAACTATTAACTTTGGCTATGACTTTTAGCTCAATAGCCTACAACTTAGCTACATATTAATAGTTAGTAAAGTAGCTGAGTTTGGGTCTTAGATATTATTAAAGATGTGGAACAAGTCGTACTTTTTAAGTAAAAACAGTTAATATTTTAATAATAATATGCCAGTAGTTAATAGTGTGAACTGTTACTTGCACTAAAGTTACTCATAATGTATTATGTTTACAATATCCCATCATCATCCATTTTTAAGATCAAAGTTTAACATTAGCTAAACCACTGTGAACTAACATTTAGAAATGCATTGCTCTTTGTTAGTTTGTGGAACTTAAATGCATTGACTAACGTCAACAAATGAGTAAGGGTTACCCAATTTTCTTCCAATTGTGCATTGAAATATGACCTGAAAACATTCCTGACAGCTTTCATGGGATTCCCCCCTCTTTTTTCTGCATATTTACTGACTTATTGGGATGCGCCATCCATTTATTGGTGGGCTAAAACTCTTTATCTGTAACACAGGGACATGCTGCGGGGGTAAAGCTTCTTTCTGTTTGCCTTTAAAGACTCTGCCCTCCTCACATTAGCCCAAAGGGGGGTCAGCTTAACTCCGGCAGGGTTGACTCTGCCTTAATGACGCCCTGTTTCATGCCTTATTGAGAGTGGTGACTGAATGGCTGCCGGACACCTACTTTTCTTTTTAAATGAGGGTCTCTGCTTTCTCTGGGCAGTGTTTCAGTTCGTAAAGCCATCACTAAGGGGGCTCTCGCTGTCATCTGAGCAGCCTGTAGCTTGGCACCTGGTTTTAGTTTGAAACTAACTAAAGAGCAACACGCGCCGGTCCGGGAGCTTGTGGGGATGTAAATAAAACGTTGCAGGCTCAATAAAACAGTACCGCGCACGTGCTACATTTGGTGTAATTGAATTAATGCTCTCCCATTGGCAGATTAAGGTCGCCTTTGGGTCTGGAATCCTGGTAGGGTTCCTCTTTTGCGGGGTGTGATTCGAGACCCCATGCTCGCGTTCTTAGCTCTAATCTCTCCGTCCTGCCCCGGAGATGTGTTTATGATTCAAACAGAAGAAAAGTAAAATAACACCAGCATAATATTTCCCTTAACATACTTACCCCTTGGATAAACATCCTTAAACAGATGTCAGAACACTGGCTGATCACAGACAACGGGGGCTGCCGATGCTTTCTTCCCTAACATACACAAATTCGACAAATTAGAAGCTGGTGCTTGAGGAATCCGACTTCCCACTGGCTTTTCAGAGCCAGGAGCACACTGAGATAAAATAGACTGCAATCTTTATGACTTGAGTTGTTAAACCTGTTGTAATGCGTTGGTAATTTGTTTCTTATTCAATTATAATCTGATTGATTTATTAATCATTTCATTTGCCGTCGATTTGACGCCCGTATGTTTCATGCAGTAAATAGGAATTTTCAAGATGAGCAGTTATGTTATTTCTTTGACTCTTCCAATTTAGCCCTTCACTGAGCTAACTAATGTGATGTTGCCACCATTTGATATTGAGAATGTGGATGCCGCCAACCCCATGTGCTGTATTAGTATTCATTAAAATGCATTTAACTGTAAGAAGTTGTGTTTGTACTTCCACATGGGTCTTTAAGGAGAAATTCATATTTAAATATTCTATACACAAAAAGAGACCATTTGGACTACATTTGCATTTCTAAGGAAATGCCTGTGCTTTTGCATTGGAGAGTAAATTATATTCTGTTGTTGTTGTTGTTGTTTTGTTTGCTTATTTGTTTGTTTTTTTTGTTTTGTTTTTTTGCTTGGTATATGCTGTGTATAGTATGTGACTTTAAATTTGTTATTAACATAGCTTGCTTGCATTTTTTTCTCACTGTGCAAATGTGCACCATGTACTTGATTTAATTTAATTTTATAATTAGTTTAATTTAATGTATTTTTATGCTCTATATATTTAGTCCACAAGGCAGCAACACTGAGTTGCCTGTTGATTCACATACAAAAACAAAAACGATGACAACAACAAATGACAGCAAGTAGGGAGGCAACAGAAACAGACAGCTTCTAAGATTGGTTGGTTGAGGGGTTTACGTGATATATGCAACTCTGGTTCTGTGTATTAATATACAATTGTATCGTGCAAATTTGCAGAAAAGGGCGCCACGGTGGCGCGTGAGTAGCACGTTCGCCTCACAGCAAGAAGGTCGCTGGTTCGATCCCCGGTTGGGGCAGGTCCCGGTTGGGCCAGTTGGCATTTCTGTGTGGAGTTTGCATGTTGTCCCCGTGGTTGCGTGGGTTTCCTCCGGGTGCTCCGGTTTCCCCCACAGTCCAAAGACATGCGGTACAGGTGAATTGGGTAAGCTAAATTGTCCATAGTGTATGTGTGCGAATGAGAATGTATGGATGTGTTTCCCAGAGATGGGTTGTGGCTGGAAGGGCATCCGCTGCGTAAAACAAATGCCGGATAAGTTGGCGGTTCATTCCGCTGTGGCGACCCCGGATTAATAAAGGGACTAAGCCGAAAAGAAAATGAATGAATGAATGAATTTGCAGAAAACTTGCACATTTGGGAGAGGATTTCATTGAAAGTATTTGCTTTGTACTCGAGTTTACAGTATCAGTTTTCCTGGGAATATAATCTCAGTTGTTAATACAATGCTCTTTTGATTGAGCTACAGGGATGAAGAAGGATAAACTGTTTGGTGTGTTGTCTGACTGTGTGTATGCATGATATTGCAAAGCTGCAATTGAAAAGCTAAGTATTTTGGGGAATTTGCACCAAATTTGGGCATCATGTTTTTATACAGTATTTATCAACAAATATGTAATTGTATTGTTTTCTGCTGGCTGAACTCGATGGCACCATTGTTACAAATTGTAAGTTAAATAAATGCAATAAAACATGTGCATTCCATTGCAATCTCACAGCAATGTGTAACTTTTGATTTAGTGGATAATTTGTATTAATTTTTAACAATCTCATTTATAGACTTTCGTATAACTTTGCTCATCCCCAAATGAGAGAGGTTAGGGGTGGGGTTACGTTTTTTTATATGAAAATTGTTACATTTTCAAATGTGAGGATGGTATGAATGTGTACAAATGAGCCTTTTTTCTGACAAAATGCATAGAATAGCTGTTTGCCATTGTTTGCCTCTGTTACAGTAAGATAATATGGATATGCCAGCAAAAGTACATGGGATAGAGATGGCATAGGCTAAGAGAGGTCTTTGAGTCAGTTCTCAAACTAAGGTCAGTAAAAATAGCATATTATTAGAGAGGTGCCCGTCATCAAGGGCAGTTGCTTTTAAAAAAATAACCGCACATCTAATACTTAGCTTACATTAGCTACATCTGTTGAATGATTTTAAGCAATGCGAGTTTAGAATCCATACATATTGTTTCAATTGATCTGTAGATGGATATTTGCACCTTGCTGCTCTGATTTAAATCTATTGTTTTTGCCTGGGAATGGAAAATATACATTACTGAATCCCCTTGTCGTAACTAATTTATTGACTGTAGGTGGACTGAACAAGTGTAAAGACTGTAAATCCATCTATACATTTGCTCATTGGCACCTCTGGGGCTCTAAGTCAACCTCAGATCAAAGTATCTGTGTTGTTAGGAACATTCTAATGTTTCCACCCTAACCCTAAATGAGTCTTACAGATTTGCCTTCACCTGAAAGTAATTAATCCCAGAACTGCATGAAATCTGTTACTGTTATTGTAATTGACTTATAACCCGATCCACAAAGAGTCTTCTATTACCCAAATGGACTGTATCACTATCTGGATCATAACTAACCCAACTAAAGAATATGACCTCTACCCAGTGGCTACTTTTCATTCACTTATAATGAGGTGAGATAGAATAGTACAAACTGACAGGAGGAATTGAGAGAAGAAGAAGGGGGGACGGGATCAGAACAAGTTCCTTCGGTCAACCACACTTAATGTTGGAGAGCTGCCCAAGAGGTTATCTGCTTCAGCAGTGAGGAGATTTTTGAGGGGTAGTATGACACCAAAGCAAGTTCCTCCACCCTGAACTTTATTTAGGGGACATCTTAACCCTTGCCAAAGTAAACACTGAGTTTACACTGTTATTTACAGGCTGAGGGCCATCAGAGTGTCTGCATGTCTTCAAAAGGTCAGCGAGTTGACACTTTCACTGTTGCCTTGGAGGTAACTCGAGGTTCTGAACTTTTGAGTGTCATTTAATGACCATCTTTATCACATTCACACCTGTAGATGAAGATTTTCTCCAGGAAAGTTGGTCAGGGCACAAGGGTAAATCCTACCTCAAGGCACAGTGCAAAATACAGGACAACCAGGATATGTGGTACTAACTCAAATAACAACCCTCAAATGCCTCCAAGCAAAGAGCAGCCCAGAAAAATGCGGGAGAACTTCTCCGGCCACGACACAAGCTTTTAATCTATTAACTGCTGATCCTTAAACTCTAATCAATGCAGGCTTTTATATTTCCATTAAATGAGAAAGGGAAATGAATAAATAAATCATGCCGTCAGAGTGGCCAGCCTCCTTCACTTGGAGAACCATCACAGACGGACCTCTTCTTATCCTGTGCATTGCAAATCGCGTTAGCACTCTGGGGCAGAGTTATTTGCCCAATTTCCCTCCATCCCCTTGGCTTTTTATGGGATGTCTGCATTATTAGTGCCACTGCCTTTGATAGCAAGCACACTTGGTTATTAAGGGAAGGGGGCAGCTGAATTTGGACGAGGCAGGGGGGAGGCGTTGTGTTGACTGGGAAACGTTAATTGCATTAGCATTCCCCATTTGGCCCCTGATTGGAGTGGACTGGGGAAAATGCCAGGGTACATTTCTCTGTTTACGCTGCTGCATGGGCTACTATGAACCCTGGCAGATATTCAAGGTTGAGGGCCCCTGGACACGCCACATTTGTGGCGCCTTAGCCCTGAACGTCCTACACAAGCAGCCTGTTTCCTACTGCGAATCCAACATCTTGTATAACTTCTTGCATAACCTGTTGATGCCATAGTGAACTTGTGAATGATACCCACGTGTGAAACGATGAAAAACATGGAGAAATGTGAACATCTGTATGCTAAACAAGTCAAGACGGGGGTAATGTTGTTATAAATGAGGCGCAACATGAAGCAGAGGTAATGTTGGTTAGCTAGTGTATTTACTCCAGAATTTCATGGAAGTTCTCTTTTTGAGGATTTTGCTCACTGTGACTTCTTGATTGGTGGAATAGTCTGTATATCATTGGCTGATCAATCATATCACTGATGTTTTTTTGTTTTTTTGTTCGTACTATGCTATTACAAATATTGCTCAAAAATGTATTTAATGGCAATTGATGAGTTCAACAAAAGCATATCGGTTAACAACCTGTGACCCGATTGATTGATTGATTGATAGGTGGGTTGGTTGGTTTGTTTGTTTGTTTGTTTTGGCTATTTTATGGTTTCTTAAATAATAAAATAATCTACAAATAATAATGCAAGTATAGTTACAACCCAAAGTTGTGCTAATTTATTACTGCACTGTAAATACTGTATATTCGATCACATTAATGGTATATTGGCTATTTTACTGTGACTAAATAAATTAGAAAATTAAGTATTTAAATACACACATTAGATTTTTTTTAAACAGAAGAAACATTAGAAAAACATTAGAATTTAGAATTTTATAAACATTTGTAATATTTAAATTACAGTAATATTTTACCATATTATGGAATAACTTTTGATCACACAACCATAAAAAAATACTACCAACCCCAAGCAAACACATACACACTGTATATCACTTCCATCTATAGAAACTACTGCATACCACATTTACTTTCCTCCACAACAAGGCTGCAAATGCCGTTTTTAAAAATGCACTTCAAGTACCGCTATGCGTCTTAACAATGAACAACACTATTAAGCTGCCTTAATGGCCTGAAAAGACTGTTTAATATTGCATAAGTCTCACTTTCTGCTCTGCAGCTATTCAATCGACAAACTCAGACGATTAGATATTTGCGAAATCCGTTTAAAATAATCTCCTCGTCTTTTTCTCAACCCAACTCACCAAGTTAACTCGTATTGTCACCTGGAAGCATGATTAGATTTAGAGAGTTTAAAGGTTCTTAATTGAAAATGGTGGCTGTATTAAGAGCGGTGTGAAGCCCCGCAGGTGGACTCAATCTAGCCTGTAAATCCTCCAGTTTGGGTGTGATATGATTGTTTTCTGTAAGCAGAACTGAATAAGACTTTAACGCCTTCATCCAGGAGTTCTTTTTTTTCCCCCTTCACAGCAATTCTTTCATCTCATTAATGCGGCTTAATAGCAGCGCCGGCTTTGGAAAAGTGCACGGATTCCTTGGATGACCTTTTAAAGGGGTCGTGTCAAATTTGCCTTGATCTTTCGAGGTGAACAAGTTCGCTGTGCTGTGAAAACATACTGTAACAAGAGGGGGCAAGAAAAGGAGACATTTTTCTTCTCTATTCTAAAAGACTATTATATTTATGCAAAGGTGAAATTAATTTTATTGAAAGATAAATGTATAGAAAGTCTTATAATAAATAAATAAATAAATGAATCCATCCATCCATCAATCCATCAATCAATCAATCAATCAATCAATCAAAGAAACACATAAATACAAATGTGTTCATTTGCCATTTACCAAATGAATAAATATCCAAACAAAGAAATTACTTTAAAATAATATACTTTAAATAAATAAATAAATAAATAAATAAATAAATACTCAAATATATAAATAAAGATAACATATTAATACAATTTTAGCAATAAGTAATTTAAAAAAGTAATAATAATATTTTTGATTTTTATCTTCAAGTACTTTATCTTCAAGTGTTGCTTGAACTAATATTGTTTGCAGACAACTACTGCACCTCTATAAGCTCTGAAAGCAGCAAATCTCCACTCGTCAAGCCTGGCCAAAGCAAAATCAATGAGATCCAGCATATGGATGATATGAAGTATTGGTGATATGTAAGGACTCTGAGTGTCCAGGTGGCTTAAACTGCTTTCTTAATGAGCACCAAATGACTACATCTCATCAGCAGATGGCAAACGTTAAAAGAAAGCCATTCACTTTGAGTCTGTCTTTGCCGTGTTTTTAGAAATAATTGGACTGTGATTACAGTGAAATGCCATGCTGAGATCCTGACATCATCAAGCTGACGATATTTTCAAAATGAGGACGTCCTGCTGTTTGCTCATTAGGGGTTTTATATGACGAGTGTGGATGGATGCATACATTATATATACTGTATACAAACATACTTGAACACTTTCTATTTTATTGAAAAAATACTGGTTTCATATCAAACATGAAATACTGAAGGAAGGTTGAAAGACTGAAATAGTTACTAGTCACGTATAATATTATTTTGCAAAGAGTTTTTAATTTAATTTAATTTAATTTAATTTTAATGACCAAGTATATTATTAAGTACATATTGAGTAAATATTGTATTTATACCTTTTTTTTATTACGTTTCTAATGCATTTATGTATTGTCAGAATTGTCAGGAAAAAAAAATTACAAGACAAAAAAAATTGCAAAATAAAATGTCAATTACTGTTCCTTCATTTAGTTATATTCGGCATTTACTGGCATGAACAGTATATAGTTCTAGTAATTCTAGTAATAGTATATAGCATGAATAATATGCATACCCACAACACATTTTGACTGACAATACCAAGCTCTCTCTCTCAAAAAAAAGTCATGATCATGATGAAAATAGCGATAATCTATCTCACAGCATAGTCTATTGATTCTATCCCCTTCTAACAAAATAAATGATTATTTACTGTTTCCCCTCGTCCTAATCACCATAATGAAGTAGGGCAGTTTGATTGGAAGTAGTTAATCTGCTTAGAGAAATGGGCTCCTCTATGTCTCTATAGTCATAATTATTCCTCCTTCACTCCACAGGGAGGCAGTTTCCTTAAGACTTTCATTAATTATGACACAAACTATAAGTCTTATCTCGCCAACAGAGCTCAACAATACATCTACATCGGTTTCTGTGTCTAAAAACGAGCATATTTGGAGAAAAGCTCGACAGTCTGGGCTCAATTTATAGCCGTCTTGCAAAACCTGCACTTGTCCTTTTTACGTCTTCCAAAATAATAAGACGTTCTGATTAAGTATAGCGAGTGGTGAAGATAGCGAGGAACAAATGCGCTAATGGTGGCTGAAAATAAAGCGGTTGACAAGGCTGCATTAAACGGCGTGTAATTTAAGCGCTTTGACAGCTTAGGTGCTGGCGTGGTGGAAAATATAGCAGCGTATAATTTACCTGAGAGAACAGAGAGTGCAGCAAGATTGAAACCTTGAGTAAACAGTTAAAAGTGAAGTTTAACAAAAGCCACCAGTCTTTGTTTGCTTATAAAGACACAAGTGTGACAGTTGATGCTTTGAGAAAGTCCTATTGAGTAGTATCTACTTACCATGGGTATTCTCCATCTATCTGTCTGTCCGTCCGTCTGTCCGTCCATTCACCCACCCACTCAATTCCTCCATTCACCCACTCAAACCATCCATCCATTCCCCCACTCAGTCGATCCATCCATCCATCCCAGATGAGCCCCCATATATCTATCCACCCATCCATCCATCCATCCCAGATGAGCCCCCATATATCCATTGATTCATCTATTCATCCATTCCCCCACTCACCCATCCTTCCATCCATCCATCCATCTCAGATGAGCCTCCATATATCCATCCACCCACCCATCCATCCATCCATCCAGATGAGCCCCCATATATCCATCCATGCATCCATCCATCCTACCACTCACCCACCCATACTGTACATCCATCCATCCCAGATGAGCCCCCATATATCCATTGATTTATCCATCCATTCCCCCACTCATAAATCCTTCATAACTCACTTCTATTAGGCGTGTTCTGATATGTGTACTCACAAACTTAGCAAATACATTCTTTATAAGCTTTCCATTGAAAAACATTTAGCAACAACTGCTGCTTGAGGGTTGCAGCTTCATACTGAAGAGTAGTTTGTCAAGATTACTCGTAACTCAAAAACAGCACCCCAGTGTGTCCACGTCCTGACGCTGGATAAGAGTTTTAATTTATACATGAGGAATTTATAAATTCAAAGGAAAATCCTGATATTCAGTATGCTGATTACAATCTTTATCGAATTTCATGTTCATTCATCTCATAAAAATAATCATAACAACAGCAAGAATCTGCCCATTTAGCGACAGTGAAAATCAAACCTGATGTGAAATGGCTCTCAAATATATAAACAAGAAATCAAACTAATGCTGCGAGAACAGTTTGGTTAACATGCTGCTTTTGAAAATCCTGTAGTAACGTAATTGGCAAGAGCTTTATTTTTTATATTTATATTTTTTCCCTGCTCAACATCTCGAGCTCTCAGGTAATCAACCACATATTCAACACAGGCAAGTTATGATGCAAAAACTGATTAGACTAATTAAAATGAACAACTCTTCTATAAATGATTTGTTTTCTTCCTGTGCCTTGGCTTGGTTTGTTAAGGTAATGCCTGTATGTAGGCTTTGTTTTACAATCTAGTTAACCGCCTACATAGGCATAAGTTGAAGTCATCAGCACCAATGCAAAAACTGTTTTGTGCGGTTTTCTGGAATATTTGGAGAGTCAAAAGAGCACATGTTGGAATAAGATGATTTGATCACAAATTAGAAAATGCAAGATGAAACCCACATGATGTTTGCCTTTTCTTTCCTTTAAAATCATGGAAACAGCTGTTCTAATTCAGATTTTTTTTTAGATAAAATTGAAACAAAAAAGCAATTCATTCATTCAATTATTCATTCATTCATTCATTTATCTATTTTATTCATTCATTCATTTTCATTCATTTTATTTTCTTTTATTTGATTGTTTGTTTGTTTGTTTGTATTAGCATGGGCATTAGCATATATATATATATATATAT
>CAIGQQ010038783.1:479538-500789 GCA_903798035.1 Danio albolineatus | reverse complement strand
ACATATTTTTTTTATTTCAATTTTTTTTTTATTTCAATTTTTTTTTTTTTTTTTGACTGGAAAGATTTGTAGGGGAGTGCATCTGCATAAAATATACAAAATTATAGTAAATAAAATAACTTGAAGCACAGATAAAAAACACTGAACAAACATAGTAAAATAAAATAACGCTTTATGGTTTTCAGTGAAGTCGAACATACTGAGGTATATAGAAATTATTATAGATATTCAATTTGTAAAATAACACTACATCTTGTCTTTATTGCCTTAAATATTTAAACCCAATCTTAGCTAAAGTGGCAAACTTTATCATTTCTTGTGCCCAAATGTATTAACATAGTCAAAGAGATTAAAATTTTATTATTATTATTATTATTATTATTATTATTATTATTCAACAAAAGAAAGAAAGAACCTCAAACACACTCAAAAATGATTGCTGCTGCTTGTGTTTTGGACAACTTAATTGTTTTATGTTTAATCCACTAAAATTAGTAAAAAAACAATTAAGATTTAATTTATCTATATGTATTGGAACAACATAAAGACATTTTGTGGATTCCAGCATTGTTTTACAATGCTGCTAGTAGAGTAAATAATGGCATACTTTTCATTTTCAGCTGAACTATCCCTTTAATATTAGTTGTTGTTGTTGTTAATATTGTTGTTGTTGCTATTATTATTATTATTATTATTGTTATTATTATTATTATTATTATTATTATTATTATCATTATTATCATTATTATTATAGTAGTTGAACTGTCTCTAAGTGCAAAATTTTACATGCCCCTGGTCAGTAGACATATTTCATATTGCCTAAAACAGCATGCTTATTGTAATTAGCTCTTGTAGAAATGGGTTAATAGCACGTGTCTCTGGATACTGAAATGTGATGCCAAATAGGCCAGCTGTAATATGGTAAACAAGACAATTTAGTACCAAAAATAGGATGCAATTCTTCAGCAGGTCTGCATGCTTGTTTAAATTTTGCATTTATACCTGGGCATTTAAAATGCAAATGTATTGAAGTAAAACTTTTACAACCACTAGGAAAACAAAGGAGAAAGTAGATAAATAAATACATAAATAATTATCATTGTCTTGTCAACAACAACAAAAACTGCAGCAACAATAGGACTGGGCGATTAATTGAAATGTAATCTAACTCGACATTCAGAACCTATAATCGATCAAATTGTTCCAGGTCAATTTTTTAATTACTCTTCCTACCACGTGTGGAGCCATGTGACCCCACTCTGTTGCTGGTTTACGCTTCTGCATCAAGCAGCCTTTGCATGGTCGCATGCCCCTCGCTGTGGCTGATGCCAACGCTGACGCGCACCTCTCAAAAAAATCTTGCATCATGTTGGGATGACGCATAGTGCAAGCTCTGTGATTGGTCAGCTTGATAGTGGTGACAAGCGTAAGTGGCACAGAGACAAGTTGTTAAAAAGATAAGTTTTAATTAAAAAATTAATAACAATAACAATAAAATCATACCATCATTTACTTGCCTCCACTTCTCACAAAACTGTTTCAGGTTATTTCTTCTGTTGAACACAACATGAAATAGTTGTATTTATTTGGCTCTAGCTATGTAAACCAGCATAATTTTTTTAATTGTCATTTTTGAGAGAGAGCATGAGACTGAATAAATGATGCTGATTAATTACTTAATTAATGAATTTAATGCAAATATTTATTTATTTTAATATTATTGTTTTTTGTTGTTGTTGTTGTTGTTGTTTTCTATTAAAGTATATCCGTTGAATGTATTCACCCACAGACCATCCAGAATGTTGGTGATTTTTATATTTTCATAGAACATAAAGGATTAGGGAGCATTTGGCGGGGGTTGGGATGGGTTTGAAATATTGCTTAAAATAACACATAACACTCTTCATCCTTCATGCTAATCATCCAAGCGAACCTGGTTCACGACAGATAAACCGAATGCTAGTCAGATAAGCTAGCCTATTTGTGATGACAGGCTGTTTATTATTCACTGACCTGTATTAACACTGACCTCGGTTCACATTGAGAATCATCAAGGAAAAACGGCAACAGTTTTCAGGCTGTGATTATGGAGCTGTCAGACGGAGAACCGGAGCCGAATATCAACGCCGAGAGAATTTAAATAATAATGCGGCGTTGAGCTTCGGTTCGGGTGTCAAGGAGGCGCGTGTCCTTCTCGTTTTGCTCTCCCGCCTCTCTTTGTCCATCAATCCGCAAAACAAACCACGTTTATTCTTCTGTCGGTTAATATTACAGGCACAAGGTCAGGTCCTGGCGGAGTTTGATATTGATTTTAATCAAAGCTGTGCTGCTCGTCACCTCGGTCTGCCTCTTCACCTCCGCCCGCCTCAGGACGTCCTGTGTCAGAGCTCGTATTTCGCGCTTGGAGAGTTAGCATTTTTTAATTGATTGCAATTAGAAGCCGCAGGATGACGCCAAGTGTCCTCAGCCCTAAAGTGAGTCAAGTCAACTTAGGATGAGGGAGATTGTCCTTCTAAAATTGTTCATAGTTTTAGTGAATATTAAACTAGCAGGATTTTAACAGTAATAGTACTAATAAATAAATTAGTGAATGAATGAATGAATGAACAAGACGTCCAGAGATCAACAATTTCATGAACAAAATTGGGGAAAAAATGTATTTAGCCTACACATATAATACCATTCCCATTATCTGAAATAATTCAAATTATGCAATATTTTATGATTTAATTTTATTTACCAATAAGCTAGTTCTAATATACTATTAGGATATAAATGTTTTTAACATTAAAAAAAAAGGTTGCTCAGGTAAATTTTCTGTAGCATTTCTTATAAATGTCAAAAATATGCTGGTTAATATTTACAAAACCGATAATTGAAAAGAAAAGTGTAATAGTAAAACTTGTATCACCATTCAAAAGTTGATGTGTTAACTGGCATAATATCATATCTATAAATTTCATTCATGGATATACAAATTCATGGATCATAAACATCAATAAAATTATTGTCATTGCATTCAATGCAATACTTAGGAGTTTTTGTATTAAGTATCATTTAGTATTAAATAAATACATGCAAATGATTGTCGCCTAGTGGTACTATTATTCAAAATAAATAAACACATAAATAATTTTTTTATGTAATGTATCATAAGTGTCATAAACATTCTCAATATTTTTGTTTATCTATTTATTTTGCAGTACTGTTGTATTTCAGTAAAATAATAAAATTCTGCATTCTTTTCAGGATTTTACATGACATAAAGAACCTTATTAACTAGGGTTCAATATTTCAATTAATCACTGAAATCAAATGCATCAGTATACAATTTAATAATAATTTACTTATTATTATAAGTAAATAATAATAATTATAATATTAATAATAATAATAATGATAATAATAATAATAATAATAATAATAATAATAATAATAATAAGTGTTGTTGTTGTTGTTGTTGTTGTTATTATCAAATAAATGATCAGCAACTAACGTAAAAATAGAAAAAAAAACTAGAATAAAATAATGAATAATAACTTCGTTTTTTTAATCAAACAAATGCAGCATTGGTGGACATGAGAGGCATTAAAAATCATTAAAAATCTCGATCTGACTTTTTGACAGGCAGTGTATAACAAGTAAAATCAATAGCAATCAACTCACACACATAAAATAATTTTATTACAGCCAGTCAGTGAAAAAAATGTGTCGGGAACAGCTATTTAGTCTCTGAAAAAATTCCGCAAAAGGCATTTACATAGACATACAACAAAAGAAAAAGCCATTAAATGGGAGAACATGTAGCCTGTTTTTTAAGCCTTCTTTTATTTTGTCACCATGCTCTGCGATCAATGCGCTCGACGTCAGTAGGTCTGCAGATCCAATGAGAAATGAAACCAGACACCAGATATGGAGAAAGAGATTGAGAGAGAGGGTGGGGGGATAGGAGTAAAAAAAAGCACTCACTACATTTCCATTATCTCAGTCTAGTGCTTTGCACAGTGATTGCATTCCCTTGATAACTAATGCTGGCAGATCTCATGGGACATCCTGGCAAGTGTAGGATCCCCAGTGCTTCACCAGATCTTCCATAATGTTAATATTTACATGACTATAAAGACGTGCCTGGCTGGAACCAGATTTTCCCTGCATGACAAATGGATGAGTATAGAATGTAGTTGAGGAAGGATCAGTCTCTATACAGTTCAAGTCAGAGTTATTAACCCCCCTGAATTATTAGCCCCCCTGTTTATTTTCTTCCCCAATTTCTCTTTAATTGAGAGAAGATTTTTTCAACACATTTCTAAACATAATAGTTTTAATAACTCATTTCTAATAACACTTTTTCAAGACACTTTTATGTAGCTTAAAGTGACATTTAAAGGCTTAACTAAGGTCAAATAGGTTAACTAGGCAGGTTATTGTATAATTGTATAATTTTAAAACAAATAAGACTTTCTCCACAAGAAAAAAGTATTATCATAGATACTGTCAAACTATATTTGTATAAAGAAAACAAATTACAGTAAAAAAAATATGTATTTGTTTATTTATTTATTTATTTGTTTGTTTGTTTGTTTGTTTGTTTGCTTGTTTGTTTACTATTTATTTATTTATTTGTTTGTTTTATTTTGTTAAACAAACATGCTCTACATTTTAATATTTGAAAAATCGTTATCATACACAACAATAATGGTAGTTGAAATTCTAAATAAAGAAAACATAAAAACATTTAGGATTAATTTACAAATTAATAATAAAATAATAAATAAAAATAATAATAATAATAGTAATAATAACAATGTAATATTTAGATATCCTTGAACCTGAATAATTGACACATTTACTGATTTTAATACGAATTTTAATATGTGTTTGAGTTCTTTGAATATTTGAATAACGCCAGCTTTATTGAAACATTAATCATGAAACATACAGAATAAAGCATATTTAGAACGTGATTTACCAATAATGACTAACATCAAAAATAATTGTAGTAGTATTCAATAAATGTGGTTGCACAGTTGTTTGTGCAAGATTATTAATTGTTTTAGTTGCAAGATCATTTATTTTTTTTACAAAAAAAATTGTAAACGCAATTGTAACAATTATAATAATAACAATAATAACAACAATAATAATTATTGTTATTATTATTATTATTATTATTAGTAGTAGTAGTAGTAGTAGTAGTAGTAGCAGTAGTAGAAGTAATAGTAGGAAACCATTACTAAATATATAAATATACAGAATACTCCCTCCAATAAAACGAACATGAAGGATCCTCAGAAGTATAATTTTTAAGTAAAAATCCATATCTTGCTTACGTCACGGTTTTGCTCCGTGTCAACCTCCATGTCTTGCAGTAATGATCTCCAGTGGAGTCTCAGCAGCCGCATGTCCTCTGACTGTGGGAGATTTGAAACGCTTCACATTTATTGATCAGAAATGTCCCCTCTGTCCACAGGTCTAGACTACAGTCATTTTATTTCCCCTCGGGGGTGAAAAGGAAATATCAATTCAAGGTCTAAAACTGGTTTAAAACCACCTAAAGCTTGTTTGCAGTTTGTATGCATGCATGTTCTATGTGGTCTGATGGTCCTGTATTGATCCAGCGACCCCTGAAAAGTATTAAGAAACGTATACTGACCTTGTAAACCATAGGTGCAATAACAGAGCAGTCAGACAGAAACAGATTTCCAGAAATGCAATTTAGTTACAAAATTTACTCCATTTGTTCAAAATATATTTAACTTTATCTCTTCTGTTGGTAACCATTTATTTCCACAGAATTGTATTTTCCTAATGTGTAAGTCAATAGCTACTGGTTACCAAAATGCTCAAACTTATTGTGATTTTTTTTAATTATTTTTATCACAGCTGACAGAAACAAAAACAGCTGATGGAGGCGGCACCAAAGAGTCAGAAACACACACCTGTCAGATACAAAACTGGCTGAATAAAGCATAAATGAACCTTTTATTCACTCATAAGACGGCACCAAACGCCCCCCCCCCCCCCCCCCCCAAAAAAAAATTAAAAAATTATAATAAAACAGTCAGGAAGTATATAAATTTGAACATATTCACTGATTGTCAAGGTGATTTGAAGTCAAATGTTTGGCGTCAGTAGGGTTTTTAAATGTTTTAAAAAAAAGCTTATCCTACTCACCAAGGCAAACTCTGAAATGTTATTGCACTATAAAATAAATGTTCAAAAGTTTTTAATCTAATTTAATAATTCATGTGATTTTAATGATGAGTTTTCAGCTTCATTACTCCAGTCTTCAGAAATCACTCTAATATGTATTATTATTATTATTATTATTATTATTATTATTATTATTATTATTGTTATTATTATTATTGTTAGAATAGGTGCAACTGGCAGATATGAATCAAGTATTCCAGACATCCATGTAATAACATTAGACAATGCACTGTGAGTTAACATGCACTAATAACACACACACACATATATATAGAAATATGTGTTATATATGTTTGTGTTGTGTGAAAAATTGTTAAAAAAAATTGTGTGAAGAAATGTGTTTGCGTTGTGAGGATTTGCATCATGTGTGTTGTCAAACTGATAAAGATCTTTTCTCAATTTGAAGGGTTTTTTTTGTAATTGAACGTTTCCACTCATTGCTGCACCTTAAGCTCTCTTGGCCACCGTTATTTATTTATTTATTTATTTATTTACTTACTTAGTTTGTTAGTTAGTAACAAATGCACCATTTGGGGATTTGGTGGGTCTTTTTTTTTTTTTAAATAGTCATTCATATTGTCTGACAGCTTTTTTTGCTGAACACACTGCTTCCTTTTCACTCTCTTTGTAAGAAAAGCTCATTGTGAGGGAAATTCTGAGTGATGAACCTCCTCTCCATATTATTCTCTGAGGACCGTGAACCACTGCGTTCTCCTTTTCATCCAGCTCTGTACATCACAAACACTACGAGCAGCAGCAATGTGATCCTACGTGTTATTTTTTAGAAAAATACATACCAGAGGAGAGCGCACAAGGAAGTCATTTACTCTGCGCGTCTGAGCTGGACTTACTGATGTCTGCCGGACCCCTCGAGTGACTCGCTTTCTCCAATTTCTCTCCCTCTCTCTCCCTTTCACTCTCATTCTTTCTCTCACTCTGTCTCCATTTCATTTGATTCTTGCCATGTGTGAGCTCTGACACCTTCCTACATGAGAACAGCTGGAGAAAAACTGAAGCCTCCCTCTTCAGATGCTGTGATTTGCAGCCATGAGTGCTGGAAGTATAGCAAAACAGCCTACTTGTCATGTTGTCTATGGTGCAGGTGATGAAATTCAAATGGAGGTGCTGATGATTTTTCTAGCAGGTTTAATCTTGTCACCTTCCCCGGATATGTAGTTGAGATTACATAGTCTAGCAGTTTCAGCTGTGTTCATTGAGGCAAACACAACTTGTTTTTTATGTTCCTTGAACTTCAAGTAGAGGTTTGAACAAACCTCATAAGAAAAGAACTGTAGTTGTAAGAAAAGAAATTAGAATCCCACAGTGTTTGTATTACAGACAAGCTCAAATCACACAGCTTGTCAGAATGAAGTTTATGACTGCTTCGTGGGTGATCAATCTTGCAAAGAAAAGTTGCATAGACTTACATAAAAAAGGTACAAGAGTCGTTTTAGAGACTGCACTCTTTGTTTAGCTTAGCATCTAGCTTATCGCCTTTGCCACTACATTGCAACATGCTGATAAATCTGATAGATCTAAGCTAGCATCAATCCACATAGGAGATGTCCAGTTTTGCCAGAGTTATAACACTTGGTGAACCTGTCCATCACATTCTGATTCATAGTGGGATTCAAATCAGTTTCAATTATGCTTTTTGAGTGGTGGAGTTTATCTGCTTTCCTCGCCCCTGTAATTGTCCTGTCCAGGTCATGACACCAGGTGAGCTAGTCCATAACACACCATTCTGAATAGGATTCCAACCAGTTTCAACTATAACAGGAGGGAGTCATGTTAACAAATTAAAAGTTCAGATGAAAAAAACTCCAAATCATGTCTGAAATTTCATCTAAAATTAGGATTTTCCACAATTATTATTTCAATTATTAGTTCGATTATTTCACTGTAAAGGCAATGAAAAGATCTTATTTTTTGCAGTAAAATTACTGAGCCTACACACAGGAACCTGAAAAAAAATCTTCATTTTAGAAGAATATTTTTAATGGTACCTAGAAGTTTTTGCATCATAATATTAAGGTGTGGGTTAGTAGTTAGTATATTAGTAGAGAGAACCTGAGGATAGTAGTGGGATTTATTCTCACCTTTGAATCATTAACCTATACAGGTCATGGCACAAGGTGAGCATGTCCATCATTCAGAGTGAGATTTAAAGTAGCTTCAAGTAACTGTTATGCTCACTCCACATTCATTAGTCCCATCCGAAGCGTGGCACCAGGTGAGCTATTCCATCACATACCACTGAGTGTGCTTCAAGCCATCTTCAACTGACATAGGAGGCAGGCATATTAACAAATGTGCTTTTTGAGGTTGGTAGTTGTGTTTATCTGTTATACTCACCTCCCAATCATTAGTCCCATCTGGGTCAATGTTCTGATAGGGGATGGGTACCCTAAAAAGGGAACTTTTTGGGTCAGGAAGAAGTTTTACTTGCACACATCTTACTTTCTCGTTCTGTTTGCATAATTCTAAGGAAAAGGAAAGCTGTTACATGGCCAAGTATGGTGACCCATACTCTGAAACTGTGCTCTGCATTTAACACATCCAAGTGCACACACATAGTATTAAACACACAAACTTGCCAAGCAGATGGTGCTTTGGTTCCAAGCTCAAAGGACTCTGGACTACTGTATTAATTTCGAGGGTGTCAAACTAACCAGTATACTTCTTGAGGTCAGGAGTAAGCTTTATCGGCACAACTCTGGCCAGTTTTTTACTCACCTCCTAAATGTTCTGTTCCTACCTGGGTCATGACACCAACATAAGTTGTCCTGCTTGCACTGCTCTTGGTGGAAATTGAACCAGCTCAACTAGAATAGGAATTGGACTGCTTAACAAGTGCACTTCCTGAGGTCAGAATTAATGTTTTCCAGCACAGCTCTTATTATCCTCACTTTTATATTCACCCCAAAACTTCAGTGCGATTCAAGTCACATCACTGAGGTAATTTTATTATTCTGAGTGGGACACAAACCATTATCTTAGAAGAAGGGAACAAACATTTATACTTCTTGAGGTCAAGAGTGGGGTTAATTAATCTAATTCAATTAATTCCATAATCCAACACAATCTCACAGGAATTTGTAACTTTTAGATTTAGTGGCTAATTCACATTCATTTATATGATTTCATTTGTACATTTTAGTATCATTTACAGTACTTATCCCCTAGTGAGAGGTAGGTTTAGCCGTGGGATATTCTTTGTCATATATTTTCATATAAATGAATTTGTATAAATTCATGTGAATTAGCCACTTTTCTTATGTAAAATAGTTAAATTTCCTTGGGAAATTGTCACAGATTCAATGAGTCAAACCAATGTCATTTACATTTGATGTGAGACAGCCCGCAGCTTGATGACGTACTGCACCATGTCCATGATATAGTGGACAATCATTTACACCTCCCCCAACCGTCACAGTAGCATGGGCATTACCTTAGTGGAAGTGACTAAGGCCCCGTTTACACTAGTCCGTTTTAGTTTTAAAACGGCGTTTTAGCAAGAAAACGATCCGCGTCCACACTCGCGTTTTCACCCAGCGTTTCAAGAGATCTCCGTCTTCACTACTCCACCAGAAACGTATATCACGTGACCATTGGCGCACTCTGAGCATGCGCGGTCAAGTATAAACAGGAAGCATGCGTCTTGCTCGGCATTCGGTTATTGTTAGTCAACAAACGCTGGTTGAACGATGAACGCGATGGTAAAGAAAGCAAGAGAGGTCTTTTTGAGGACAGACGACGAGGTTGAGTTGTTACTTAAAGTAACAAATGAATATAAAACATCCATGGCTATCGAAAATACAGCGTTTACAGTGAAGACTGGTCTGCTGTCTGCCGGTGACGTTATAGCCATGTGCGCTTGACGAATAAGGGAAGGATACGCAATGACCCAAAGCCCCAATCACGTAGCGAATCTCAGCAGCCACGCCTCCGTTTTCGAAAGTCTGCGTTTTCCCACGTCCACACTGAGACGCTGCGGCGGCGTTTTAAAATGAAAACGCTCTCTCCAGCGTTTCTAAAACGCTCCGTTTTCGCACCTCGAAAACTCCGGCGTAGTATGGACGGATGGCGTAACCGTAGCAAAACTTATGCGTTTTAAAACGAAAACGCACTAGTGTAAACGGGGCCTAAGTTCACTACTTAGTGGACCTGGTCCAGTTCAGCATCGTGCTGTACAGGGTAGCCTGCAGTGAAGACATCTTGTTTGATGTGGGCACATTAACAAGGACACTAAAGGTCACAGCTCCTAGTGTGCCTCTTGGGGCTATAGAACTGATGTTTATCTGCACGGCTCCTAATAGCTGACCTCTGTTTCACTTTTATCTACACAATAGCACATGCTGAACTGGTCCCACTTCAAGCGGGACTTAGTGTCAAACACTAGCATAAGTTGCTAAATCTTGTTTATTTAATATTTAAATACCCCACCAATTTTAGTAAAGCAGACAGAAGTAAGATGTCAGGAAAAAAACAAGATTTGGGAACTGTGACAGGACTTGTGATGCCCCTATGAATTATAGCCACAGCTGTAACACTATCAAGCTGTTGTTTAAAGGTATTCAAATCTGCAATGAATGTTCCAAGTCTCATTTGCTTTTTAAATCACTGAAGAACGACAAATAGATAAATCCGTTTCCGTATTAACACGCATCCTTTGGGGACTCGAAGAGAGCATATCTATTTTAAAATGCCTCACTGCTGTCCTCCGTTCCCTTAGGACAGTAATTGTTTGTGTTGTCCCAAGGGACTTGCTTAAAATTCAGTCATTGTCTGTTTCTTAGTCGCACTGAAAAATGAGCTGGCATCCTAAACCGACATTGCGCCGATGGACGTTCCACTTCGATTTATCTAAGGGACAGAGAGAAAAGAAGGGTAGGGTAGAGTGCAAGTAGGGTAGAGTGCAAAAAGCTGAAAACCTGAAAGGATCCATTATAGCAATGTTTGGGAACAGTAAGACGCGTGGCATTACCGTTGACAGTTTGAAGAGTCCCTTCAGTCTCATTAGACAGAGTTCAAAGACTCCAGCCAGGGGTTTCGCTAAAGCTCTTGATGATCCAGACAAGAGTGTAGTGTTCATTAAACTGATAACAGGAAATAATTAAATGACTAAATGAAACAAGTGATCCCATTTCTTGTTTTTTGAAGTGCTACGTGTAATTTCCTCAATGCTCATTTGAGTAGCCAGACCAGCATGACTGCGCAAGGCTGATTTAACAAATCGCATGAGGTTTGGTTGAGGCTTTGGGTTTGTTTGTTTGATGACAGATTAAGGGGCCAATCACACCGAATGTGCTTTTTGCGATGAGAGGTGCATCTTTTGAATGGATTACTAATGACCATGAGCGTTTTGCACACTGCTTATGCACCCTGCTTGCCTCATGTTTTAACCGCCTACTGTGCCTCGCGTTTTTTCTGTTGTGAACTGAAAAAAGTCAACTTTGAGCGGAAAAATCATTTTACGTTAGTCGTGCCTTTTTCATTCTCCAATCAAATGAAAGCAGAGGCAGGGTTTAGTTGAGATGGCAGTAGTTTTTGTGTTGTCAATTCAATTTAATTCAATTCAGTTTGTTTATTGCCATGTGCATAGTAAGGAAACAAGTTTCCCTGTACAATGGAATTCTTACTTTGCTATCCACAGTGAAGTCATACACATAATATACACATCATACACATATATACACATAAGTGACAACAGTATAACTATGAAATGTGTATATATATATACATACATATATGCATAAATGAAAGAAAACAATATAGAATACTGATTGTGGAGTAATGTAAACAGATGTAAACAATGTACAGTATAGAAGTTAATTGTGTAAAATTGTGCTTATTATGCAAAAAATGCCTAGTGCAATTGGCATATGTGCAAACAACAGTATAAAGCAGATTGAGTGCAGTTGTATGCATTAATAGTACAATTGTTAAGATGACTACGGAGCCTTTTAATGATGGAAGAGATATATCGCAATATAACTTAATATTACAATTATAACAATATTAGCAGCAACACTTGCACACAATATGCAGATAATTGTCGTTGCCTAGTGACTTAAAAAGCACACTGCAGTGCTTTTTTCTTTCTTTTTTTTTCTTGTCAATAAAAAAGACAGTGTGATGTGCCTCGCATTTTTGGAAAGTACCGTAAAAGCGTGTCAGTGTGATCGGGCTTTAACAGGAGCTCTGTTTTGGAAAAGTAGTCACCTTTGTTGCACTGTTTTATGCTGCTTGGTAGAGTAGTGATTGAAACTTTAGATACTGATTTCTGCAATGCGAGTCAATGAAAACCAGCCTTTCTAGAGGAAAACCTAAATTAATACACATGCCTAACAAAACAGAATTCCTAACTGAAAATAAAAATAGGATTATGATAGGATTACTTTATTAATAAAACAATAATACACAATATATAGTGCTAAACATGCATATACGAATGTTAACCAATAGCCATGTTATACAGTTTATAACAATGCTAATATTGATAGTAATAAAAATAAAATCACACAACACGAAAACGATTTGAACCATTTGAAACAATAATCAAAAACACAGTATTAGGAAGTTTGCTTTTGGTAAATCTTAAAAGATTTAATTTGAGAAATAGTGTGTGTGTGTGTGTGTGTGTGTGTGTGTGCATGTGTGTGTGACTGATACCAGCTCTCTCGGGAGACTCCATGCTGAACTTGAGCAATTTCAAACATTAATTACTTAAGTGCTGCTCCCTGAGGGCTGGAGTCTCACTCCACTATTTGTTTTCTCTCTCTCTCTCTCTCTCTCTCTCTCTCTCTCTCTCTCTCTCTCTCTCTCTCTCTCTCTCTCTCTCTCTCTCTCTCTCTCTCTCTCTCTCTCTCTCTCTCTCTCTCTATCTCTATCTCTTTGTATGTGTCCCTTTCTTACACTGTTACACTGTTTTTGATGTTTGATATCACCCTGTTGTGACCTGTTGTGTTCCCACATTCCCTTGCTGTCAAGAAAATAAGCACAGTCATTAGTAATTAAAGGTGTTTACTATGTTTTTGTAGGCAGAATTAACTTGCTGATGCTAATTTTCTCAGAGAGCGGTGGGATGACAATGATAAAAAATAAATAAATAAATAAAATAAATTACGAATGTAACTTCATAGGTAGGGCGCCACGTAGTGAGTAGCACATTCGCCTCACAGCAAGAAGGTCGCTGGTTCGAGCCTCGGCTGGGTTAGTTGGCATTTCTGTGTGGAGTTTGCATGTTCTCCCCGTGGTTGCGTGGGTTTCCTCCGGGTGCTCCGGTTTCCCCCACAAGTCCAAACACATGCAGTATAGGTGAATTGGGTAAGCTAAATTGTCCGTAGTGTATGTGTGTGAATGAGTGTGTATGAATGTTTCCCAGAGATGGGTTGCAGCTGAAAGGGCATCCGCTGCGTAAAACAAATGCTGGATAAGTTGGCGGTTCATTCCACTGTGGCGACCCCAGATTAATAAAGGGACTAAGCTGAAAAGAAAATGAACAATAATAATAATAATAATAATAATTAGTATTGTTATTATTATTATTGTTGTTGTTGTTGTTGTTGTTGTTATTATATATTCATGTTTGTATTAGACACATTCCAATAAGGACTTAATAGAATCTATAACAGACACATATTAAATATAATACAAAAACTAAACAAAGGGTTTACGGGAAATGATCTTGCATTTGTTGCATTAATAACCAAAAATCAGGTTATGCTGACATGCTGGTTTGGCAGGGATAGTTGAATACTGATGGATTTGACCATTTCAGCCATGTGGTTTTGGGTGATTTGCAATCATTCAATTATTCCTAAGCATTCATTTCATCTTTGCTTCATACATGTGTGCTGCATTTCAGAAAACTGCATCATGACGTTATCTGAGACTTTTCTGACGGCAAAAAAAAAATGAAGTAGTTTAACATGGATGCGGAAGTTAAAGCAGGTTAGATGACCAATTATCAAACTTTTTTTTCTGACATAATGACTAAATTTCAAATTCTGAGTTTTAGAAATTCTATTCAAAAGAACTGAAACACATCATTTCAAATAATAGGGTTGCATTTGATCAATAATACATAATAAAAATTGAGTGCTAGGTACATTTTGTTTTGTGTATTATTTTTATATATCATAAAAAAAAGATATTTTGATGTGACAATAGAAAGAACAAGCATATCTGTGGTCAAAGCTTTCTGTTTTGTGCCTGAGGATTAATTTCTCTTTGTATTCCCTGCAGTACAGTAACATTCAATACATATCCAGAATATTGCTGTGAAAAGACTTTTTTTTTTTTTTTAGTTTATTGGGGTTAATCAAGGTGTGCTGAAATTAATTTGTTAATTCAAGTGGTGGACAAAGTACACAAATTAGGCACTTAAGTGAAAGTATACATACCCTAAGTATTACCAAACTTGTTAAACACTGACAATTATATTTATAATTCATCATAAAGACAATAAAACATGCAAAACCACATTCCCACAGTCTCAGTCTGAATAATCATTGAAAAATTTACTGGAGGCTCACTTTGAACATATCATATGAATCAGGAAAACACTTACTGGTGACTTGCTCTGAACAGATCATTTGAATCAGTTATTCATTTACTGGAGACTCACTCTAAACAAATAATTTGGATCAGAAAATCATTTACTGGAGAAGACTCACTTTGAACAAATTGTTTGAATCAGTGAATCGTTCACTGAAAACTCACTCTGAACAGATCAATTATACCAGTGAACCATTTTCTGCAAACCCGTTCTGAACAGACCAATTTAATCAGTTAAGACTCACTCTGAAAAGACTGTTTGAATCACTAAATCATTTGCTTGACACTCTCTCTGAACAGATAATTTGAATCTGGTAATCATTTACTGGATACTCACTCCGAAAAATTCATTTGAATCAGTGAATCATTAACTGTAGAAGACTCACTCTGAAAACATTGCTTAATCAGTGAATTATTTGCTTGAGACTCTTTCTGAACAGATTATTTTAATTAGTTAATTGTTTACTGGAGACTCACTGTGAGCAAATCATTTGAATCAGTAAATAATTAACTGGAGAAGACTCACTTTGAAAATATTGTTTATTCGGCGAATCGTTTGCTTGAGACTTTCTGAACAGATCATTTGAATTAGTTAATCTTTTACTGGAAACTCACTCTGAACAGATCACTTGAATTAGTTAATTGTTTACTGTAGACTCATTAACAAATCATTTGAATCAGTAAATCTGTAACATCCCCAGCTCGTCACTCATCACCCGCTCCTCAATCACAATCACCGAGATCAGCTTCCAGCCGTGCACCATCACCAGCCTATTAACCATCACCCATAAAAGCCCCACTCTGCCACTAGCCCTTCGTCGGGTATCACATATGGACACGTTCCACCTCGCCTACCTTCCTCTTCGTCTTGGACACCCTCCTGTGCTCCTCAACGATCACCTTCATAAATCCTATCAGGGAAGTGACTTTCAAGTACTTTGAGATATACCTATCCTGAGCGGATCCCTAACCCTAACCTTCGTCCAAGTTTATGCCTTCTTCTTGTGACATTCTAGAGACAGTTAATAAACACTGCTTTTTGTATGTCTGACTCCTCTCGTCCTTCTGAGCGTGACAGAATCATTAACTGGAGAAGAATTATTCTGAACAGATGATTGTTCGAATCAGTGATTTGTTTCCTTGATAATTTCTTTGAACAGATAATTTGAATCAGCTACTCATTTCCTTGAGTTTCCAGAAAGGACACTTTGAAAAAAATTTTTGAATCACTGAACCATTTTCTGGAAAACTTACTCTAAGCAGACCATTTGAATCAGTTATTCATTTACTGGAGACTCACCCTGAGCAGATCATTTGAATCTGTTAATCGTTTTCTGGAGACTCAATCTAAACAAATAATTTGAATCAGTGGATCATTAACTGGAGAAGAATTATTCTGAACAGATTGTTTGAATCAGTGATTTGTTTCCATGAGAATTTCTCTGAACAGATCATTGGAATCAGCTACTCATTCCTTAGAGTCCGTCTGAACAGACCATTTGAATCAGTTAATTATTTACTGGAGGGTCACTCTAAACAAATCAGTTGAATCAGTGAATCATTAACTGAATCACTTTGAACATTGTTCGAATCAGTGATTTGTTTACTTGCTGAATTTCTCTGAACAGATCATTTGTCAAACATCACTATCTTGTCCCTGAGTAGGTGTCAATACTTCCCCTGCATTCAAAAAATGTAGTGGATTAAAACATACAATAGTTTATGTAATCTAGTGAAGTAAAGGTTCCCTTAAAAAAAAAAAAAAAACTTTAGATAACACACAGACAAAAAATAAAATAAAATACATTAATAAGATTAAAAAAAAAATTGTTACTGTCCATCACTGGTTAATTCTAAAAAGCTGCCTTATAACATTCACTGGATGAACTGTGGTTATAGTAAGGACTTCTCAAAACTTTAGTCATTGTTTGCAGTTTTACAGAAGTTACTCTCATAATCCACACAAAGCATCATGGGGCACAAGAAAAAAGGTGAATAAGTTGCCATCAGCATTTTAGTTGTATCCATCATAATCTGTCCAATCCATTTAGAGACATTTAGAGAACTGGCAGCAGCAGAAACAATTGTGAATGGGCTTCTTTGAGGATATACGAGGTCAGAAATGAGCTTTCTGTGATGTCCTTTGTGTGTAAGTGTCTGATCCTCTGGCGATGTGTGCGGACATTAGTGTCGTGACCCCGCTCATCCTCTCTCCATCCTGCTGATACGCATCATTAAACTTGAGAGTCTGCCTGCGAACTCTGCAGCAAATCTGAATGCGTGTGGAGGACATGATGTAGATGGTCGTTAAGATCAATGTTTGTGTGTGTGTGCTAGGAGGTTGAGTTTGTCTGGACAGGATGTGACTGTGTGTCGTGAAGCAGAGTGTTAGGAAATTGCTTCATTTGAGCTATATAGACTTGTTGTAGAATGATTTGGAGAAATTACATCATTTAGCATACACTCAAAAAAAATGTTTTGCTGCTTGTTAAAACTACTTATTTACAATGAGCTGAATCAACACAATTCTTGAATTTTTTAAGGGGACAACTTAACATGTTTATGTTCAATCCAATTAAACTTGTAAAACATGCAAGTTAGCTTTATTGATTTGTTTTGGGACAACATGAATGAATTGTGTGGATCTTTTGCTGCTTGTTAAAACTACTTATTTAAAATGAGTTGAATCAACACAATCTTTTTGTTTTAGGAGCAACTTAATAGTTTTATGTTCAGTCTAATTATGTGGAAATAAATATACAAACACAAACAAACAAACAAATAAATGAACGAATGAACGAATGAACGGATGAATGACATAATCAAGTTGTTTTCGGAAAACATTAAGAAATTGTTTGGAAACCAACATTTTTACAGTGTAGCAACAGGTCAGGAGACATGGAATAGTTAGTCTTTATGTTAGTGGATGCCCTTCCAGCTGCAACGCATTACTGGGAAATGTCCACACTGTACACTCACGCATTCACACACATACAATACAGACAATTTAGCTTACCCAATTCACCTATAGCACATGTCTTTGGATTCTGGGGGAAACCAGAGCATCTGGAGGAAACATGCGAACATGAGGAGAACATGCAAACTCCACACAGAAATGCCAACTGACCCAGCCGAGGCTCGAACCAGCTACCTTCTTGCTGTGAGGTGACAATGCTAACCATAGAGCCATCTTTTCGCTATTATTATTATTGTTATTATCATTATTAATAATATTATTTTTATTTTTATCTCAAACTATGTTACTAAAATGTAATTCAATGTCTGCTAGCATTGTTAAAGTAAAAAAAAAAGAATATCAACAACAGCCAACAATGCATTTTTGCAACAAGTCTTGCTAGGCAGTCTTTTTTTTTATATAAAAAAAATATATTATTTACAAGATCATTCATATTAATCCACAGCCTCAATAATCAGTTATGAAGCTACAAAACCACTTTTATTATTATTCTTTTAACTATTGCTTTAAGGTAGGGCTATTCAATTAGTTTGTCATGGGGGCCAGTTCATGAAAAGCATCCCAAACGAAGGGCAGGAGAGGTTTGACTTGCAATATGAGTAAGGACACAACTGCATATGTTGCATTTTTGCTCCTTAAGACACCCACGGTGGCTTTTTCTACATTAAAATGTTAATATATTGTATTTTGAAACTACATAATATCAGTGTATTGTACAATGTGGCTTTTTTAACAAACATTCAAATTGTATATCAAAGCACAACAAAAGCAGTGCATTGTTTAAGTAGGCTTCTTACATTAAAACAAATTCATATGTTAATTTGAACTGCATAACAATTATGGATGCAACAATTATAGATGTTGGTTGTACAATTAGTCTGAAGAATATTCATGGTTTCACGGTTATCACGTCTAATATTAATTTAAGCTTTATATTAGGTAGGGCCAAGTATTTAGATTAACTGTTGTTATCATCTGCGTTTAATCATTTTTAATGATAATAATAATTAATCATTTTAATAATAATTTGTCTAACAAATTTTTATGTTTACATTACACTGACAGCCATGCACAACTCTCACCGCTACAGCATGAAATGTTTTCTACTGCGTGTGCCCGGAGAGCCACAAGCGCATTGCTCTGCTTGCACGCACATATTGGCATATATTCAACATTGGAAATAAACTTGCGCATGGAAAGGACGTGATATTGGAACGGCCCGCCGCTATAGTTAATTCAGTGTGCGTGTGTATTGGCCTCGGCATACAAGCTCGGAACTTTAAACTGGCGCAGAGGTGGCACAACTTTAATTGCAGCAGTTTCGTTCCGTGCAACAGAAACGCAGCATTGACAAGCCTTTACGATTAATTAACTGCGTCGAATTAAAGCGAAGTAAAATCGCCTAACCGTTGCATTCCTAATAACAATATCAGTGCATTGTACAAAAGGCCTTTTCTACAAACATATCCAAATGTTTTCGACAGCCCGCTCCACTTGCTTAATGTCAGGTGACGTCACTTCATAACTATAGCAGCCGTTTTTCGACTGAACTAAATTCATTTCTGAAGTCTTGGTTACATTTATGGGAGGGCCAGAACAAATTGCCTCGGGGCCGGGTTCGGCCCGCGAGCCGCCAATTGAATAGCCCTGCTTTAAGGCATCATGCATTCATCTCTCTATCCCAAGTGTCATGAACCTCAACATGACCTCCGTCAACCTTTGCCACACTCATGTTTGTTCCAGTCATACTGTAGTGGTTCCTCCATCACCAGAACTTCCAAATCAAACAACCTTTGAACCTGCTCAGCAGATCCATTTCCTCAAACACCTGAGCGGTTGCTCATCCTTTCTCCCCCCAAACCCACTCAACAATCCTCTTCTCCTACAACTGAAAAAAATACAAATAAAATAAATAAATAAATAACTTGCTGTCAAATAAAACACAACCAACACTATCAATAATCGATTTCAAGCCTCTAAAACTGTCTCCTCCTGCAGACATGATAGGATCTGCTGTATGGATTAGTTGGTGTTTGAAAAGGTGTAATAAAGCTGTGGTGTTGCATTACAATCAGTTACTGAGTGATAGAATGGTGTCATATATATATATATATATATATATATATATATATGTGTGTGTGTGTGTGTGTGTGTTTCTTACAAAGGAAAACGGAAACATGGAATATTAAGATGTTTAAAAAGGATTGCAGCAGAAAATTACACATCTTTCATTCTGACTTCTGACACTTATTATCTATTAAAAACGGAAGTACCAATAGCTTATTTGTACAAGTCAGATCTATGATAAGACATCCCCACTCAGAAAAACTGTGTTTAATGACTTTGGGTGGTGGAAATTGCATTGCAATGTTTTGTTTTTCGGGAAAAAAAAAATTATAATAAAAGAAATAAAAGTATAGTGATATGAAGTCTATTTCACCAGATGCCTTGAAAAACTCATTATTTTAGAATGGTTGAGGTGATTTTGTATGGGAGTGCATCTGCAAAACAAAACAAAATAAATAAATGAATGAATAAATGAATGAATGAATTAATTAATTAATTAATTAAATAAAAAATAATAAAATAAATAAACACATTAATTAATTATATTTTTTAATGGAAGTCTGATATAGAATAATTAATAAACATGAAATCATTAAATGTGAACTACCACTTCACAGTATTCACTATAAACATTATATTAATATTTGTTAAGGTTAGAGTATATACAAATTAGGAAGCTTAAAGGGATGGTTCACCCAAAAATCTAAATGTGCTTACTATTTACTCACCCTCAAGTGCTTCCAAACCGTCGTGTGTTTCTTTATCCTCTTGCATGTATTTTGAAGAAAGCTGTATATATGTAAATTATGCTTTAAAACGAAGAACCATATAATCCATATTTTCAATTTTTGAGTAATAACATTTTTTTCATTTGGATTGTGAACATTATAATATATATATATTTTTTATTTTGATTGAAGAATGACAAGACAAGCTTCTCAATTCTAAGGAGATAACATCTTTCAGTGTCAGTATTAAAAATCAAAAGTTATTGTGATTTACATTTCTCAAATGTGGAAGAACGGTGTATGTCAAGATAGTGTAGAGTAACAGTATAACTCCAATTCATCACAACACTTTAAACCACTAAACATCCGATTTCTTTATCTTAGTTTTAATAAAATTAAATAAACAAACAAACAAACAAGCTAATTAATAAATAAATAAATTAATTCATTAATACAACAATAAATACAATGCAGACATACATCATAGCTAAATATTGTCATTTATTTAGAAAAGCTGGCGCAGTGCACATGTGCAAATACTACTTCAAACTGTTCTCGCGCTCCAGCATCTCACGATCTAAATAAATAAACAAACAAATAAACTGCTTGCCGCAGTGTACACAGAACTGGTGGGAAATACATATGCGTTGATACAGGTTTATTATACATGGGATGTGGTTTACTTTGATAGGTTAACTTTTTTT
>CAIGQQ010038783.1:444120-479528 GCA_903798035.1 Danio albolineatus | reverse complement strand
TTTTTTTTGCTTTCTATTTTTAATTTAAGTAAAAAACTAAACTTAATCTTCAATAAAAAAAAAGAAAAGTACATCACACAACCGTTATTATTTGTATTTCATCAAGAATCTTGAGTAGTACAATAAACAGGGTATCACACCGAAGCATATAAACACATATTTAAATATAAACACATAAGCACATATATAAACCTACTTTCAGTGATCATATAGCTCTCTGTGAAGAGTTCACAACGTATTCCAAACCTGGTAACACAAAATAAGATATTTTAAAGAATGTTGAAAACATTGGGAGCAAATAATGAGTACATCTACATTTTTGTGTGAACGGTCCCTTTAAGCGAACTGATTGATAACCACTGTTGTAAGGACAATCTTTATTAATCTAATAAAAATAACGAGAGATATTAGTTTTGTAGATGGGTAGAAATAAAGCCACAATCAAAATGACAGGAGCATTTCATCTATCTTTAAATCAGTGGTTCCCAAGGTGGGGGTCCGGACCCCTCAGGGGGTCATGGGATATTGAGGGGGTCGCTTATTGATTTCCAAAAATCTAATTCATTTTATGATACTATTAGAATCAGCATATTTTCTCCATAATATACAGAAGATAAAAACAGTAGTTAAAGGGCACCGAGTTTACCCCTTTTGTATTTTGTGTCTCCAAAATGTGTCCGTAAAGTTTCAGCTCAAAACACCCATCACATTATTTATTATACCTTTCAGAAGTTTGTCATTTTTAGCTCTGAGCCTTTTTTAGTGTTTTTTGTGGACTGTCTCTTTAATGTCTCTTTAGTGTGCCTAAATCTCCGCCCTTGGCTGCCTCAGATAGCACAGACATGAAGCAGATCTCACATAACATTTGTGAGAAATGCTACATTAAGAACTGTAACAATGATTATTTGATGTGTTTGTTGTGGAGTTGCAACTATGAGTCACACACAATGTTGTTACAAAGTTCATGCACACACACACACACACACATAGCGGACACACACACACAGACAGCACGTGTGTTTAGCTTTCATTTTGTTTTTGCACAGCAAATTGGACAGGATATACGTTAATATACACTGCTGTATGGTCATCCATTTTGTTAATGTACAAAATAAACCTAATTTAACGTCCACAAACCGGGATTGAAGCATCTCCTTTTATAACTGTCCTGACACACGGCTGTGGTGATAAAGTAAGGCTGAAGTAAATCGCTGTAACTCATTACAAAACATTTAAAAATGTTTTAAACACGTCAAACTTGATCCTAGCGAACTGAACAGATCTTTTATTCCTGTTTGCTTTGCACACGTCCTGTCTTGTTAATATGATTATATGCATTACTACGGAGACATGCTAATACGAAGCTGTCAATCAATTTGGTGGGCGGGGAAACCGCACTCCTACGTCAAGTTGTGGTCGGCCTCAAAATGGGAGGGATTTGGATGCTATTTTAACATCAGGAAAGTAAAAAAGAGACATATTGTCTTTATATCACCCCAATATGACTGGAAACACTATACCTACACACAGTTCTATGTTACTGTTATTTTGGAGGTTGTCGGCTGAAAGTCTGTCTGTCTGTCTGTCTGTCTGTCCGTCCCTCCGTCCGTCTGTCTGTATGTCTGTCTGTCTGTCTGTAGTAGTCTACAGTAGAAAATGGAATAATATTACTAATAGAAAAAAAAGACAATATAAATATCAATTAAAAAATAAAAATGTTATGCTCCTGTCTTCCCCAAAACTTCCTGCTGCTTCATTACCATTATGTTAATGACTCAGGACACCCCTGTGAAACAGCCTTTTTTTTCCAACAGCCATTTCACCACTGCTAAAAAAGTGTCTCTGATCAATTTATGAATCCAAAACCCACAAAATAAGCAAGAATGTGGCAGTAAACGTATTTCTTTCACACAAAACTCCCCGTTGCAGGTCATTTTTCCTCCCCCCTGGCATTAACTTACAATGACTTGCAGAATATCGGCGCTGTAAACCTGTAATTGCTTTCCTTGTCTCTGGTCCCAAGTGGTCCTTTATGCCGAAGGATCCATCTCACTCCCATTTAAAGGAGGGTTCCCTTTCATCCGTGCCTGGGATGTGTAATGATAATCTGAAACCGGATTTAGCCTCAGTCTCTCTGAGTGCTGTCTTGGCAGCGTTCGCCTCCCTTACTGTTTTTATTGATGATGCTCTCGATGTATCGCGGGTCTCATATCACCCACGGGCTGTCCTCTAATATGCCTGAGAGTAAACCAAGCCCCTCGCCGGAGTAAAGGTCATAACTCAGAGGGTTATTTAATAATGCAACAAAGGGACATGTGATTTTGAAACACACAGCTGTTGGAAACTTTATTCAATCGCAATTTTGGGTTATTTGTTTGATAGGGGTGTAAACACAATGGGTATCATTCACTTGTGAGTAATGTAATATATGAACGCACAAGATAATTTCTAATGAATTTGATTTGCAGTACAGGTTTTTGCATATTTAAAGGAATAGCACACCTCAAAGTGAAAATTTACTTACTATTTACAGTATTTATCCTTCAAGGGCTTAAAAAGCTTTAGGAATTTTTTTTTCTTTTTTTTTTTCTGTTGAACAGAAAATAGGGTTTTTTGAAGAAAGCTAAAAACCATAACCTTTCATTTCAATAGTAAGAGAAACAAATATTAAATACTGTAAGTCATTGGTTACAGGTTTGCTGCATTCTTAAAAATATCTTCTTTTTTGCTCAACAGAAAAAAAAGGTTTTGAACAAGTGAAGGGTGAGTAAATGATGAGAGAATTGTATTTTTTGGTGAACTAACTTTGTGGGGGTGACATTGTGGCTCAGTGATTAGCACTATCGCCTCACAGCAAGAAGGTCACTGGTTTGAGTCCAGGCGGGGTCAGTTGGCATTTCTGTGTGGAGTTTGCATGTTCTCCCCATGTTGCCATGGCTTTCCTCCGGGTGTTCTTTTTTCCCCCATAGTCCAAAGATATGTGATAATGTGTGAATTGAATAAACTAAATTGGCTATAGTGTATGTGGGTGAATGAAAGTGTATGGGTGTTTCCCAGTACTGGGTTGCAGCTGGAAGGGCATCCGCTGTGTAAAACATATGCAGGATAAGTTGGCAGTTCATTCCGCTGTGGTGACCCCAGAATAATAACGGGACTAAGCCGAAGGAAAATGAATGAATGACTTTTGTGAAAACTACATACAGTCAATTGTAACTAAATATAAAGTATATGTCATGTCATAATCATTGCATTATGTTAAAATGAAACATGTATTTACACATTTATGAAGCAATTTTTTATTTATTTATTTATTCTGAGAATGTATGGCATTTCTGTGTGGAGTTCCCCATGTTCTCTCCATGGTTGCATGGGTTTCCTTTGGGTGCTCCGGTTTCCCCCACAAGTCCAAAGACATGTGGTATAGATGAATTGGGTAGGCTAAAATTGTCCATAGTGTATGAGTGTGAATGAGTGTGTATGGATGTTTCCCAGAGATGGGTTGCAGCTGGAAGGGCATCCGCTGCGTGAAACATATGCTGGATAAGTTGGCGGTTCATTCCGCTGTGGCGACCCCAGATTGATAAAGGGACTAAGCCGAAAAGAAAATGAATGAAGTAATTAATGATTTTCAGTTGGAAGCATATCAACATACCGAAATAAAAGTCTCAGCAACTTCCAGTCCACTTTAAAGGCTCTCACAGACTTTAAAGGCTATTGTCAAAAAATTAAAAAGAACTTAATCATGAGTGTATCAGGACATTGTTTAATTTCTTGTTCACAATCTATATACAGTTGAAGTCAAAATTATTAGCCATCCTGTGAATTTCTTTTTTCTTTTTTCGCAAATTATGTTTAACAGAGCAAGACATTTTTCACAGTATTTCCTAAAAAAAATTATAGGAATCAGGGAAAAACAGGGGGAATCAGGAGGACTAATAATTCTGACTTTAACTGTATGTTGCTGGCTGTTATTCACTTAACAGACACCGGTGTCACTAAGAACACTTCCTTGCTTAAGGCTGGTTTATACTTCTCCCTTGAGTGATTAGCAAGACCCACGGCACATGTCTTGCTTGTAGCTGTGTATTTATACTTCTGTGGGCTGTTTGTGTTGCTCTGCAATAAAAATAGCAAAACACTAGCTGGCAGTTGTTTTTTATGTTTCTCTGTATCGAGTTTCTTCGCTGGTGTTTGTTTTTTTCTGAATGCTACCTTAATGTACATGTAGCTAAAACTTGCTTATTCAGAGGCGGGAACCGGCGGACATGCAACAACTTTAATAATAAGGTAAACACAAAGCAACAGGTTCCACCTAGAGCTCCTTCACGGGACTCAACACTTGTAAACACTCACTCCAACGGGTTTGTGCGGCTCTCACCCGAAGTAGAAATCAACCCTTACCCCTGAGGGCAATTTATATCCAAGTTGATATTTAGCCACACCATGTTGGTGTTTCGTAACATCTAGTTTTTTACTAGGTGGGTTGTTAGCCAAACACTTAATTCCCAACCTGAGGACCAGGACATACATACATACATTACAGAAATTTAGCTTACCCAATTCATCTATACCACATGTCTTTGGACAGAGCAAACTCATTCGAACACAGGGAGAACATGCAAACTCCACACAGAAATGCCACTGACCCAGCCGGGGCTCAAACCAGTGACCGTCTTGCTGTGAGGTGACAAGCACTACCCACTGCACCACCGTCACTAACTACATAAAATTCTGAATTCTACAAACAGTACAGCTTCTTCATAATCTTTCTCTCAATGCACATTTTTTTCCAACCATCTGGTCTCATTCTGTTAGCCCCGCCCAACATTCGCCTCATTTCACGCCTTGCTTTCCCTTGGCGAAATGGGTTGCAAACAGCGATTCATGTTGACTTTACACCAAAAGCCATTTCATAAACAATCAGTCTCTTTCGAGGCGAAGTTCATTCATGCAAAGCTTGCCAGCACATTGAACTGATTTGTGCGAATTTAAAATAAATGACTCATGCGTCAATACCAGAAATGTGTATTTATTTATTTATTTTTTGTGATATTTGACAGGCAGACATCTTCAGCTCACAGGGTTTTAATTCGTTGTATGCAGTACAGGCCATTATTGCGTCTGCTCCAATAGAATCTCCCATTTACTAAAAGAAACTTTGCAAGAGGAGACCTTTCTCTGAATCTTGTCAGAATGATGAATGGTGCGCGACATGATCTGAAAAAAGATCAAGGCTCGTTTTGTCTGAAAGGCAGGGATGCAAAAGGCAAAGGGTTTGCCATCTAATCCTTGAAAAGCCGCCATGAAATCTGGATCTCGATTGGCTTTGCTTGCCTTTTTTTTTTTTTTTTTTTCAAAATGCGTGGAGGAAAGTTAATGGTTCCACCTTTATAATCCACTCACAGATCACACGAGCCAGAATGTCCCTCGTTGTTCATCATAAATGATGTTTTAAAGCAACAGCACAGAATTTAGGTCACTTTTTTGCATAATTAGGTTGTATATTACTGATTATATAGGAAAAAATGACTTATTTGGCTGCATAATGAGTTGTATGCTAATCTTCCAGAGTGCATTATGGAATTCCGTGGAGTAAATAGAACAGGGGCAGATTAATCTCAAATTGATTAAAATGTCATTTAAATTCTTCATCATTTAGGCTTACATCTGAGCCAGGTTCAATCAGCTCGGCGTGAGAAATGTGTGGTTAAAACTTAATGCTGTAGATGGAGATACCTGTGTTGAAATTGATGTTCAATTATTGCTGAGAGACCCTCGGGTTTTCTGTGAAAGGGTAATTATAGACTGAATTAGCCACAAATCCCTCTTAAAATATATATATATATATATATATATTATTTTTTTTCTCCATCCGTAATGGGTTCTGTTATGCTTTGATTGACATAATACATGAAACAATATTACAATACCAGATGCTATATTCTTTCTTTCATTTATTCATTCATTCATTCATTCATTCATTCATTCATTCATTCATTCATTCATTCAAGTTCACCACAGCAGAAAGAACCACCAACTTATCCAGCACATTTTATTATGCAACGTGTTTACTATTTACATGCAACACATTGTTTATTATTTCTATAAAAAAAAATTATTACAAAAACACTGCAAAGTTTTATTTATTTCAGTTAGTTTCTGAATATTTATTTGTTTGTTTGTTTGTTTGTTTGTTTGTTCTTTTGTATATTCATTCATTCAGTCATTCAATCCAGTCAATTGCTTATTAAAACAATCTTCAACCAATTATGTTAAAACTCATTGAATATTCTATTACAGTGTAGGTTGTTTCAAAAACAAATAAACAAATACGCACCAGCAATACTTCTTTAGCACAATGTTTTAAGTCTTAATAGGCTGATATATAATGCAAGTCAGTGTGAGAGACTTATGTTCACCTGTTTCTCTCTTTTGATTCCCTAAACTCACATCTTTGTATCAGTCCACAATCCACATGACAGCTATCTTTACGATCAGCAGGCACCACTTACATCCCATATCTTGATAAAAACACAAGTCTTCCCCTTCTAAAACTGAAACCAGGCATCTCAGTTTTAGCTTGTATTGTATCGATTGGCTCCATAATAAGGGTATAGAGGTGTCTTAAAGGAGCAGAAAAAAAAGTTTTTCTTTTAAGAGTTTAGCAATAATACTGTATTTTCTGAAGAAAAGTTGTCAGCAGCTTGTCATGAACATTGAGGTGTTTGCTGTATGATTACTTGCTATTTTAACCAAATTTCGAAAGTTCCATCATGTTTGCTACCTCCAGCCATGAGCATCTGTGATTGGGATTTGCCAACTCAAATAAAACTAGTTAAGACCGTCAATAATGATTAAAGGACTAATCTATGCTTGGGTGAGAGCACTGCCTGATAGCGTTGCCAAGTACACTGGTTTCCCACAGAATTGGGCTACCATTATACTGTTGCCGCAGATGGTTTTATAGTTAGCAGGTTCAACTGAGGGAAAAACAGATGTAATTTTGCCAAGGTGGACCACAGAAATGCTGTTTAATTTTGGGGTGACACTCCAGGAATGCAAATTCAAGCAACAGAGATTTATTATGGTGTGATTTAACGCATGCTAAATGCCCCCCATAAAGCATTTTTCAGGTAGGGCAACCCACCACAGAATGCTTCTATGGGTTACTTTTGGACTACTTTCAATAAGAAACTTGGGCAGTTCATTCCGCTGTGGTGACCTCTGATGAATAAAGGGACTTCCTGATGAATAAAGTCAAAGGAAATGAATAAATGAATAAGCAATTTTGTGGATTTTGCTATACAAACCTGATAACCCTGCTTTCTTAACAATTAATTTTGTAGCAAATCAATGGGTCACACTTTATTTTGATGGTCCGTTTGTTGAATTTAAGTTACGTTGCATTTTCATTAGATTATAAGTAGACTGTTAGGTAGGGGTTAGGGTTGGGGTTAGGGGTAGGGTAAGTGTAAGTTGACATGTACTTGCAAAGTTTCTTATAGTCAGTTAAATGCCTCTTGAATGTCAGTATCAACAGTTATTAAGTAGACAGTCTACTAATATTCAAATAGACCATCGAAATAAAGTGTTACCAATCAATGTCCATCTGTTAAAGAGCATAGATCGAGAGTTGTGATTCACCAATTCCAATCAGATTTCAGATGTCAGTTAACACATTTTATTTCGTAATTGTCTATTAATCTAACATGCTTAAGACTGTTAATTTACACAACATCAGCATTTTTGTGGGTGGTGACATTGCTACTTACTGGCCTGGATCCAGTCATTTTTACAGATCTGTGTGAACTGAGATTTTGACAACATAGCCATCTGTTAAAAAAGTTTTCAAAACAACAAAGGAGAGTTCATATTTTTAAGTTACCTGACAATACATGATTTAGAGCATGGATATCATAAATAATAAAAAGCCAATCAAATAAAACACTCAGTTTCCTACGCAGCTCTGCACTCACAGAAATTGCTATTTGCTTTATAAAGAAATGTTTATAGTTATGCAATGGAGCCAAGAGTCACAGGCTCTAAGCCAGGATATGAAGCAAAATGTATGCATTCCCTCTTGCTTCCTCTTCCCTCATCCTCTCTCTCTCTCTCTCTCTCTCTCTCTCTCTCTCTCTCTCTCTCTCGAGCTGTAAACCATGTTCAGAGAGATCGATACACTCTCCGATAGAGCAGCTAATGCACTGTGAGCTGATTTTGCTCAACATGACAGCAGCAGCTCTGCGTGTGTGTGGTGTGTAGTACTCACTAGACAGGAAGAGCGAGGGGTTATTCAGATATTCTTGGCTTTCTGTCAGTAATGGCTGAAATGTTAGACAATCAGGGTAAACAAATATAACAGAGCTGTTCGGCTATTATAATATTTACATACCTTATAATCAATGTAATCTTTGTGTGGTTGGTAATTGCTTAAAAAAGCATTTAAATCATTATTTTAGAGTGACACGGTGGCTCAGTGGTTAGCACTGTCACCTCACAGCAAGAAGGTCGCTGGTTCGAGTACCAGCTGGGTGAGTTGGTATTTATGTGTGGAGTTTGTAATTTATTGCCGTGTTTGCGTAGGTTTCCACCTGGTGCTCCGGTTTACCCCAAAGTCCAATGATATGTGTTACAGATGAATTGAATAACCTAAATTGGCCATAGTGTATGCGTGGGATTGAATGTGTATGGATGTTTCCCAATACTGAGTTGCATCTGGAAGGGCATCCTCTGTATATAACATATGCTAGATAAGCATAAGCAATGGCAGTTCATTCCGCTGTGGCAAACCGAGACGAATAAAGGGTTTTGATGGCAGTCGACGGCAAATGAATGAATGAAATCATTATTAAAATCTATTCTTTGATTTGGACATGTTGTATTTTAACCATCAATCTTTCATGGTGAGTGATATAAGCGATACCTCTTGGATTTCTCCTAAAGAAGACTAATCCTTACCTCAAACCATCAAAATGCTAATACCTTTTCTGTTTGAAATGCTAGGAGCTTTCGCTTTCTCTAATTTTCCTATTCTGAAAAAGACCTTTCTGAGTAACATGAGAGAGCGAGGGAGATCAATAACTCACTGAAGCTCATTATTTATTAGCCTACAGACTGAAGGCAGCCAAGGAGAGGTGGTGTAAGGATTAGCTAGCATGGCTATCCCTGCCAAACGTAGTCAATAGATGCACAAAAGCGGCCCCAGAAATAAACTCCATTATCCCTCCCTATTAGCATGCTATTAGCAATTATAGATTTTGCTGAGTTGCATCCCTCTGGGTGGAATGCAAACATGCCAGGCGCCTTATCTGAGTTCAGTCATAATGCGCATGGCAGAACAAGATCACAGAAGTGGACCGAAACTCCCCAAAGTCAACAGATCTTTGTGGCAAAAATATCAATATTAATGATCCTAATTATTTACCAAATGCATGTCGTCATTTCAGATTTGGAAACCAGAGTCATTAAAGTCATGTCATATACAGTTTCTTTCTGTGAAAAGGTTGTTAATAAATGGGCGATTACTCCACCGCTTTGACTTTGAGAGCAATGACAATAAGAGTCAGTGGATCAATAACCTAATTCTAAGTTTTTTAGACAGTCCTTCTCCAATATGTGTGAAATGTAATTGTCAATTGCACTCTGGTGAGCCGGAGCTCAGCTGGAGTGGGCATATTAAGTCAAACACCTGTCACTTGGGGAGGCTTTGTGCTCAAAAGAGGGAGGTTATTATGCAGCTTGACTGAGTCAAAGGGACAGGAGGACTGTGAGACATGATCTGGGTTTCTTTTTCTCAGAGGAAGGTCTGTCAGTGTGTATTGAATCAACCTGTAATATGTGTCAGTGACTGAGTTTAGGTTCATTTGTGTTAAAGTGCCCTTTACTTTCCGAATATCCCTATACTGTGGTCTCCTGTCTTTCAGAAGCAAGACTGCTCAATAAATTTCTAGCATGGTTTAGACCTATTGTTTGCATCAGCAACAGTTCTACTGACGACCGACTCAGTAGTTTACTATACTATGCAGTCCAACACAGCATAATGCTTTCTGATGAATATCTCTGTGATGTTGAGTCAGGAGTTAGCCATCAAGGCGAAAAGACCCACAGCAGTTGCATTCGGTGATGCAAGAGAGTTGTCTGTCTCTGTCAGCACCAATCGATGGACTCTGTCAAAGCAGAAAGTACACACACACACCAATTTCCAGTTTGCTGGTGTAATTGTGTTGAATTAGGAAGATGTTGTTTTGGGATGCCATGATTGTGTGAAATGAAATCTGAAATGAAACTCCAAAAAGGCTCCGACAGAAGAAGATGTTGTTCAATTACTGTTCTCAAAGGCCATACACAAAGGCTTAAAAAACAGTTTGTATCTCTTTCACTTCAGCAAGCTCAGCCTCTGATCCAAACAGTGACCTCAGCCTGTGCGGTCTTCAGTTGATTCCACTCTGAAATGACATAATGTCAGGTATCAAATCCATAACTGTGCAATCTTCACAAAAAGGTCTAATGGGGGCACTCATGAGCACCCGTTTGATCTATAAATCACCAATTTTGAACACCAAGCAGTCTTAAGGACCTTTTGGACAAATAATCCAGTGGTTCTTAACCATGTTCCTGGAGCTACCCCTGAACTGCAAATTTTGCATGTCTCCATTGTCTCACGCAACCATTTCAGGTTCTGTAGTCTCTGCTAATAAGCTGTTTAGTTGAATCAATTGTTGCTGACATGCAAAACATGCTGTTTGGGGGCCCAAGGAACATGGTTGAGAACCACTGACTTAAACCATAGATTGCAAGTTTGAAAGTATCTCAGTTTGGTCTTGATATTTGTCTAAGACAGGGGTGGGCAAGTTTGTTCATAGAGAGCCACGTCCTACAGATATTTTTATCCCACTTTGATAAAAAAAAAAATAATAATAAAAATAAATAAACTGTCTGTAGCTTGCTAGTAACTCTTATGCTGATGATCCACAGGGCAACTTTTTGAACAATGTTGCAGGGCAACTTAAATGGGCAACCAGGTGATACACTTGATAACTAATTAGGGTAGTGGGCTACACATACAATACTGTTGCCAATTTTTAATAATAAAATAAACAAAATAGCCGAGCAGCATTGCCCAAAAAGTTGTCCTGTGAATCATTAGCATTAGACATGGAAATGCTTGTTTGGGTGTGTTTGATTAAGGTTGGAGTGCACCTCTGCATGATCATTGCTCTGCAAGGATGAATTTGCCCACCACTGGAAACAAGAAATTATTTATACAAACATTTTGATGTGATCCATTCACCTTCCCTCCATCTCTTACAGGTAATTTTTTTTTCAGAGAGAAGGAAAGTGTCCAGCCACCTCAGTAGAATATTCAACCTATGTGTAATTTAGGTATCTGGCAGGGAAAGGCAATGTAAGCGCGAACTGGCTTTAATTGATTGTATGGCTAATGAGTACTGAGAGGAGAAGGAAGCTGGGAATAGAATCCTAATGACTCTGTCAGAGCAGTGATGAGAGGAGCACCTCACCAAGGCCCTGCCTTACAGCTCACACAAGGCCCCTGGGCAAATTTCCAATGGTTTCAGCTAGCTGTCGGATACTAACCTCTGGGGTCTGCACATTAAGGTGTGAAAGCACAGAGTTCACCAAAAAGATGCAAATACTGTATATAATAGAACAGATGACAACAGAGTGTCCATTGTCATCAACAATTTTGCAGCAGTAATTCATATTTTGTCTTGTAGCACAGTGGTTCTGGACCAATGCATTACAGACCAGAAATAACTTGTGGGATGGTTTGAAAAGCATTGCACTCTACAATAATATTTTGCACTTTTTTCTGCCAAAATAATGTAGTTAGAGGTCACCATGGACAGGTTACGTGACATTCCCTTCTTTCCAGAAACCTTGAAAAAAAACTGCATATTTGAAGAAAATGCAACCCATACTCGACTAAATATGGGTTTGCTTGCTATAAACATGGTTTGTGCTGACCATAATGTTGGGTTACCACTTTATGTTCAATGTACAATTTGACCCCTGAAGCAAAACAAGTTGACTGCAGACAATTTATATGGATCTACTTCACATTGGTTCCTGTTTTTTTTATTATGGGCAAAAATATGAAACAGAACCGTGCATACTGTGATCTGTCAATTTATATTGTAGTCATTTATTCATTGTTCTTAAAATCATTGTACATTTCACTCTATTGTGGATTTTAGCCTGCCTCACTCTCTAAAAAAAGAGAACTTTACTGCTTGAGAGCTGAGCAAGTGGTGAGGTTTCACAGTTGACATCTGCCAGACCAACTAACAGAAGTGATCTGAGATGGACAGAGCCACTGTGGTATTTATTTTGAAGGACTCTTGGAGCCTAATCATTCCTTTGTGAGTAGGCAGAAAAGGGCATTGGCTTCAGGGCTAACCACCTGTTAGTCTTTTGATACTCTTTTTGTCATTTTGTGTATTCCTTTCTCTTGATCCTTCTCATCATCTTATTGTAGGTGAAAAGATCTTTACACTATGACTTTTCCAAATTTATTGCTAGGCCTGTCACATCAGAAGAGTGTAATAAACAGTTGACAGCAGTTTTGGTAGTTTGTCTGAGAAACAGATGTTGCGTTTGCACAGAGGTGGCAGAGGCAGACCCCCTGTACCACCACAGGGCATTATGCCCACCATTTGCCAGCTGGAACCTTTGAACCTGAACTTTTTGAATGGCTGACTCTGTCAAACATCTGTTTCCCTCCCAAGCACTGTTATTTTTATGTATAGACCTTGCTCTATTGACAAATTAACCTTTTTCCATCCGTGCCCATTGGTGATATAGTAAGAATAAATACTTCCCAATCAGAACAATGAAGTGGCATGGATGGGGGGAGCACTGAAAAGCATTCTGTTGTTTCATTGGACAGCTAAATGGATGATAATCAGCCATTTGATATTCCAAAAAATCTCAGGAGATTGAAAGAGCTGCCATTGTCTCTGAGGGAAGAAAGAGAAACAGGGTGTCTTAGACCATTAGCCCAGGCTCTGCATGACAGATGTCCGTTTTAGGCCAGTAAACTGATATAAAAACAGCATAATTACATCACAAGTCACAGATCACTGAGTCACTGTCAAGAGATTTGCGCTGCTGCTGCTTAGCTAAGACTGTGAATAACGGAGCCATTTTGGGCCCAAGGATATTTGTGAGTGGATGTTTGCAGAACTTATTTATTCTCTTATTATTTATTTTTGTAGACACTTCATTCAGTGGCCAACTGAGTACTTTGTTTAATCATTGAGATCTTACTGCTTTAAAGAAAAACACTTTTTTTGTGTGTGGAAATAGACAAACATTTTGAAGATTTAACAACTCCCCTAGAGTTAAAGGGTCACGAAACACCAAAACACATTTTTTGGGCTGTTGACAGTCATATATGTGTCCTGAGCTGCTATAAACACTATGAGGACATAGTTTTTGCATTATTTCGAGAAAATTTGTTCTTCCGGTTTAAAACTATTTTATTAAGCTGCGTTTGTAAGGAAAAGAAAAGAAAGCTTTCCCTGAAAGCTTTTCGCATCTGGAAATGGTGAAATCCGGATTTGCCGCTTGTCTCCTGTTAAAAAATACATGGCTCTAGTTTATGTTGATTGCCCTGTCTCTACAATTTTGGTAAGTAAGCGATCAGTGGTCTTTGTTTGTTTATTCAGATGGCAAAGTTAGTTTGTATCATCAGCAGTACTCTTCCAGTGTTTAAAGACATATCTTGGTGAAAATGATTTGAACTGTTACTAAGTTTACAGTACGTTAATATCACTACAATATTATAGACTGAAAGATTTAAACAGCTGAGTTTCACAATTTTTAAATCTGCTCAGCTGATCTTTGGGCATGGACACTTTTAACTTAGCATCCCAGCAGGCACATAAAGTCATAAGACTTAATATTAGGTTAGATTTAGGTCATGACGTCAGATGGCCAAAATTCATTTTCAAGCCAGTAATTAGACATAGGTCTCAAACTCAATTGCTGGAGGACCGCAGCTCTGCACAGTTTTGTTCCAACCCTAATCAAACCCAGCTGATGCAACTAATCAAGCGGTAACACTTTATTTCAATGGTCCATTTGAGTATTAGTAGACTGTCTACTTAATATCTGTTGATATTGACATTCAACAGACATTTAACTGACTATAAGAAACATTGAAGGTACATGTCAACTTACACTAACCCTACCCCTAACTCCAACCTAACAGTCTAATTACTGTATAATCTAATGAGAATTAGTTGCAATGTAACTTACATTCAACAAACAGACCATCAAAATAAAGTGTGACCAATGGCTAAGGACAATGATATTTTGACATCCAATAACGACGTCAAATGATATTGATATTTGGTTGATTTTAGGTTGTGTTGGAAAGTGACCAAAATCCAACGTCAAGCCAACATCTTAAACCAACGTCATATTAACGTCAAATACCTGCATTTATTCATCAGGTATGGCAACCAAAAACAACGTATGATAGACGTCATAGTGGTAACATCCACACATTGTCAAGGTGTAACGTCATTAGACGTTGATATTTGGTTGACTTTAGGTTGGATGTTGGACATTGATGTTGGCCTGATGTTGGGTTCTGATTTCAATCGATTTCATTTCCAATGAATCATCTGCATGACATTGGGTTACAATGTCAATCTGACGTCTTGTTGACATCCTGTGCCTGCTGGAATAAATCATTGAATTTGATTAGACTATTAGCTTCTCTCTCAAAAATGAGCAAACAGTGTTGATAATTTATCTATTTAAAACTTGACTCTTTTGTAGTTACACCATACTATATTTGCATTCTGACGTAATAATCAAAGAATTTTACTTCTGCACATGGCTAAAAGTAGTATTTTTAAAATACTTTTTATTTTAAAAAGTATAGGAACCAGAATTCCAGCATTCTCAAAATGGCAAATTCACCCCTTGAAATGTTAAATTGATACCCAAAACACTTGCCCTTTTGTCCATATCCATGCGTTAAATTATGTAAACAACACTACACACACTGACACCCACACATGCACACACATCTTACAAATGGTAAAAGCATCCTGTGTGCATTCCACTGTAGAGTGTCTGCTTATTTAGTCTCCCCTTAAAGTTCCAATTGGCTTAGTGCGGTTGGCAAACAGGGTGGCCGAGGTAAGAACCAGACCCAAAGCAGGAAAGGTCTATTCATGGTGCGCTGCATTTTAAGGTCCTTGTGGAAAAAAGTAAACAGAGTGTTTTTAGCTACCACATAGAGCTCGGTTTATAACTTGCAGAATCTCTCTTCAGTAACTCATTTAGAATATGAACTACATATTTGATGGAGAACAGGATTGTGGGTAAATACCAGCAGCATGTTGTTTGCAGTGAGGCTTTTTGCTTATCTTTGCACAAGGGCTAATGCATATCGTGCAGATGAGTTATGGCAGAGAAGAATGGTGTAAAATCGCACATAATAATCTGTATCACAGCCTATCAACCAATTCTGTTGATGGCCTGTGTATTCACATTGGATAATATACTCATAAAGCACTTGTTTAATGGCATTGACAGATGAATATTCACTGCATAGGCCCATCTGCACTGTTTTATTATAAAATTGTTAAAGGTGCCATATGCATGATAAACCCCGTTATGCCGCATGCTTTAAAATACAGCTGTGCTAACTTGGCATGAGAGACACAGTGGGTTTGAAATTAGCATAAATAGTGTGTGTTGTATACGTTTGGTAGAAATGCTAAATTAATGTTCGTTTCAAATAAATATGTGTTTTTTATATGCTGTCCAGATGCTTCCATGCTCTTTCCTTATCTTCACCTAAACACTCACCCTCATGCATATTCTCATTAAATGGAGGTACTAGCACTGTAAGCGGGATGTGTTGTAGCGTAACGCTAAAGCACTGATCCTGTATTGATCATTGTTCTGTTTTTAAAATAACAGCACAGCAGCCCAAAGATCACAGCTCTACATGCTTTGACAAGATTGACATTGTATTTTGCATGTGATTTGGGGTGATGTGACGGGATTAAATGTCAAGGCTATTGGCCGTGTGCCATTTGCGCTGTAGCATGGATGCTAATCAAAGAGATCTCTGATACCATTGGATTGATGGAGGGAATTAATGTCTGGAGAGGTCTTGGATGCAACATTTTAATTACAGGATATGACCTTTGTGTGTGTGTGTGTGTGTGTGTGTGTGTGTGTGTGTGTGTGTGTGTGTTTTTTGTTTGTGTGTTTTTTGTTTGTGTGAAGGATGACTGTATAGCTTTTGTGAAAATTTTTTTTTTGAGATTTTATCATTCGATGTTTTGTCACATTTTTGCTGAGCGATACATTGAATATTCATGATGCATTTGCAATCTTTTTTTTTGTGGCAATGTAAAATTAGACGTAATCTTGAATATGATTTGATTTGAATGCAAGCTATTCATCTGGCTATTAGGATTCTTAAAGGCCATTTCATTAGAGTAGCTCACAATCTATTCTTGCCTTGTGACTGTGATTAAGACTGATGAACTAAATGACAAACTTCAGCAGTAAAAAGGGCACGATTAGGATTATCATTTTCATAAATCATTGTGTGACTTTTTATGACTGTACACTCACCAGCCACTTTATTCGCTATACCCATCCAACTGCTCGGAAACACAAATTTCTAACCAGCCAATCACATGAGAGCATCCCAATGCATTTAGGCATGTAGACATGGTCAGGATGATCATGACCGAGCATCAGAATAAGGATGATTTTAAAGATGATTTAAGTTACTTAGCTCACGGCATGGTTGTTGGTGCCAGACGGGCTGGTCTGAGTATTTCAGAAACTGCTGATATACTGGAATTTTCACGCACAACTATCTCTAGTGTTTACAGAAAATGGTCCAAAAAAGAGAATATATCCAGTGAGCGGCAGTTAAAAGGCAGTTGGGCACAAGTGCTTTGTTGATGCCAGGAGTAAGACAAGAATTGTCAGATTGGTTCGAGCTGATAGAAAGGCAACAGTAACGCAAATAACCACGTTACAACTGAGGTATGCAGAAGAGCATCTCTGATTGCACAACATGTCGAACCTTGAGGTGTATGGGCTACAGCAGGCTACAATTTGTACAGGCTCACCAGAATTGTTCAATAGAGCATTGGAAACACGTTGCCTGGTGTGAAGAGTCTCAATTTCTGTTGTGGCATTCAAATGGAAGGGTCAGAATTTGATGTCAACAACATTAAAGCATCATTCCATCCTTCCTTGTATCAATGGTTAAGGCTGCTGATGGTGGTGTAATGGTGTGTAGAATATTTTCTTGGCACACTTTGGGCTCATTAGTACCAATTGAGCATCCTCTCAATGCCACAGCCTACTTAAGTATTGTTGCTGACCATGTCCATGCCTTAATGACCACAGTGTACCCATCTTTTGATGGCCACTTCCAGCAGGATAATGCGCCATGTCAAAAAAACGAATAAAAAGCAAGACAACTAAGAGATATTAAGTGATATTTTTAATAACTTGTGCAAAAGTGTATGAATATTTGGAAAATAACATTGCGTTATCATTCGTTTGTTATAAAACACTTGCTAATTTTCACCTACGACTTTAACTTCACACACATTAATATTTTTTTTTAGTTTAGTTTAACTACTGTATGTGTCGTCTATCATTGTCAGTCAAGGGAGACAGTGCTGTTTTTTTTTTTTTTTTTTTTTTAGGAAGCATTGATATGCTACTGAAGATTTTCAGAGTTCACTGCCACTGGCAGTACCATTTGTATTCAACATGTAGACCAATCTCCATATCCTTTAGGCCACATTGATTCATATTGGAGAATGCTTTGGCAAGTTGAGAGATTTTTGTTAAGGGAAAGTAAGAAAGAGATAATAAAAAGTCTTTGCCATTCCTTTCCATCTGTCAGTCAAAGGTTTGGTGGGATTTTCCCGACTGGTATCATTTTTTTTTTTTTTTATGATACTTCATAACTTCTATGCGATTATGCAGTTCAAGCTTCCAATTTAAATGCAAATTTTACAGGACATTGCAAAGAACCTGAGATGGGTGCAAAATAAATAAATAAAAATTGGTACTAACGTTGAATTATATATTTTAATTAGCCCATAGAAATGCGTCTATTCAGCAGCAATGGCCATAAATAAGAAATGAATAAATAAATAAAAGAGAAGATAAAGGCAGGCAAAATTGTCTCATTGAGCAGCATTATTATAAAATCTGCAGTGCCATGGGATGTCATTAAGAGAAGGATCCTGAACTGTCACATATCAAATGTATTGTTCATGAGTTTGATGGGCTAAATGCTACTTGTGGCCGCCAGAAAAAGGAGGAATTCTGAGGAACTGACAGAGAGATGCAATTTTAATTTCACTCCTGTCAGACCTTTTTTTTTCCTTTTGAGCTGGAACAAATATGAAGTGTCAGTCAACAGACTAAAGTATTTCTCCACTTTACTCGTAGAAAAGCTCTGGTTTTATAAGAGCTGATAATTGAAAACTTCAAAATGTTTCAAGTTTACTTTTAATTTGGACATACAGAATCAAGGGCGAACAATTTACTCTTTCACATAATGACAGCAAAAAAAAAATTAAAAAAGGAAATAAATTGAGAAATATCTACACATGCTTGGTTTCATTTGTTGTTGTTGCATGTAAATTATGACCTCATTCAATGTTTACCCTAGCTTTTTTGAGGAACGACACACAGAGACAAACAAATGTGAAGATGTTATTCACTGAGAATGTACAATATTGACTTAAGTCCGAGACATTGATCAAACAAAGAAAACAGTTTTGCTCTGTCGTCTTTACACTCGTGTGTATGTGAACCTTGTGTTTAGTGAGTGATGAATTCTGGATAAATACAGCCTGTTGATAAAAGACATGCTAAGTATGCAGACCCATGAATCAGGGCATAATAAGTAGCTGACAAAAAGTTAAATATCCACAATATTAAACACCCACATCAATAAAAGAATTGTGCAAATATTATATGCACATCACTCCCACTTACGCCTTTGACGCCAGCCAAGTTGAGCATTTCTTTGCCAGCAAAAACAATCAAAAACTTTTGTACAAGTGAGCTGTGTTCCCTGCAATTAGTAAGACGGTGTTGTGATTAGAATGTTAAATATATAAATAAAGTGTGTGTACATTTCCTTTAGCAAGTTAAGCATCCTGATATTAGGAAGTGTTATAATTTCCTGTTTAACTTTTATGGATAACTACCGTTGGGATCATGGGAGACAATTACACAAGTGTGCTAAGAAAAACTCTAATAAAATAAATAAAATGCCTGTATTCCATCCCTTGCTTTATGCGTGCAATGATAAAGAAAAAGAAAAAAGAAAAAAAAACTTTCTCCAGTTATGAATATTCCCCATCTCAGTCTGATGAATGCCTCCCTTTGTGTTTGTTTTAACTGTGGGCTCGTTTAATGTTTTCAAATCTGGTGTGCTTAGAGAGACAAATTGATATCCTGACCCTTCAATGTGTTGTTTTTGGTCTGGATTTCAAATGTTTTACTGTGAAGTCTTCCCATAGGAAAGAAAATCACTGAAGGGACCCTGTCTATATCTCAATTAATTTCCATAGACATAAATGAGATTAAATGGGGATCAGATTTTAAATCCCCCATACGTCTTAGATTTTCCTGGCTTCAGATTTCCCAGCAATATCATGTGTCGCTTCCAGTTGAAGAAATGGCAGACTGTAGCTTTAAATGAAACTGGAAAGTTGTTAAATGGGATTTCAGTAAACTTTCAGTAAATGTCCATTACATTGCTTACTCTAACTGCATAACTTCTCTCGAAAGCTCTGCTCTCCAAATACAAACTAGAAACTATCTCAGTGTCTCTCAAATAACTGCAAACACTCAAAATGATTGACAGTCCTAGAATGGATCTGATTGGTTTAAAAATGTAGTGTGTTTTCTTGTTCACAGAGTCTATGGCTGTCATAGAGACAGTTACAGTATGATTGATCTGGAAACCTGTTCCAGTGATATCTGTCTAGTAGGGATTGCTTAGTATTTCTCCCCCTAAAATACTTACAAAGTTTTTAAAGGCGAAGTTTTGTTTTTGTGCCACTAGTGACACCAAACAGAATTGTAGGCTATTTGTTTGAGTGATCTGACTAAGGTTGTGTTAAGTTTGCATGACACCAGTGGTTTAAAACACTTTTTAAAAAGTTTTGTGAACAGAGGAGACCATTGTCAAATGGATCCCTGTTCAGACAGGTCAGCAAAAACAAATATAAAATACTCTATTATGCATGTCAGGCCACTTTGTAAGGAAACACCAAGGCTTTTTCTCAATATGCGTTCTTCTGCGTTCTTGGTTCCTTGTTTTCTTGTGTAACGTCATCATCAACCACCAAAGTTTAGTTCCAAAACTGAAGACCACAAGAACAGAAGATGAGTGAAAGTTCCTGGATGTGTTCTTGATATCGAGGATGCCTGGATGCAGACTAGCTCGAGATGTCCCAGAAGTCATTGCGACTGCACAGCAATTTATATAGATTAATTATCAAAGTTCAGAGATATAACTTATTAATCGCAGGAGTTTCCTTAAATGAGACAGTGAAAGTAAACATTAACATGAAAATCCTAATCAAGGCATAAACACATCAAGGGTGTTTATTTGCTGAAATTTGTATTAAAACTGTTTTATTTGTATTTTCCAAAGTATATTTGTAAGGTTTTTGTACATGTATATATATTGAAAATGGGAAAAACAATAACTTGTTGTTTGAATACTGTAATTTAAAAAAAGGAAAAAAAAAGTCATGTGACCATTAGGAAGAATGCAGCATCTCATTTCTCATAGGACTCGTTCTGTGTTTCTGCGGTCTCCCATGTTCTTTCTTCCAAGGTAACCTTGCAAGAATGGTCACCACAAGAACCATTCTCTGCATTCTCCAGCCATATCATCAATTGAGAAACAGCTCATATGCCTGAAACACGTTCTGTAGTCTATCATTGTTCTTTGGGTTGCCAAGTACTCAAGAACTTATTACAAATGTGGATAATCGTAGGGTTTTCACAAAATCCTATATTTGCAGTTAAATGGTTAGTTTATTCAAGATCGAAAAATATATTATAAATTACTCACTTATGTCATCCCAACCCGCTGGGATCTTTGTTTATTTCCAAAACAAATTAAGATGTTTTAGATGTCCTTCACCCTACATAGACAGCAAGGTTCCAGACTTGTCCAGGTACCAAATCAAACAAAGAGATTTTGTGATCACGAATAAAACTTTATTGAACAGTTCCTTCTCATCAGTGTCATTATAGGGCAGGAGTGTTCAATCCTGTTCCTTGATATCTACCTTCCTGCAGATTTCAGTTGCAACCCATATCAAACACACGTTCCTGTAAATATCAATTGCTGTTCAGGTCCTAATTAATTGGTTCATGTGTGTTTGATCAGGGTTGGAGCTGAACTCTAGATCTTGGAAGGTAAATCTCCGAGAACAGGGTTGAGCACCCCTGGTTATAGGGCATGCATCTGTATGATCTTGTTGCATGCCCCTGTGGCTTCTTCTGTTTCAAACAAAGCACAGGCACATCTAATATATACATTAGCAGGTGACCAAGCATGACACACAAAGTGGTCTCACAGATGTGTGCAATATACTGACACAGAGGAGACGAAAGTGTTGATAACATTTTTTATTGCTGTTTTATACAAGCATAAAATGATTATTACTGATTGATAAAATTCCAGTTGAATCACTTAAGGCATATAAATTGTTTTGAGTATGTTTTTGCAACAGGTCTCAGTGGTTAGCACTATTGCCTCACAGCAAGTAGGTTGCTAGTACGAGTCACAGATGGGTCAGTTGGCATTTCTGTGTGGAGTTTGCATGTTCTCCCCGTGGTTGCGTGGGTTTCCTCCGGGTGCTCTGGTTTACCCCAAAAGTCTAAAGACATGTGGTATAGGTGAATTGGGTAGGCTCAATTGTTTATAGTGTGTGAGTGTGAATGACTTCTCCCTGTTTTGATGTAGGTTTCCTCCAGATGCTCTGGTTTCCCCCACAGTCCAAAAGCATGCGCTTAAAGTGAATTGAATAAACTAAATTGTCCGTGGTGTATGTGTGTGAGTGTGAGAGCGTATAGGTGTTTCCCAGTACTGGGTGGCAGCTGGAAGGGCATCCATTGTGCAAAAAAATATATGCTGGGTTAAGTTGGTGGTTCATTCCACTGTGGCAACCTCTGATGAATAAAGGGAAAAACCTGAGGGAAAATTAATGAATCCTTTTGGAATGTTTCTGAACTTGGAATAAGTCAGAAACCTTGCTGTCTGTGGAGTATTAGGGATAATTTAGATTTCTTCTAAAACATCTTAATATGTTCTCCAAATACAAACAAAGGTCTCAGGTGTTTGAAAAAAACATTGATGAGCAACTAATAACATCATGAGCTAAACTCTGCAGGAGTCTGGGCAGCCCTGCTATAAATCAATCATCAAAACACAAATTTTCAGATTTGATTTGTTGTCATGACATTTAAAATTGAATGGGGAGACTGGGAAGAATTGTACTAAGTTATGAAGCAGCAACTGTTGATCAAGGGAAAAATACCCTGGTTTATGAGCGATATTGTGTGTGGAGGGAGTGAGAAAAAATGTAGAGATAGACAACCAGATGGAGAGAGGCTGAAAAGGACTTTATGATGGTCAGTTCTTGATCCAAACAGTCTGGCATTGTCTTTCCTTCTTCCTATTTCTCATCTACAGTAGGTCTGTCTATCCTGCAGCCAGTTTGGGCAGAAAGAATATCAGTCCCTGAGGGCATTGATTCCACTGATGAGATGCTGTAAAGTAGGGAAGAGAGGAACAGAGATAGAGTGAAGTGGGGCGGGGAATCAGGAGGCAGAGACATTGGAAGAAAGAAAACAAGCAAGGGGGAGAGAGAGGGAGAGGGAGGGAGAGAAGGAAGAAACTGTCCTCATGCTGTCTTGGCATCGGTGCCACCCAGTTTCTCTCGGGCAGGCCAGAAGCCTCACGATCTACCTCTGTGTGTGTGTCTCTGCAGATGGCCAACATTGTGACGTCCTTCTGCTGTGTGGTGCTTGCAGCCGTGGTGGTGGTTTATGCCCAAAGGCGCAGCCAGCAAGGTAAGTCTACATTTTGGATACTTCCTCCATCTGTTGTGGGTCTACGTTTTGTGTGTACAGGGATAAGACACTTTCTTAATTAGATCTTTTGTAGAGATTGGGATCAATTTGTTCTTTCCTGGTTTTGTGTCTTGTCTTCTTTCTTTTTTACTTGTCATTTTCTTTGCATTCCTTTTTCAATCTCTCTGTTGGAGTGGAACAGAGAAGTCACATTGTGAGCGGAGGGTCAGTATCACCTGACTGTGGGGAGGGGTGTGTGTGTGTGTGCAAATGCTGTTAAATGCATGGCCTGGCTGCCCGGAGACACAGAGACTAGCCTGTCACTGGGTCAAAAACTAGAGCTCCAGAACAAAGCAATCCTCTTGAGTGTGCATGAATGTGTCTAAGTTTGGACCAGACATGTTATCTTGCTGACTGTGATGGGTTCTCTCATGCTTGGGTGAATAAACAGCTATGTTGTTTCTGCATTCCAATTCAATGTCATTTTGCGAGACAGTGGGGTGGAAGTTCTACCGAGGCATCCATGTTTCGATATAAGCTTCTACTTTAAACCTATTGTCGTTTTTTGTGCTATTATTCATGTTCGATGCAACAGCTTATCATGCCGTTCCTAACCAGGTGTAACTTAAGATTCCATCAACAAGTAATTAGTCTGGCTGCAGTGAAGTTAAAATTATATGCAAAGGCACAAAATAACAGCCAATCAGAACATTTTTCATGGAGCTTGTACACTATAGAAAACTAAATGCTTGACGGAAAGGAATGCTCATGCAGTAATACATTTTAAGGATTCTGGAAATAGTGAGACATTTTGAAATGATGAAGTAATGACTAACTGGATGAACTGCACATATCAGGATGCATTAAAAGTGTTTCTCGACTTTTAGTTACATGACAAGGCATCATATTGCATTGTTGCCTCAATGTCAGAAGTGCACAGTCCTCCACCGGAAGGGTCAACTTTTAACATAGATTTATTTCCAACTTCAAATAAATACACCAATCAAGGTCTAATCAAGGGTAATCAAGCACTTTAGTGTAACTGGGCAACTTCCTGGCATGTGTGATGGAGATTGAAGACCCTACTAAACATTCTTAAGGCTGTAGATTTGTCTTGTTTTCCATGATGAAACTTGTACGTGTAACATTAAAGAAAACTCAACTGTAGCTTTGAGAGAATTTGACATTGTGATGTAAATATGACAAGGTGTAATCCCTAAAGTAAGTCCTGGGCTGAAAACTGAATGCTTATTAGTTCAAACTCTAATCATTTTGTCTATGATCAAAACCTGGGTGTCCAAACCCTGAATCCTGAACCTCTAATCAGAGTCTTGAGATTCACATTTCCAGGCAAGTGTTTTGGCAGTTGGTTGGAGTTCTACAGAAATTTTGCCCTGCTAGAAGCTGATCTAGACCATGGGTGTCCAATTCTGCTTCTGGACAGACAACTCAGATTTAAGGGTTAGTCCAAACTTAACACAATTATTCAAAGTCTTTAACATTACTAGAATGTCCAGGCAGGTGTTTTGGCGTAATCAAATTCTGCAGAACAGTGGCCTTTCATAAGCAGAATTGAACACCATGATCTAGACTACAGTAGTCAACATTTGAAGTGGACTAATACCTTTCATCAAAGATCCCTAAAACTATTGAATTGCAGCCATTCTTGTCTTATGACAATTCTGAAAAATGTTTTGTTCTACTTTAAATGTTGACTACTGTATATGTACCCAAAAATAGACACTCTATATACTGCAGATTTTAAATTCTAGAGCACGATTGGTCACAACTGTGAATGCCCAATCCTAGACAGTTAACGTTGTGCAGAATTCAGTCCCAGTCCTATTTAAACACACCTAATCAAGGTCTTGAATATTATTAAACAGGTTTATTGGGGTATGTTGGAGACATTGAAGCACTTGTAAACTTGGTCTAGAACATCAACTTGTTCAGGATGGTAGAATCCGATTATATAATGTACCTTTATTCAAATAATAATAAACATCAAGCGACACAAATGACTACTTGGTGAAAAAGAATTGCAGACCATAAGCCAGAAAATACTGCAGATTTAGCTTCAATAGGCAGCACTGTTTGACGGTGATAAGGCATCTTTTTAGATGTCTCATTCTGTTGTCATCCCCCCACCACCTGGTGGCAGCCCACATTTTGTTGAAGCTAGGCTCTCACTAAAGCTGATTACATCGCCTAGTCATTGGCATGTGTTTCTTTGGCTGGGTCATTGCACTGATACAATGATGTCATGGTGGGATGACATCACCACGTCATCCATCAGCAGCACCGCTTATCTGTCACCACACGTGCTCTGATTGGTTTGCTTGATCGTGTTTAATCTAGACAACAGTCATCACAAACACAAACCACGTAATGCCAGCTAAGGCTTTTGTATACACACACACACACACACAAACAAAAAACACATTTAAAATCTGTCCCAGGGAATGCCAGTATATACTTAAGTACAAATGGACAAAGATGTAGAATTGAGAAAAATGTCATTACAATGCATAAACACATGTAGGAATGCTAACATGATATTTGTGGTAATGTTCGTGTTTAATGCGTTATCCACCAAGCTACTTTAATAACTATCCACCAAACCATTTAATAGAAGCCTAATAGACTTCTAAACATAGCAGCTAAAGCAAATATACTGTAGGCTGTTATGCAGTGAAAATTGAAAAGACATCTAAAAATAGTCTAAAATAGACTAGTCATCAAAAAGGCTTAATATGAGTAGTCATTCATTTCTGTCTACTTAGTGACTAGTCTATTTTTAAACCCAAATCAAGCCAATTTCAGCCCTATGTTTAGACCTCTGTTAAACACTAACTAAATGAATGAATGAATAGATGAATAAATACAATGATTGCTGAAATTCTGTATTTTTTAGTATACACAATACAACTAACAATCAGATGTTGATGCTTAGTTACAAATTATAACTCAAACTCTGTTTGACATCTTGGAAAGGCTAGATTTTTGCCATCTATACATTTACTAATAATAAATGGAAAAATAGCATATAATAATAGCATGCCATTGCCACTTTTTTTGTCAGCAATAAGGGTGGGTTATTTGACCTCCAATTCAGGTAAAAATGTGGACAAACATAACAGCTGGTTTAAAATTGTAAATGAACGAATTAAGGAATGAATGAATAAATGAACCATTTTTAGAATATACATAAGAAATGTATTTACACTCACTGGTCACTTTATTAGGTCCACCTTACTAGTACCAGGTTTGACCCTCTTTTGCTTCCAGAACTGCCTTAACCCTTTGTGGCATAGATTCAGCAAGGTACTGGAAATATTCCTCAGAGATGTTGGTCCACATTGACATGATATCATCCTGCAGTTGCTGCAGATTTGTTGGCTGCACACACATGATGCAAATCTCCCGTTCCACCACATCCCAAAGGTACTCTATTGTATTGAGTTCTGGTGACTGTGGAGGCCATTTGAGTACAGTGAACTCATTGTCATGTTCAAGAAACCAGATTATCCATGCTTTATGACATGGAGCAGTATCCTGCTGGAAGTAGCCATCAGAAGATGTGTACACTGTGGTCATAAAGGGATGGACATGGTCAACAACAATACCCAAAGTGTGCCAAGAAAATATCCTACACACCATTACACCACCAGCAGCAGCCTAAACCGCTGATCCAAGGCAGGATGGATCCATGCTTTGAAGTTGTTGACACCAAATTCTGACTCTACTGTACCATCTGAATGTGGCAGCAGAAATCCAGATTCATCAGATCAGGCAACGTTTTTCCAATCTTCTATTGTCCAATTTTGGTGAGCCTGTGCGAATTGTAGCCTCCGTTTTTCTGTTCTTAGCTGACAGCAGTCACACCTGGTGTGGTCTTTTGCTGTTGTAGCTCATCTGCCTTAAGGTTCGATGTATGTTGTGTTCAGAGATGCTCTTCTGCATACCTCAGTTGTAACGAGTGGTTATTTGATTTACTGTTGCCTTTCTATCAGCTTGAACCAGTCTGGCCATTCTCCTCTGACCTCTGGGCATTACTAAGGCATTTCACTGGATATTTTCACTTTTTAGACCATTCTCAGTAAAGCCTAGAGATGGTTGTGCATGAAAATCCCAGTAGATCAGTAGATTCTGAAATACTGACACAGACAATCGTGCCATGTTCAAAATTCAATTCAATTCAATTCACCTTTATTTGTATAGCGCTTTTACAATGTAGATTGTGTCAAAGCAGCTTTACATAGAAGGTTATAGTAAATTGAAAATGTCAGTTTAGTTATTAATGTTTGAGTTCACTGAAGAGTAATCCATCGGTGCGCAGCTCTAGCTGCAGTCTAGGTGCCAGAGGTTGGAGAACTCGAGGCTCGTCTGTCCTTGGAGGGTCACAGGAATCCGCTCTTGCTTGCTACTCCGCCGAGCAGCTGCTCAGGATACAGCGAGGTCCAGGATTATGGAGCCTTGGAATCGTCTCGTCACAGGTCTTGGATCGCATCTGTGGCGCTGCACAGTCTTTGGGGGCCTGGGGATGAGTATCCCCAGTTGGAATTAGAGAACAAAGAAAATAATTAGCGTAGCTGCAGTTCATAGTGTATATAAAGGAGTTGCGTGGAGCACATTTATGCATCATACCGCTAAGTGATGTATTGAGTGTATGCTTTACTAAAAAGATAGGTCTTTAATCTAGTTTTGAACTGTGAGAGTGTGTCTGAGCCTCGGACATTATCAGGAAGGCTATTCCAGAGTTTAGGAGCCATAAATGAGAAGGCTCGACCCCCTTTACTTGATTTTGCTATTCTGGGTACTACCAGATCCCTGAATTTTGAGATCTTAAAGAGCGGGTTGGATTGTAGCGAGACAGAAGGTTGGTTAGATAAACAGGAGCTAGATTATTTAATGCTTTATAAGTAAGAAGTAATATTTTAAATTCAATGCGATACTTAACAGGCAGCCAGTGTAACGAGGATAAAATTGGGGTGATATGATCATATTTTCTAGACCTGGTAAGAACTCTGGCAGCTGCATTTTGTACTAGCTGGAGTTTGTTAATAGAGGAGGCTGGGCAACCAGCGAGCAGAGCATTACAGTAATTCAGCCTAGAAGTCATAAAAGCATGAACTAGCTTTTCTGCATCTGAGATGGATAGCATACTTCGTAGCTTAGCAATATTTCTCAGATGGAAGAATGCAGTTTTTGTGATATGGGAGATATGGCTTTCAAAAGTTAAATTGCTGTCTAATATGACACGGAGATCTTTAACAGTAGAGCTTATGCTAACTGTGCATCCCTCTAGTTGCAGGTCGAGTTGTGAGATCTGCTGTGTACAGGATTTAGGTCCTATAAGTAATAGTTCAGTTTTGTCTGAGTTTAAGAGAAGGAAGTTGTTGGTCATCCAGTCTTTAACATCTTTAATACACTCAGTTAGTTTTGATAGTTTAGACATCTCGTCAGGTTTAGTAGAAATATATAATTGAGTATCATCTGCATAACAGTGAAAGCTGATACCGTGTCTTCTAATAATGTCTCCCAGGGGCAGCATGTAAATTGTAAACAACAAAGGGCCTAAAACTGATCCTTGAGGCACCCCATACTTTACTGGCCTGACTTGTGAAAGTTGTCCATTAATATTCACAAACTGGTAACGATTAGTTAAGTATGACTTGAACCATTGTAAAGCCGATCCCTGGACACCTGTAGAGTTTAAGCGATCTATGAGGATATTGTGGTCAATTGTGTCAAATGCGGCACTAAGATCTAGCAGGACTGACAGCGAGATGCACCCAGTTTCTGTACTGTGATGAGGCCTGAAACCTGACTGGAACACCTCAAAAACATTGTTCGTCTGCAGAAAAGAGCATAATTGGGCAGAAACTACTTTTTCTAGTATTTTAGACATAAATGGAAGATTTGAAATAGGCCTATAATTAGCTAAGTTGCAGGGGTCCAGTTGTGGTTTCTTAATAATAGGCTTACTAACAGCGAGCTTGAAAGAGTTTGGAACATGTCCTAATGACAAAGAAGAGTTGATAACGTTAAGAAGAGGTTCTCCTATTACAGGTAGCAATTCTTTCAGTAATTTTGTTGGAATTGGGTCTAGCATACTCGTAGCTGGTTTAGAACTATTTATAATTTTGTCTAGCTCTTCCTGTTCTATGTTCTCGAAGCACTGTAGGCTAATTTGGTTCAGTGGAATGTTTACTGGATCTGAAGTATAAGGCGGTACAGAGATTTTAACATCTTTTTTTTGTCTAAAGCCTTCTATTTTATCACTAAAAAAAATCATAAAGTCTTCGCTACTCATTTGCGGTGTGATATTTTATTCCAACGATGACCGATTGTTTGTTAATTTAACAATGGTGTTAAATAGAAATCTAGGATTGTTATGGTTATTTTCTATCAGTTTACGGAGGTGCTCAGCCCTGGCAGATTTGAGGGCCCTCCTATAGCTGGACATACTGTCTTTGTACACAATTCTAAAGACCTCTAAATTAGTTTTTTTTTTCCATTTACGTTCCAAGGCACGGGTTGCTGTTTTGAGAGCGCGCGTATGACTGTTATACCATGGTGTAGTTTTATCTTCTCTAGTCTTTTTTAATTTGATGGGTGCCACAGTATTTAGTGTGCTAGTAAAGATGGCATCTATGCTGCTAGTTATTACATCGAGGTCATTTGCATTTGCGGGTGCATTTCGAAATAAAGAAAGATCAGGCAAGTTATTTGCGAATTCCTCTTTGGTAGACGGAACGATAGATCTGCTAAGGCGATGTATTGGTGCGGATCTGCTAATGTCAGGTAAACATAGCTTGTAAAGTAAGAGGTAGTGGTCTGTAATATCGTAGCTTTGTGGTATAATCTCTACATCCATGACCTCAATTCCATAAGAGAGAATTAGATCTAAAGTATGCTTTAAGCGATGGGTGGGACCAACGACATTTTGCTTTAACCCAAGGGCATGTAGTAGATCCATAAATGCGAGCCCTAGTGTATCATTAGCGTTATCTATGTGGATGTTAAAGTCTCCTACAATTAGTATTTTATCAGTTTTAACTAGTAAGTCAGAAATAAAATCAGAAAACTCTTTTAGAAAATTGACATAGGGTCCTGGGGGTCTATATATGGTGATTAAAGCGAGAGATAGCGTTTTATTCATAGTATCCGAAAGCATAACATTAAGCGCCAATACTTCAAAGGAGGTAAACATAAGTCCGTTTCTCTGATTAACATCAAGAATATCACTAAAGATTGATGCAACTCCACCACCACGACCAGTTTGACGAGCCTCATGCTTATAAGAGAATCCTGGAGGAGTTGCTTCATTTAAACTAATGTAGTCATTTTGTTTCAGCCAGGTTTCAGTGAGACAGAGTGCATTAAGATTGTTATCTGTTATAATGTCATTTATGATAAGTGCTTTAGGTGCTAGTGACCTGATGTTCAGGAGACCTAGCTTTACAATATTTATATTTTCATTTTTTAGTATTTTTTCTGGTTTGATTCTTAATAGATGTTTTCTAGAGCACACAGTACGCTTATTTCTTGGTCTAATAATACGAGGAACAGACACAGTTTCTATGCGGTTAGCCGGACGTGCATTACTGTGAATTACGTAAGTGGGATGAAGAAGGGTCTATATGGCTAGAATGTGGATTTTTTGAATGTTTACTTACTAGTCAGACAGAACGAAGCGTCCTGGAGATGTTGTCTGACAACAGATCAGCTCCAGCTCGACTGGGGTGCAGCCCGTCAGCACGGAAGAGCCTAGGACGCTCTCAGAAAAGATACCAGTTATTGGTAGAGAGCAATTTCTGTTCTTTACACCATGTTAATAGCCATTCATTCAGAGCAAAAAGTCTACTGAACCTTTTACTTCCTCGGCGGTAGGTAGGAAGCGGTCCAGAAACGATGATCTGCGTGGTGGGCGCGGTGCGAAGAACCATCTCGATCAGGCTCCTGAAGTCCTTCTTCAGGATCTCCGACTGTCGCAGCCCGGTGTCGTTCGTCCCCACATGGAGGACGACGACACCGATGCTCTCGCCAGCGGTCAGGATAGCAGGAACCTGGTCACAGAGATTCTTAATGCGGGCACCGGGAAAGCAGTGAGTGCGTACTTTGTTACCTTTAGTGGAAGCAGCGCGGACGTTGCGAACAATGGAATCACCGATGATAGCCACATCGCGGCCCGTCTCGCGGAGGGGGGCGAAGCCGTTCTCCGTGGAGATCTCAAACAGGGGAGCAGGAGACGTCCTGCCCCGGGACCTGGCAAGCACCTCCCGCGGCTGCACCCAGGGGCCGTTTTAGCCGGGAGTCGGCGTGAACGAGCCCTGGGCGAGCCGCGTACTCGGTGCACTGGGCCTGGACAGAGAAACACGCGGGGTTGAGGTAGATTGAGTGTTGTGATCGTATTGCACACTTACCTCAGATGAGCGAGACGCAGCGCCGGGTGCAGCGAGCGAAGCCCGCCGCTCCCGTAGCTGCGCATGCTTCATTTTCAGATCTCGTATCAGCTTCCCGAGATTGTCGAGCTCCCGGTCAAGCAACTCCATCGTAGTTTCTCCTGCACACAAAAGCGACATTGAAAAGGGAGAGGAGCAAAGCCAGTAAGTGGGGAAATGAGTGAGTGAAGGAAGCCGGTAGCTTTTGCTGAGTATGACTTGAACCATTGTTTAGCGGTGCTAGCAGGCTAAAGCTACAAGCAACAAGCGGATTCTCGAGAGACGCAACGTTTTAAGGTAGATTTGTTTGTATAAATGTATTAAAGGTATGTCCACCCTAGGAAGAAGGGTGAAATATTTAGCGAATGTGGATGTATTCTATGATAAAAATGTAAATTGCGAATCTAGGCGTTGGAGCTTCAAACACACACAGCGAGACTTCCGTAACAGCGTCAGTGACGTCACTCGAGCATGCGCCTCAATCACCTTTCTCCCCCATTCTGATGCTCAGTTTGAATTGCAGCCAATCTTGTTGACCATGTCTACATGCCTAAATGCATTGAGTTGTTGTCATGTGATTGGCTGAATAGAAATTTGCATTAATGGCTGGTAAGTGTGTTTGCTTTCAGACAAAGCTTGAAACTGCATTATGTATATTTTCTTTGGTTAAAGCCAAGTAATTCAGATTTAGGTGGACTACTTCTCATCGTTTCAGTGTGCATAATTGCGTTCAGTTGAGTTCAGTTACTTGACATGTTGCTAACTATAACTCTCAGCTGAAGTTGAAGACCAAAGGAGTTTCTTAACAAAGATTTAAAGTCCATATAATCTTGTCGATTACACAGATAAGGGTATATTTGGCCAAGAAATAAGTGTTCCTGCATCAACATCTTTTGTCAGTCCCAGACCAACATTCCAGACAAACAAACATTGTGTTAACCCTATCTATAACCCCATTCTCAAACAATACCTTCCTAACTCAAAAGCAGATTGAAAAGATAGCGTAGGAATGTCATTCAAAGCCTATCTCTCACCGAATTCCATTCCAGCAGATGTGGGATATTCTTACTTCAAACTATAAAGGCATTATGCTACTATATGCTCATGTATGGCAAGAATTTGCAGGTGTTTGGTTTTCAACAAAAAGGTCTCATACTATCCAAACTGTAGAATAAACAATGCTATGTGTTTTTTTTTTTCAGGAGCATGATTATAAACAGAAAATAATATATTTTCAAGCCTCCAGAAAGATTTGCAAAATAGCCTTAATAGTCACTCAGTGTGTGTAGGCACATATTGATTGGTTCCTCCCACATCTCACACAAAGTTTTAAACATTCAAGTCCTACTTTTATGTGGTATTAAGTAACTTTTCATGTTAAATGAAATAGAACTAAGTCTATGTGATCGGTTGCTTAAGGATATTTGATTATTTTTGTATTATACATTGATTAAAATAATTAATTGGATTTACTTATTTTTTAAGGTAAGTGGTTGCAGACAATTTATATGGGCTTAATTTAAAAAAACAGCAACAAAAAACTTTTAACTTAAAAAAAACAACTTTAATAGATTGAATGTGATTGTTTAAGTTAAATTATGCAGTGGGGCGAAAAGTCATTGTCATTGTCTTTTTTTTTTTTTTTTTGTAAAAAAATATTCCAAAAAAGATGTTGACATGGAATTGAACCATATTTTGTTTAAAAAATACAAACATACAAACAATACAAACATAAAAATATAACAAAAAAATGAAAAAAGAAATGTTACAGCATCTGCAACAAAACTGAAATGATACAAGGAGAATGTACTGAAATACCGAAATGTGTTTAATACTTTAAATTGTGATGGATTAACAGAGGGTTGCTGAATAACTGGGAGATTTCACCTGCTGTCTGGGCTTTCATTCCCTTTCTTCAGGTGTTCATTTTTTTTTTCCCGGTGTCATTTCATTTTATTACATAGAACGTAATTTGTAAATTAGCTAATAGTGTTTTCTTTGCATCTATGGATTTATTATGTTGTTACCAACATCTGGCGAAAATTTCTAGTCAACAAAATCTTTAAAAGTATGTTTTCTGAGAAAAACTGTGACATGTTCAATACTTATAGATATAAATTGCTTGCAACCAGTTACCTTAAAAAAAAAAAAGTAAATGCAATTAATAGTTTTTTTTTTTTTTTTCAGTTTACTGTATAGCAATATGGTTTCATTTTAATATGTTGTAATGGAAATAAAAATAATGAATAAGATAGTAATTACACATTAATAGAAATCAAAATGATCTGCAATTCTTGAGAGTAAACTTGTATGCGTTATTGGGGGGATTGAGTTTAAAGGGGATAGTTCACCCAAAAATTACATTTACACACTTTCCTTATTTTTATGATTACATTATTTTATCCCCTTTAATTAATGCCTTTTGAATTGCTTTATGGTATCTGAACAACTTTTAACCTTGGAAAGTTAGAAAAAGTATTTTGATTTATTTAGTTTATTAACATCTTTAATGGTTTAAATTGATATTTTTTCTTGGTTGGTGTTATATATTACAGTGCAAAAGCCTTGTAATAAACTGCCAGGACATTTTCTGGCATATACATATTTCTCTGTATATTATTTCTTATGCATTATATTATTTCAAACTACTAAAATGTCAATAAAAGTCACTTTGTTGAACTGTGACTTTGTTAACTGAGTTGAATTTTCAACATCAAAAGTCGACAGAGCAGAGATCAAGGTCCCATAATGCAATTCACAACCGCTAATAAACACTTGTGAATCACAAAACACAGAAACTGTTAATAAACAGATATATTTTTTTCCTATAGTGCAGTAAGAGTGAGTAAATTGTGAATAATATTTCATTTATATGTGAACTATCCCTTTAAAGCATTTTTTTTTTTTTACTTTCTGTCATGGTTAGTAAAAATGTCATCATTGTAGGGCTTTCCTACTGGATTAAGAATTGCCATAATATCACATAACTGTTCAAGGATAAAACTGCACAATGTATAAATATATAAACAGTGAAGAAAGTGGTCTGAGAAGATTTCTATTACTAATGTCCTTGAATAAAATCTACTGCTATCATTCAATGAAATAATCACGTAGCGTGACCCTCAGAGGTGACTCAAGCCAGAATGCGGCTTAACGTAATGTATGGAACTGAAAAAATAACCAATTATTCTAGAGTAAAATGCTAATTAGCATATTGATATTTTCACACCATTTGTGGAAGTAATAAACAGAATTAGTATGTAAAACAAATGGTAAATATTAGTTGTATCCTGAGATATATGATCTTACAGAGAATAACAAAACTGCTTCGTGAACATCCATACAATATGTTATATGAGATATTTTGAGTAAATGTAGATGTGTTTAGTAGCACAGGCACCATATGGAGGCAATTAAAGACCCAGAAAACACCGCCTGCTTACATGCCATAACACTAATTATTAGTCCTTTTTATCGGCATCAACATTACCGGTATGAAAACTAATAAAACAGCAACAACATATGTGGTGTAAATACACATTTGGTATAATTTGTAAAAATATATTTTATCTAAAGTTAATCTTGTGATAATTTTAAGTAGCTTTTAAAATGCATTTGAGCGTCTATCCAATGTGTGACTATTTATTAATTAATTAATTAATTAATTAATTAATTAATTAATTAATTCATTCATTTATTTACTTACTTATATTTTATTCATTTATTTGTTTGTATTTGTCTATTTGTCTATTTGTTTGTTTATCTATTTATTTATCTATCTATCTATCTATCTATCTATCTATCTATCTATCTATCTAT
>CAIGQQ010038783.1:421818-434503 GCA_903798035.1 Danio albolineatus | reverse complement strand
TATTATTATTATTATTATTATTATTATTATTATTATTATTATTATTAATAATAATAATTAATTAGTTAGTTAGTTAGTTAGTTAGTTAGTTAGTTTGTTTGTTTGTTTGTTTGTTTGTTTTTATTTATTTGTGTTTTTTTATATACATGTTACATTGAGCCAGCAGATAGCCTTCTGCAACTCTCACATGGTTACCCACTGAAGCTAAGCAGGACTGGACCCTGTCAGTACCTGAATGGAAGAACACACGAGAAAGCTAGGTTGCTGCCAGAAATGGTGTTAGTGAGAACAGCAGGGGATGCTCAACCTGCGGTCTGTGTGGGTCCTAATGCCCTAGCATATTGATGGGTACTCTATACTGCTCAGTGAGCACCATCGTTCAGATGAGATGTTAAACTGGGGTATAATTTCAAATTATACAACACAATCACAATTCACAAATCACTACTTGATATCTCATTTGAACATTTTTGTACTATTTGCTCATCCACCAATGAGAAGTAAGGTTAGGGTTTGGATGAACACCTTCTTCATATGTATACATATTAGCAACAATTTTGTCAATATGTAAAAAAGTTGCGATTCTCCATGAGATTAGGCTTGCTTATAACTTCCCTTTTCGTGGCGACATGGTGGCTCAGTGGTTAGTACTGTCACTTCACAGAAAGAAGGTCGCTGGTTCGAGTCCTGGCTGGGCCAGTTGGCATTTCTGTGCGGAGTTTGAATGTTCTCCTTGTGTTTGCTTGGGTTTCCTCTAAATACACCTGTTTCCCTCACAGTTCAAAGACGTGGTATAGGTGAATTAAATAAAGTAAATTATCATTAGTGTATGAGTGTGTGTGTGTGTGTGTGTGAGTGTGAGTGTTTCCCAGTGGGTTGCAGCTGAAAGGGCATCTACTGCATAAAACATATGCTGGGATAGTTGCTGAAATAGAGACTGAATGAATGGATGAATGAATGAATGAATGAATGAATGAATCAATGAATTAATTCTCATTTCCACATTTCTAGGAATTAAATATGCCTTTAAAAATTGAAACTCTTTGATATTGCTTATGTGAAAAAAGCATAGAACATAATCTGTGAGTCATCATTCATAATGTGACCCTGTCACATTAACTACAATCTTGTATTCTTATCTCTGTGGGAGACAGGAAGTTGAGCTTCTTCACTTCCTGTCTGATATCATCTCTACACCCTTAGGGCCTCATTCTTGCAAATCCCTTATTTTTTCTTTCGCTCAGTCTCAGTTCTCATACATATGAGGCCAAATTGATCTAGTAAGCTGTCTCTGCACATGAAACATTTAATATAATAATAATTTGTAGCAAATACTATAGTTTTTTTTATTATTCATACTACAGTAAAGTGTATTATACTGCAAATACTGTATATCTAAAACATCTTTGTTAATTAATGCTACAGCATACTGTAAATTAACTATGGTGAATTCATAATCAGTAATAAGTGTGGTATACTTTAAATGTTACCACAGTGAACTGTGGTGTACATGCAATACAATAAACCCTGTAACGACAATATTGGGTCATTTGTTTATAATATGTAATGTAATGTAATGTATTGTGTATTTATATAGCGCATTTATTGTGTATGACCATACACTCAAAACGCTTTACAATCAAGAGGGGGTTCTCTCCACACCACCACCAGTGTGCAGCATCCACTTGGATGATGCAACGTCAGCCACAGGACAATGGCGCCAGTGCACTCACTGCACACCAGCTATCGGTGTAGTCGAGAGACAGTGAAAGAGCCAATTCGGAGGATGGGGATGATTGGAAGGCCATGATCGTAAGGGCCTATTGAGGGACTTTGGCCAGGACACCGGGGTTATACCCCTACTCTTTACGAGAAGTGCCACGGGATTTTTAATGACCACAGAGAGTCAGAACCTCGGTCTCATCCGAAAGACATCGCCCACTGACAGTATAGTGTCCCCTTCCTGCTGGCCTCACTAACACCACTTCCAACAGCAGCCTAGGTTTCCCATGTGGTCTCCCATCCAGGTACTGACCAGGCTCAGCCCTGCTTAGCTTCAGTGAGTAACCGCTCTTGGGATGCAGGGGTGATATGGCTGTGGCGGGTGATATGGCTGTGGCAATTATCATTGCTATATTGCCATAGCAACTGGTTACCACAACAGATTAAGTCAAGTTCTTTACTATAAGCACATATATAAGCAGTTTTCTACAAATTCCAGCAAGAATGAACACTAAGGGCACTAACATTTATGGTTTGATAGTATGATTGATCTTAATTTTGCTGCTCAAAGGCAAAAGTCTGTAACGTTTTGGCTGAAAATTAGTTATTGACTTCCAGGCCCTCCATTATTATGTGGATATGTATCTTGGGTCAATTTTGTTGTTTTCCAATTGCTCAATTTCTAATTTCCTACACTCTCAGAAATAAAGGTACGTGAGCTGTCACTGGGGTGGTGCCTTTTCAAAAGGCACAAATTTCTAACTAAAAGGTCCATATAATACCTCAAGGGTAAATATAAGTATCTAAAAAGTACAAAAGTGTTCCTCTTAAAATTTTTAGGCACTGATATATAATTTTGATATACCAACATGGACCCTTTAAGTACAAATATGTACCTTTTTAAAAGGTACCACCCCAGTGACAGCTCGCATATACCTTTATTTCTGAGAGTGTACATATAGTTAATTTGGTCTGGGCAACTAAAGATATTTGAAGTCTTTTATTTATTTATTTATTTATTTATTTATTTATTTATTTATTTATTTATTTATTTATTTATTTATTTATTATTTACTTATTTATTTATTATGATTAATGTATAAATTACTAGTTTTAGCTTAATGTTACTAATGATCTCATGACATCAATGTATCTTTGTGTCATGACTTTACTTGAAGGGACCCATTATCATTAACTCTTTCTTAACAACATTTCCTGTGCTTAATGTTTAATTCACATATTAGTACATCATACGGTATATACAGTATGCAAAAATATTGTTATGCTTCCGTGTAAACAGTGTCAGTTATGACTTAAGTACACATAAACATTGCATTGACATAATGTGTAGCTATTTTGTATGTATGTATGGATGTGTGTGTGTGTGTGTGTGTGTGTGTGTGTGTGTGTGTATGTATGTGTGTATGTGTATTTATTTGTGTATTTTTCTCCACTAACCATAACAGGATCGTTTTATTCTGAAAGATGCTCTAAACGTGTTGTTTAGGCTAAAATTAAGTCTTGTGTCTTTTTGAAACAACAACACTTTTCTGGAGCATGTCTAAAAAGCCTTAAAATAGTGTTTCGCTATAGGCTGCTTTGCTAGGTTTTGTAACAGAGCCTAAGTGTTCATCCCCTTGGTCATGAGCCAGACAGCATGTCCATTGTAAGATTGTTCAGTCTGGCTAATGGCGAATGTTTACTCGTGGAGGTCAGTGCGGCGCTTAATATGTATTCGGGATCTGGGCTGGAAGTCTTAATGGAGTTGCACAGTGCATTGGCTTTTCAGCGTTATGCTGTGTTTAAATGCATCTAATTGGCAGGGCAGAGCTGAACTTGGGTTCAGACTGCAGGATTTGTGCTTGTTCGTGCGTGGTGTTCCTGTTCAGTACAGTGAGCAGCGCTTGGCAAGAGAGACTCTCTGTATTATTACTTCACCTTAGTGAGACCAGGAGAGTTTCCAATGAATGAATGAATGAATGAATGAATGAATGAATGAATGAATGAATGAATGAATGAATGAATGAATGTTTCTCGAAGCACATAGCAATGTTCCAATGTCATTTTTTTATTCCCAATACTGATTCCAATTCCTGGGCTAAAAGTATTGGCCCCTTTTTGAGAACTGATTAGATATAGTTTAAGTCAGAATTATTGATAATAATAATATTGGGAAATGTAGATGTATGAAGTAAAATATAATCATGTACTAAACAGTATTAAAATGAGAATTTGCAGTGAGGTTTTGTGAATTCAGCTTTACAACTCAGACATGGTCTTCAAAGGATGTTCTCCATGTGGGTACAGGCTTTAAACTTTATTCAAAATTCATAATTCCTCATGATAAAACTATCTAACTGCTCAGCTGGCAAGATGATCAAAGCTTTAATGGATAAAAAAAACCTCTGAAATTTAATGAACTATGTAAAGTAAATCACACCTAATGCTGGGCAACAGTAATCACGTTTGATCTAGACACCTCTAAATGACTGTGCCTCGAGAAAACACACACATTAATTTGTGTTTCATTTATTTATTTATTTATTGAACATCGGATGAATGTGTTCCACATTATGGTTTGTACTTCTTGTTTGAAGTAGGGTCTGCGGATGGCAATACAGGAGCGTAACATGAAGGAGAAAGTTATAGAGACCAACATGTACAAAACTATGCTGTCAGCAAGATGGCGCTGTACCCATCAGTCATTAATGTCTACACCCACCCCAAACCTAAACCCAACAATCATTGTTTTTAACATCTACACTTACCCCAAACCTAAACCCAACCATCACAATTATTAACGTCTACACCTACCCAAACCTTAACCCAACGATTATAGTTATTAACATCTACACTTTCTCCAATCCTAAAACCAACCATCATAGTTATAAACATCTAATCCTCCCTCAAACCTAAATCCAACCATCACACTTATTAACGTCTACACCTACCCAAACCATAACCCAACGATTATAGTTATTAACATCTACACTTTCTCCAATCCTAAAACCAACCATCATAGTTATAAACATCTAATCCTTCTCCAAACCTAAACCCAACCATCATTGTTATTAACATCTACACCTACCCCAAACCTAAACTCAACCATCACCGTTATGAACATTTACCCATACCCCAACCATTAACCCAACCATCACAGTTATTACCATCACAGTTATACTACTGTGAGTTGCAGGGGCTTTCATACTTGACACTCTCACCATTGTACTGTTATTTGCAACCACAGTGTACACTTGCTAGTTTGGGGAACTGTCATTCAAAAGAACTGAAACAACTGACTTTAGTTAATAAGGTTGATCTACAAATAATCCATACACTCTAGATAAAAACTGAGCGAGAGGCGTGTTTGATTTTGTGTAATATGTCAATGATTTGTCATGGAAATTAAAATTATGTCACGCTTGGGGGCGACACAGTGGCTCAGCAGTTAGCACTGTCACCTGACAACAAGAAGGTCGCTGGTTCAAGTCCAGGCTGGGCCAGATGGCATTGCTGTGTGGAGATTGCATGTTCTCCCTGTGTTCGCATGGATTTCCTGCATGGATTTCCCCACAGTCCAAAGACATGCGGTATGAGTGTGTATGGATGTTTCCCAGTACTGGGTTGCAGCTAGAAGGGCATCTGCTGTGTAAAACATATGCTGGTCAAGTTGGCAGTTCATTCAGCTGTGGCAACCCCTGATTAATAAAGGGACTAAGCCGAAGGAAAATGAATGAATGAATGAATGAATGAATGAATGATTGAATGAATGAATGAATGTCACACTTGGTTTTGGCCAAAGTTCTTTTAAGTTCAGTGTTTTGTAAAAAATAAATAAAATAAATATTTTTGGTGAAATTTAAAGACTTAACTTGGTTAATTAGGCTAATTAGGCAAGTTAAGGTAATTAGGCAAGTCACTGTATAACAGTGGTATATACACTCTTTATCTACACACCTGGGTACACCTGTCCAACTGCTCATTGGCTCATTAGAAATTTGAATTATTCACGTGGCAGCAACTCAATGCTTTTAGGCATGTAGACATGGTCAAGATGATCTGCTGCAGTGCAACACAGCATCAGAATGGGGATGAAAGGTGATTTAAGTGACTTTAAATGTGGCATGGTTGTTGGTGCCAGATGGGCTGATCTGAGTATTTCAGAAACTGCTGATCTACTTGAACAATGAGGTCACTGTACTTAAATGGCCTCCACAGTCACCAGATCCCAATATACTGTAGTACCTTTGGGATGTGGAGGAACGGGATATTTACATCATGCAGTTCTGAAGGCAAAAGAGGGTCCAATCCGGTACTAGTAAGGTGTACCTAATAAAGTGGCAGGTATTGATATGAAATATCTTCTCGTCTTCATTATTCCTCTTCTTCCTAAACTCTTGGCAGCTTTGTTCAGTGAGTCTCTTTCCAGTGCTTTGCATCTTGGCATTGATATTTTCGCCCATTTCTTTTGGCAGAACTGCTCAGCTGCCATAAGGTTGGATGAAGACGATTCTCAAGCAGCAGTTTTTGAATCATTTCACACACGTTGAGTTGGATCGACGCACTTTTGCTGGTCTGAAGCCACACCACTATAGCTTTTGTCCAATGTTTTGCGCCGTCACTCTGTCGGAAGATGAATGGCCTTGCAGATAGCAGAATGCTTTTCTTACAGAATTTTTTTCCATTGTTTGGTTAGACATTGTTAGTTTTATTTATTCTTCATGGGTTTTCCAAATCCTGCTGTCGAGTAGAAAGGTCCACATAACGTTCCAGTTTTCCAATTGTGATGAGCTGTGTTTTGTGTGTAGTACTGAGGTACAAAAGTTCTTATTTTGGTCTCAAAGGATGTATAATTTTCCTCCCAATTGTTGAGCCTCACACATTCCTTTGGATGAACATGTTACCTGGAATGCAATGAAAATAAATGAAATATATTGTGCTTACTTTAGTCTTACTGAACAGTTACTAAAGATTAAGCTTAATAATTATGTTTAATACTTATTTATTTAAGCTTATATAATGTCATTACACCATCCTGTCCAGATCAATTAAAAGTATTTACTGATTTTACTAATTAAGATTTTCTGCATAAAAGATAATGAATAAACAGCTAAAAAATAAATCAAAAAAATAATCAAAATAAGTTAAATCAATATAAAAGTTTTAAAAATAAAGAAAAGAAAAATAATACATTTAATTACATTAAAATATAAATATTCTGCGTTGGTCTTAAATAACAGGTAGACAATTGTAATTAAGCTTAATTGTTAAAAATAATATTCATAATAATAATTAATTGTTTAATGAAGCTTAGTCAATAAGGCTTCCCTTGCAGATCAATTTTATTTTGTATTTATTTTGTATTTTTTCTGCATAAAACAAAGTAATGAATAAGTAGTAAATAAATAAATAATTAAATAAACACTTAATAAATCTATTCAGTTAAAAAAAAAATAATAATAATAATAATAATAATAATAATAATAATAATAATAATAATAATTTTAAAAATAATAATAATAATAATAGGGCCTCACAGTGGCGCAGTGGGTAGCACAATCGCCTCACAGCAAGCTGGCGTGGGTTTTCTCCAGGTGCTCCAGTTTCCCCCAAAAGTCAATAGGTGAATTAAGTACCCTAAATTGGCCGTAGTGTATGTATGTGAATGAGTGTGTATGGATGTATCCCAGTGATTGGTTGCAGCAGGAAGGGCATCCTCTGCGTAAAACACATGCTGGATAAGTTGGCGGATCATACCGCTGTGGCGACCACAGATTAATAAAGGGACTAAGCTAAAACATAAATGAATAAATAAATGAATATAAATAATAAAACATATTTCTTTCTTATTTGGTCAGAAACAACATTAGTCTTTCAAGTATCCTTAGGACTTCCTCTGAATAAAATAAAATATTTTAATAAAATATTTTAATAAAATATAAAATAAAATAAAATAAAATTAAATTAAATTAAATTAAATTAAATTAAATTAAATTATAAAATAAAATAAAATAAAATAAAATAAAATAAAATAAAATAAAATAAAATAAAATAAAAAACCTAGCTTACTCTGGACTCAATGAACAGACACAACATATACATAGCATAAGCTTAGGAATTAAGATGAAGCATAAAGTAATTAAGCTATGACATTACAACTTTTTGTCTGGATAAATTTTATGTTTTGTTTAATTTTTATATCATTTCTATGTCATTTGTCTCTCTTATGTAAATAATGTGTATAGCAGCACATGAGTTTGTCTCCTAAGGCCACTTTCGGGACTGTCCAGACAGCTGTTTAAATCACACTCGCTTCCACACAGATGTTTGTGTTTGTAAATACAGCCTGATGTTGGATGTGAGTCTTGAGGAGGACATGAGCAATACAGTTCTGGTGTGGATGGATGACTTTCCGCTGTTATTTCCTTATTGCAAGTTAACTGTGTGCACCTTTAGCAGGGAAATGAAATGGCTATAAAACAGATGCAAATAGGTAAATAAAATCAGCAATCTGAGCTCCAGCAATAAAATGAGCACATGAATGCAATGTTTGAGAAAAAATAATAAAAATAAAGTCTCTATTTACAACATTGGTGCACTCACTTAAAAACAGAATAGCGTTGCAGTGATTTTGCTTGCCTAATGTTTACTAATTTGCATGCACAAATTAAGAAACATGGTTTTATTTATTATCTTACTAGACAGAAAGTATTTTTGTTACAGTGTCAAAATGTGATATTGTCTAAAGTGTATTAGAAAAACAAATCACTTTATGAAATAGTGATACTATTTATTGTACACTGCTGCAAAAGCTTCTGCTACAAGATTCAGGCTTGTGGTTGCCCGATGTTAAGAGCATAAATCCCCCAGCCTGTTAAAAATAAAGACACATTTTCTGCTTGCTGTTTCACTAAATCTTTGCATTCTGTACAAACAAACAAGTATGCTGAATGAATTACTATTAGGGATTTAATTGTTTTAAATGAAAATTGTTTATTACTTCAATAACTGCTTAATAATCGATTCATGATTTCTTATTACTTTAAATACGTTAAATATGATAACTTTGAAAAACACAGACTGCAATGAAGTTTTATAAATGTATATAAAAAAATATTTGTCTAGGAGGAGTTTGAGTAAGTAGTAGTTCCTTTTTCATGACAAAAATATCGTACTTTAAAGATATAGATATGCTTAAATATTACACCGATATAGGCGTCATGGTGGCGCAGTAAGTAGTGCTGTCACCTCACAGCAAGACGGTCACTGGTTCGAGCCTCGGCTGGGTCTGTTGCCATTTCTGTGTGGAGTTTGCACGTTCTCCCCATGTTCGCGTGGGTGCTCCGGTTTCCCCCACAAGTCCAAAGACATGCGGTACAGGTGAATTGGATAAGTTAAATTGTCCGTAGAGAATGATAATGTTTAGATGTTTCCCACTGATGGGTTGTGTGGTTCATTCCACAGTGGTGACCCTGGATTAATAAAGGGACTAAGCAGACAAGAAAATGAATGAATGAATGAATGATTACACCGATATAGTTTCATGTTCTTTTTGGCATGCTCTTTAGTAAATACTGTATGCTTGTGTATTATTTGAGAATGATCTTGCAAATCAAATTGAATTTCAAAATGTCTGATTTGTTTTTTGAACAAGAGTCTTATTTTGTGTTTATATATCAATACAATATAATATAATATAATTTAATATAATATAATATAATATAATATAATATAATATAATATAATATAATATAATATAATATAATATAATATAATATAATATAGTATAATATAATATAATATAATATAATATCACATCAAATCATATCATATCATATCACATCAAATCATATCATATCATATCATATCATATAATATATAGTGTTGTGAAGATTACTGCATTTATTTATTTTTTCCGTCCGTCTGTCCGTTTGTTAAATGTAAGTTACATTGCATCTACATGCCAACTAACTCTCATTAGAATATAAGCAGACTGTTAGGTTGGGGTTAGGGTAGGGATTGGGGTTAGGGCCATTGTAAGTTATTATGAAACTTGCAAAGTTTCTTATAGTCAATTAAATGTCTGTTGAATGTCTGTATCAACAGATACAGACAAAAACAGCCAGACACAGGAAAGCGTTACTTTTCTCAGGCCATCTACCTCATGAACCGGTAATTATTTTCCTATTGTACAATAAACGTGCAATACTTTCTCAAACGCACTTGTACACAGCACCTTATAACAATATAAGATTCAATACTTCTTACGCACTTGTACACAGCACTTTATAACAATAAACAATGCGATACTTCTTACACACTTGTACACAGCACCTTATAACAATATACAATGCAATACTTCTTACGCATTTGTACACAGCACCTTATAACCTGTATATTTATAACAAATCTGTACTACTTTTCAACACCCAGATCTTTTTGGACTGACTGCATCTCTGTTTAATGCATCTTTTTTCATATTTATTTTGTGTTTTCACTTGTCACTTTATGTACACTGGAAGCTTCTTAAGCCAAAGCAAATTCCTTGTGTGTGAAGCACACTTGGCAATAAAACTGATTCTGATTCTGATATTAAGCAGTCTACTGATACTCAAATGGACCATCAAAATAAAGTGTTACCATATTAATTTAATTATCTATTTTATTTACTTGAATTTCTTTTTAAAAGTCTTTAAATTCTGTGGAAATCAGCATATGAATGACTTAGTTGTCTCTGCATACATTTTAAGAGGAGAGAGCAATTTAAAGAGCCCCTAATAAGGGTTTTGAAAATGAGCTTGCATGGAGTGTGTAACACAGCTCTAAGTGAAATTAAATATCCAGCTAAGGCTTAAATCTGAAAGTGCACAGTGTTTGAAACTATTGATTCATCTATAAAAGAGTCAACTCATAGTGCTTCAAATGAATCGTTATTATAACAAGTCTTTTGTCGTTTTGGCATGATGTGGATATGAAACTTAAGCCCTGCCCATTTGTGTGCACCCAAACCTGGAAGAATTTGAAATCCCCGGCTGGTTTTCTTTAGCTTGCAAATTATGTATTTAATTGTATCTTGTTACTTGTAAATGCTTGCAGTGTATCTGGTTAAATCCTTATATTCTCATATTGTGTCTAAAGCCACGTTAAAAATGCGACAAGTGTCGTTTTGTTTACGGATTAAAATGAGTTTGTTAGCTCATATTCCTCTGCCGTTTGTCGTCGCTATGGCCGCTTGATCTCATATTGTTAAATGGTATTACAATAACGTTCTGCTGCACACACACACACACGTATTCTCAAACAAACCTAAGAAAACCTTATAAGCAGGTCTCCAGATGCCATTTGAGCATTAAAAAGGATTTTCAAAAGTATAATCCCTAGTGTCTTGAATAATCTACTAGGTATTTTTCAACCTCTGGCCATACAGACATTTTCCATATGCGTTTCTGTAATTGCATGATTAACTTTCCTCTGCCCTGCCTGCATTTGAGTGTTTTCCCTGCTGTTATAGTCACAGCACCCACTTTAAAATATGCAGATTAACTACCTGTCACATGTCAAGTGGAATTACAGGGATGATATATTCGCAGCGCAGGTCCACATTTACAGTATTATACTATAAATCTTAAAAGTCATAATGCCGGTACATTCTGTGCATTGTATGAATGAGAAACACTGACTAGAACTTGAACCCCAGCCATATACAAATAGAAAAAAAAAAAAATCTCACTTTATTTTTGTTGAAACAGGAAGATGATGCATTGTACACTGTTATACAAGCTTTAGTACAAGTTTCATCCTTGCGGTTGCCAGATGTTAAGAGCTTAAATCCCCCAAAGAGAGCCTTTGTTACAAAAAAAAATAAAATAAAATAAATAAATAATTAAATAAATAATAATAATAATAATAATAATAATAATAATAATAATAATAAATAAATAAATAAATAAATAAATAAATAAATAAATAAATAACTCATTTACGATTTGGTGTTTCACTTAATGTTTGTATTTTTTATTTTAGCTTAGTCCCTTTATTAATCTGGGGTCGCCACAGCGGAATGAACCGCCAACTTATCCAGCATTTGTTTTACGCAGCGGATGCCCTTCCAGCCACAACCCATCTCTGGGAAACACATCCATACATTCTCATTCACACTCATACACTACGGACAATTTAGCTTACCCAATTCACCTGTACCGCATGTCTTTGGACTGTGGGGGAAACCGGAGCACCCGGAGGAAACCCACGCAACCACGGGGAGAACATGCAAACTCCACACAGAAATGCCAACTGGCCCAGCTGGGGATCGAACCAGCGACCTTCTTGCTGTGAGGCGAACGTGCTAACCACTAGGCCAATAATAATAATAATAATAATAACAATAAAATTACATCTCCAGTACATTCTGTGTATCGTATGAATTAGATAGCCCTGACTAGAGACTCGTGATATATACAAATAGGAAAACAAACAAAAACAAAAATAAATCTCACATTATTTTATGTTGAAATATAGCATGAGCCTCTGCTACAAGTTTCATGTTTGCAGTTGCCAGGTATTACAAGCTTAAATCCCCTAGTAAGAGCTTTTCTGTTTTCTCCATGGTGTTTCACTTAATGTGCAAGCAAACAATTACGCGGAATGAATTACTATTAAGAATTTTGACAGTTGCAAAAGAGCATATTTATTTACTTGAAACTCAGTTTTTAAACTGTGGGGAAATCAGCTTATGAATGACTTAGTTCTTTGCACATACATTACAGATGGAGAGTATTGCAGAGATGATATATATGCCATACAGGTTCATACTGAAAAAAAAAATACTGTTTGTTCAACCTACTTATCAAAAATGAGCTCAAGCTAAAAAATTCTTGATTTGTTTATTCTATTTATTTATTTATTTATTTATTTATTTATTTATTTATTTATTTATTTATTTATTTTATTTTATTTTTTTTTT
>CAIGQQ010038783.1:397970-413232 GCA_903798035.1 Danio albolineatus | reverse complement strand
ATCTATCTATCTATCTATCTATCTATCTATCTATCTATCTATCTATCATTTTTTAATTGTATTTTTTTTTCATTTTTTAAATTTATTGTTAATTTATTCATTTATATTTGGTTTGTTTGTATTGTTTCTAAAATATACATATATACAGTGTTCAGCATATTTAAATACACCCTAATATCTTACTGTTAAATTAATGTTTTCCATAGGATGCTATACAATATTACTGTCCATACAGTATATATTCAATAAGTCTGTACTGAAGCCAAATCTAGAGCAGATCTAACAAAATAACTCACGATGATGGTCCAAAATGATTGTACACACAAATGTATATGTTTGGGGAAAATATTATATGTAAATATATGTATGTGTTTTTTTTTTTAAAAGAGGAAAAATCAAGAGAAAAAATAAATACATTTATTTATTTATATATTTTTTAAAATAATTTATATGTATTATATTTCTGTTTCTAAGGATTTTAGGTGAGTGAACTATTATTTTTATGAATACAATGGTTTAAGAAATCAGTTTTGTTCAAATGCACCTACAAATATTTTGCACTTTATATTCACTGAGAAATGGATAAAAGTATTGATTTTCAAAATGGGGTTCACTCATTTATGCTGAGCACACGGAACGTAATGAAACACGCCACTTTTGTTTCTGCATTTCACTGATGGGGTAGAAATTCCTCAGGTTCCTCAATCGTGTTGGAATGTTGCACAAATCTCTTATGATAGAATGCAACATTTTTGTAAGAAAAAAAAGCATAAATAAAAACATACATATGTTTCTACAAAACTATATTTAACAGATTAAGGAAATTTTCACAGTGTTTTCTATAATACTTTTTTTTTCCTGGAGAAAACAGACATACACACTCATTCAGACACATACTCTTTGGACAATTTAAGCTTACCCAATTGACCAATACCACATGTCTTTGGACTGGTGGGGGAAACCGGAGCACTCGAAGGAAACCCATGTGAACAGGGGGAGAACATGCAAACTCCACATGGGCCAACTGACCCATCCCAGACTCGAACCTTCTTTCTGTAAGGCGACATCGATTCTAATAATTCAGGAGAGCTGATAATTCTGACATGTATATAAAGAAACAAACAAACAAACAAAGGAAGGAAGTATAATAAAAAATAAAAATAAAAACTGAGTAGAAGTAGAGTACATTCAGTGTGAAAGATTTTCTTTCCTTTAAATATACTTTCTACTTCTTTTACAAAACGCATTACAAACATTCTTTCTCTATTCAAGCAGCTGCATCTGCTTGTTCAGCTTTAGCTTCCCCTATACCAGTCACTAAGGCTTTCAAGTTGAGCCCAGTGACCCAAATGATGACAACAAAAGTATGCATGCCATCTGTCTCAGACTCCATTTGATGCATCATGCCCCATTCACTACACCCACAAGCATAGAAACCCAGAGCCGCTCATCAGATTCTGTGTTGATAGTTGTATAATACACCCTCAGTGTCTTTATAACTCACTGTTTTCTCATCACTTCCAGTTAAAGGTGATTTCTCTTCCAAAAAGCAATTCCTAACTCCAACGTTTCTGTTTTTCATTCCCATCTAGCCACGCTAATTCATCAAAGTGAAGCTAGCATTGTGTTTGCGTGAGGCCTAGCTTGAAAAGAGAATATTGGCGTACGCTAAGGAACAGAGAGCCCACATATGTCAAACGGCAATGTCTGGACATTAATCTTCACGCCTCCATCTGCACGCACTCTTGGGGAGGTGTGTGTTGGAGCAATTGGGTCAGGCAATCCACGGTTGTTAGCATTAACCTTTGTTATCGGCTGTAGCCACTCTTACAATTTGCAGTCACCTATAGTTGAAGTTAAAATTATTAGCATTGCTGCAATTTATTATTATTTATGTTACTCTTTTTCAATTATTTACTGTCAAGCGAAGTTTAACAGAGCAAGGGATTTTTCACAGTATGTCCTTCAAATATATATATCAGTCAGTCATTCAGTCATTTTCCTTTCGTCTTAGTCCCTTTATCCATCCGGGGTCGCCACAGCGGAATGAACCTCCAACTTATCCAGCATTTTGTTTTACGCAGCGGATGCCCTTCCAGCGGCAACCCATCTCTAGGAAACATCCATACCCACTCATTCACACTCATACACTACGGACAATTTAGCCTACCCAATTCACCTATACCACATGTCTTTGGACTGTGGGGGGAAACCGGAGCACCCAGAGGAAACCCACGCAACCACGGGAGAACATGCAAACTCCACACAGAAATGTCAACTGACCCAGCCGAGGCTCAAACCAGTGACCTTCTTGCTGTGAGGCGAACGTGCTACTCACGTATACAGTATATATTTTCCTTCTGGAGAATGTAATTTCTTTTAATGGCATTTTTAATGGCTTTTATTCTGTGTTAAATGCTAATGATGTGAGTTTGAATGCCATTTTACATGACATTTATTTCCATATACTGAAAGCAGCAGATAGTTTACTTCAGAGCTTGAAAATAAAATAAACCATTTTCAATTGAACTTCGAAACTGTGACTCAACACATGATTCAGCATGTACATTTAATAATGTTAAAGAGGTTTATTGTGTATTAATTAGATTATACACTGTACCATTTCGCTGAAGTGCAGTAAGCGCACTATTCTGTGCTTCTGAATGGTTTCGTCTGGTGCAAACACCCAGTATGTGGTGGAATGGGAGATTCACATCATAAATATGCAGCCGACCAATCAGCAGTGATACTATCATGTCAATATGGACCAAAGTCTCTAAGGAATATTTCCAGTACCTTGTAGAATATATGCCACGAGTGTTTAAGGCAGTTCTGAGGGCAAAAGGGGGTCCAACTCGGTACTAGTAAGGTGTATCTAATATACCTGTAGTGGCCAGTGACTGTATATAAAGTAATTTTAAAAAGTATTAAAATTTCACACACTCAAAAAATGACATTTTCTGTTTGTTCAAACTACTTAGTTAAAATGAGCTGTGTTCTATGTTTTATGTTTAATCCACTTACATTTGCAAAACTAATAACTTGAGTCCTTCATGTTGTCCCACTACAACTCGATTTTTACAGTGCAGGACAGGTAACAAATTTACCTTTAACTGTATATGAAACTAATAGCTATTTTCAGTGATATTGATGAATTAGGTAAAAAAAAGAATCAGAACTTTAGATGTCAATAGCCATCCTCAGGGCTGATAAATGCTATGGCTTTTGCTAAGTACACAAAATTAGCAGCTTCCAAATGAACATTTGAGGGTGACATTCTGTGTCAAGTGCATGCTAATATCTTTTATGTTGTATTTATGAATGTCATCACAATTAATGAATGCTGCTTAAATTATGCTCATCAGGAGATGTGCCGCGCATTAAAAAAGTCTGTGTTGTTTAAACATGCTGGCATTTCAAGCCTCTTCTCCTTGAACTGCGATTTGGAATGGAAATAAAGAATATTTCAAGATAAATTGTGCAAAGATAATTACGATTTAATATCACCATAAATGCCAAGACTGTATATGTAGTCATAATATTAGTGCAATTACTGTACATGATCTAATGTCTCTGTTTGCATATGTGGCAGCAGTGGTAAATCTACTGAGAGATTGCCCTCTTAGACTCGAAGCGTCTGTGTGTGTGTGTTTAAATTGTGCACAAAGAAGCAAACGTTGAAGTGAAATGGGTCTTTCAAAAAACTAATGCTCGCAATAAGTTTTAATTTCCTGTGTACGTTAGCAGCTGTCTTGTGGCCCTTAAAACAGAAGCTCAAAATTATACTTTTAAAATGCAACCAACTGAATGAGAGAGAAGTCAACTTGAATATCTGAAAGTGTTAAGGGGATAGTTCAGCCAAAAAAAAACTAAAACATTAAAACTCATCATTTATTCTTCCTGATGAGATTTTAAACCTTTATGAGATTCTTTCTCCTGTTATATTATGAAATTAGATATTAGATATTTTGAAGAACGTTGGTTGCTGGGACCTAACAACTTTTGTAGTACAAAAACCTATATATTATAGCTATTGATGGGTCCCAGGAAAACATCTTGATTTGTGTTTAATGGAAGAATGAAACTTAACTAGGATTTGAATAGGCCTGCATGATATTGGAAAAATCTGACATTGCAATATTTACGTTTTTTGGTGATACATTTTGCAATATGAACACAATTTCACCAGATGAATGGAATAGTATTTGGAAAGAATCTATTATTTTGGAGTGCATCTGCATAAAATATTATAAACAAATCACAAGCAAGAACACTACACAGATGAGATGTAAAGATACAAATTAAATAAACAGTTCTTTATGGTTTTCTGTGGAGTTTTCAGGTAAATAAATTGAACAATAGGTAACACGGTGGCTCAGTCGTTAGCACTGTCGCCTCAGAGCATGAAGGTCGCTAGTTCTAGTCCTGGCTGGACCACTTGGCATATCTGTGTGGATTTTGCATGTTCTTCTTTTCTCTGGTTTCCTCTGGGTGCTTCGGTTTTCCCCATAGTCCAAAGACATTTGCTACAGGTAAATCGAATAAACTAAATTGGCTATAGTATGTGTGTGTGTGTTAATGTGAATGTGTGTTTCCCAGTATTGGTTGCAGCTGGAAGGGCATCCGCTGCGTAAAACATATATGCTAGACTAGTTGGCGGCGCATTCCACTGTGGCGACCCCTGATGAATAAGGGAGTAAGCTGAAGGAAAATTAATGAATAAATGTAATTGAACAATCAAATGTGTAATGTGTATGCCAAATATACTGTCTTAATCTTTTTAAAGCTACAAAGTCACTTGAAATGTTCACACTGTTGCAGTCCCTAAAATGACAAGCCTTCATTCTATTGTTTAAACTTTGAAATGACACCACAATTCACATTTTCTCAACTGTCTGGTTGGTCATAATACCAACTTAAGATGCACATATTTGAAAAGGGGTATGTCAAATATGACGGAATTTTCATTTTTGGGTGAACTATGCCCAGCCCCCCACCACACACACACACACACACACACACACACACACACACACACACACACCCACACACACACACACACACACACACACACACACACACACACACACACACTCACACACACTCACACACTCACACACACACACACACTGTTCAACCATTTAAATCGTTAATGATTGTTTTGCCCCTCGTGCACATCATGAAAAGTTAACCATGTTCTGCACCTGGCCAGAGGTGTCCAACCTGCTCTTGTTTGACCCCAATTAAACACACTTAAACTATCTAAATAAAGTCTTCAGGATCAGTAGAAACTCACAGGCAGGAGCAAGTTAGAGATGAACTCCACAAGATGTTCAGCCTCGAGGGGAAGTTTTGGACACCCTTGCACTTAGTAGTCTTCAAATGGCACAGAGAAAAGATGTGGGAATCGCAGTGCCCTTTAATGCAAAACTGGCTGAGATCTGAGCTGAAATATGAAGAACTCAAACCTTAAGGGAGCTAGCCACACATAACTGATGAAGTAGTTGCACTTTGTTGCAAAGGTGGAGGCAAGGTAGCATCTATCTTCCAATGACAGGTCGGCACAATCCATCACCCATTCAGCACCCGCAAAGATGCTACATCACTGGAAACAATCTCTAGCGCTATGTGGTTCTAGTAGGTGGAGGAACCACCCAAATGGGCTTTTCTTCAAACGGGCTTGTTATTCCATTGACACTCGTGAACAGGCCCTCCCTTTCCGGATAGATTAGCGTTGAGTTTTATCCAAACAAGACTTGCACGTTGTTTTTTCTTGCAAGTGGCAGTGTCTGGTGAGTAGCGTGCCACCTGTGGGAGCAAGTAGGACCACTAAGCAGGGCAATCACACCGGGATTACCCAGAGGTAACAGGAGTATTTGGATGAAGTCACGGCAGCTTTTGGTTGAGGCTCCATTCCAGGGTGTGAGTTTAGGGAAGGTTGTTAGGAGAGAGAAATGGGATAAAACAGAGGAGAGGTTGATGGGAAATGAGGTAGAGCAGATAAGGGAGAAGCACAAGAAAACACCCGAGCATGAGACGGTGTTATGAAAGGTTTTCTCATGGGGAGTAATAGTGTGGAATACAAAACAGGCTCGTCAGAGAGGAGCCTGTTGGCCTGCCAGAACGTGTACCCTTCACAAACGAGAGCATCCCGTAGCAAACAGCTGCAGTTTCCTGTCTACTGTCACTCCGCAAGCCTTGTTACCTCAAATGCTCTCTCCAGGGAATCTGTAGTAGATGATGTGGGGAAGGTTTGATAAGGTCTTGATCAAGATGGCTCCGCATCATGGGTTTTCAAACTGTCAATCTATTGACACCCTCAAACGTTGAAAAAAAAAAGTATATTGTCCAATGTGCATATATAAGACTACAACCCAGTTAGAATCTGCTACCAGAAATTAAAGACAAAGGGTTATTGCTCTCTACAGTACCTTTCCATTTTAGCTCGGTCAATTTACCTATAGTTAGGTGATGCATTTTGAAATGCTGATTCTGAGAGATTGTTTTGGCAAGTGTGGTGTTCTACCATGCTAGCATATTATTATGTACGTAGTATATGTAAAACAAATTCTGATCTCTCCGATATAATCAAAGATGCAAAGAAGCATGCCAAGCTCCTGCACTTACAGTGTAGACATGCTGTGAAACTGTCAGCATGCTAATTCTCCTCCGAGCAGTCGGGTCTTTAATTTCCTCCTCTTTAAAGCACAACTTCCTAAAAATCAAAGCAGCACTTTTGTTAAAAATTCACCACTTTTAACAATAAAAAAAAGGGAGAGAGTCAAGCTTGGGATCACCATCATCAACAGTGTTGTTATTATTATACATAATCCTTTTTTTATGAGGACATCAGTAAAATATTCTAGTTATATTGGCAATTAACTCACCAGTTTTATCATAATATCTGACTGGTTTATATAATATAATATTGTAATAATAGCTGATTGGGGCCTTGAAATTTCTCCTTGAAATTAACCAAGTAATTGTTGCCCACTGAAGCTAAGCAGGGCTGCATCCAGTCAGTACCTGGATGGGAGACCACATGGGAAAGATATATTAGTGAGACCAACAAGGGCACTCAACCTGTGGTCTGTGTGGGTCCTAATACCCCAGTTTATTGATGGGACTATATACTGCTCAGCGTGCACCATCTTTCAGATGAGATGTTAAACTAAGGTCTCGACTCTCTGTGGTCATTAAAAATCTCAAGACATCTTTCGAAATAAGTAGGGGTTTAACTCTGGCATCCTGGCCAAATTTGCCAACTGACATGTCCATCATGGCCTCCTAATCATCCCCATATCATAATTGGCTTCAGCACTCTGTCTCCTCTCCATCAATTGGCTGGTGTGTGGTGTGAGGTCTGGCACAATATAGCTGCCGTCGCATCATCCAGACGGATGCTGCACATTGGTGATGGAGGAGGAATCCCCCCCAAAATGTGTAAAGTGTTTTGAGTGTCCAGAAAAGGGCTATATAAGTGTAAGGAATAATTTATTATTATTATTATTATTATTATTATTATTATTATTATTATTATTATTATTATTATTAAATCTATTATTATTAAATGTTTAGCTCTCCCATATCTGTTCCTTTTTATAGAGGATATATACGAATAGTCTTGATTGTTTTAAGGTGAATGTTTTTGTCCTCTGGCTTGGAGAAATCTTGTAAACTCTTGTCAAAGTGATTTTTCTCACCAGAAGAATGATTTATCTTTCTTTCATAAATGTGCCTAGGTCTGACATGATAAATGATCTAAAAGTGCTAGTTTGGCTGGCACACTGGCATCCTCTCAGAAATCATGTTCACTTCAGAGTGGAATCGCTTTAAAATCAGAGTGCATGCTGGTTGAAATCCAGTCCCAAGAATTTCCCTCTTTCAACATAAACACATCAACATCTCAAAAAGACCCTTTGCATCAGGATTGATTGGGGGAAACGATAACAACGGCTGGGCAAATGGAGACAAATTACGCCAAGCGTTGTTGGTGCTCTGAGTGCCTGTCAAAACAGACATAAAAAACGAGCAGTGAGGTTCTTTCTGACCCCTACAGGGACATGTTCCTTCTCTCTCCCTCCTGCTGCCACCCTGCGAGGGGAATGGGAACAGGGAAGAAGCAATTGTTGGTTTTAGGCCTCGGTGTACTTCCTGTAAACTATGGGAGTGATTTGTAATGACATCCAGGTATGTTTGCTCTTCATTTTGCACGGCTCATCTGTGATCAGTGCTGGAGGACATGTGCGCCAGTGGAGATGGAGTAAAAGCAGGAGGCGTACAGCAAGCAGATTTCAATCCTTCCTGATGAGGAGGACAGGGGGCCCAGACACAGGCCTGCCACGGGATGTTTACATTCCACCAGCAAGGCCACGCAATTCCCTCATTCAAAGCAGAGCCGAAGTAGAGCGGTGGAATAAATGTGCAAGTAATCTGGGTATAAAGGCGTGTTTTCTCCAAGAGCCTGGGGCCAATGAAGCAGGTTCATGCCATCTACAGTACCTTACAGTGAGAATTAATCGAATATCAGAAAATAATTCAGCAGGCAGGAAAGTGCTCTTGGAACTTGATTTTACAATTGGTCTGCCACAATTTATTTGATGGACCACATTAGTTGTTAGAGTATGCAAATATTTATAAGCTAGAGGACTTCCTGGTGGCACTAGAATAGTAGACTTACCTGAAGACTTTGGAACGTCATCAGTCACTTGTGAATGCTTTTTGATTTTGAGCAATGAACATGGCGCTCTGGAATATCTTGGCCCAAGGTTATCCTTCAAATATGAATGAAACCTGGATTGTGAACAAGTCTGATTTTGTACGCTGTGAAATACACACTGTGCTTATTGATTTGGACTGCGTAATTTCTGGCTTGCAGGAAAATGGATTCTTCTGAAATCATAGTTACACTGTAGTGTTAAGCCTACTTTCATCCGAAAAGGCCATCTTTGGGTGATCTATCAAAAACTTAATTGGAGTGCTTCATGAATCTAGTACTCAAATATATCCCAGATATATATATGTAACATAATTTACAGTAGATTTACATTTATGGATCATTCATGTTTAAGGAACTGAAATGCATCCTGAATTTAAAGGAAACGGCACATTAAACATCAAGTTTGTTCTGACTGGCTGTAGCATAAAATGCTAAGTACTTTCAGTGAAGTCTTAACATTGGAAATACCCGGTTGGTTGGGACATGGTGTAAGACTAGACAGTTGCCTGCATACTTTGCAATCATAATAATCACAGCATAGCATCAGCACCACCATGGTGATCATGTGATACACAATCTATCCACTTGATGAGCAGTCTAATAATACTTTTGTAATGCCTAAAATTTCCAACCTCGCATCAAATCAAAGACATGAGCACAGCAAGCGTAGTCCCAAATATCTACACAGCCTGTCAGCAGCAGCTAGACTTCAGCTCCACATGTGGAATGCTAAGGATGCATGCTACTGTGGATTAGCAATTGAAGAGAGAGGGTGCTGTTGCTGCGAAGTGCATTTCTGAGATTAGGATCCAGTTCAATCAGGGTTGCCTTTGTGTATTAGGCTTTGGGTGCGAGTGGGACGGGGTGCTTTAATCTCCTCTGGTGCTGATTTGCATTGGAGCATTGCCTCATGCTGCTCTCCATCACAAGGGGCTGTTGAGTTGTACATCCTGTTTCATCTGCTTTTGCAGGCTGCTTGTGTGTCTGGGGAAACAAAGTGAGACTGAGTTTTTATCAAAAGTGCCATTGTGCTTTGCATTGGGAAAATAATAAGGCATTATGTAAAAATAAAATTGTAGAATGATGAATGGAATCTGTTAATAAACTACTTTAATTGTATGAAAAAATAAAATACATTAGCAGGAGAATGCATTGCCAAAATCATAATATTCTACTAATATGTTAATTATAAGTCATGATCATTATAAATAAATGCTATATTAAGATATGTCATTCATTCATTCATTCATTCATTCATTCATTTTCTTTTCGGCTTAATCCCTTTATTAATCTGGGGTTGCCACAGCGTAATGAACTGACAATTTATCCAGCATATGTTTTACACAACGTATGCCCTTCCAGCTGCAACCCATCACTGGGAAACATCCATCCAACCCACGCGACTTCGGGAAGAACATGCAAACTTTAACTGACCCAGCCAAGGCAAGAACCATCGACCTTCTTGCTGTGAGCCAATCGTGCTACTCACTATGCTAACGTGGCACCCATTAAGATATGTTATTTTTATATAAAGATATATTATATGTGGCACTGGACCACAAAACCAGGCATAAGTATCAGTTTTTGGAAATTGTGATGTAAGTATTATCTAACTGAATAAATAATCTTTTCATTGATGCAGGGTTTGTTTAGAAATAAAGGCAATATTTAGCACTTTTCTCTTAATACAGGCATATTTTAAAATCTGGGGGCAAGGGATAATAATAATAATAATCTAAAGAGTTAACTTTTATGTCTGTATTATTAATCAAAACAACAATTTTGTAAGACCATGGTTCTATTATGGAATAAAGCAGTATATTGTGAGCAAGAATTGACAGTTGTCTTTGAACATGTAGTGCCAACTTTGAATTTCAACTGGAAAATCATGCATATATATATTTTTTTTAGTATACTTTGTATATACCCAATGTGGGGTTTTTAAAGGTCACAAGCTAAAGCAAAACTTGTAGAAAGTTTTGGTCTTCGACTGGAGTCTTTGAAGCATGCGGTGCATCACAGGAGGTCTGGGAGGAGAGAGAAAATGAGTAACAGTGCCAATGGCTAGAAGTAAGCAAGCAATCCCCCCCCACAAGTGTAAGAAAATAAACCAAGTAGCCAATCCCACATTCCCAATGTGAAGTGTCTGAATCCAGGAGCCCAATGATGAAGGCATCTGATCCATGTAGTATCAATCTGATACTTTCTAATCCCACTGACCTTTCCAGACTACGTAGCATTTCATGACCTTTGTTTGTGTGAAAATCCCTCTGTGGTACAATACAATATCAGCCAGGGAGGGAAAGATTCCATATGCCACAGCACCACCCAAACCACCCAGAGCTTGGAGGCATGGCTACTGTGCGGTGTGTCCTTGTAAACCCTGACCTTACTGAACCATGACAATGCTCTGAGGTTAAGGAATCAAATGGAAAATCTTTGACACAAAAAGTCTGAGTGATTTAACTTTTTTAATACTTTGGGTGGTAAAATTAAATTCAAGTTAGTTAATGCTGGTCAGAGACATCCTGGTTTATTTGAAATAATGTGCATGCTCTGAATCTTTAATACAGAGATGCCTGATATTGTTGTGCTGTAAGATTGAGTCTGAAATGAAATTCTGCTTGCCATTAATTCCCAGCAAACAATTTTGTGTTTAATAGACATCGAATAGACATTTAAATGCAGACAAAAATTGTCTAAAACAAGGCTAAACTTGGGCTGTCGTTGAAAATCTAATAGACATCTAAGAATAGCCTAAAACTAGACTAGTGGTCAAATAGACAGATTAGACAGAATTTATATGTGTAGTCATTCATTTCTGTTTATTTAATGACTAATCTAATTTTGGGCTTTTCTTTGACATCTATTAGATTTTGACTGACAGCCCAAATTTAGCCTTGTTTTAGCGAAGACAATTGTATTTAGACGTCTATTAGACAACTTTTAAAAACAAAAAATCTTGCTGAGTTTTCAGTCCTAAATGTCCTTGTAGAGTACTGACATTGCCAATGGCATGCCACAATGTGGCAAGACTTGGGAAGAAAGCAATCATCAGATCTGATAGGGATATAAAAGGAGTACTAGCTAATTGCATAATGGGAATTAGGGATTCTGAGCTGCTGGAAGGCAGCGGATATACTCTTGTTCCTAGATTTTGTTGTGTTGAGATAATTTCCCACTTTTTACCCAACGTAACACTTATACTACAATCAGAATCAGAAAGAGCTTTATTGCCAGGTACAGTCCAACAGAATTACAGAGACATGATAAAAAAAAAAAAAACAGATAATAAACATATCTTAAAAATAGATTTTGTTATATGTGTAGGTGTTATGTGCAAATTGGAATATAAAGTACACTATGTTCTTTAATAAATACCTGTATAAGTGTATAAAATACAGTACACCATAATACATGTCTTCGTTAAACATAATGATGCTGTGAGGTTGATGAATTAATGGTGCAATGTAAAGCTGACCAGTAAAGTTTTGCTAGCTATTAAGGGATCATCTTGGGCCAATTCTATACCAATATCCACAACTCAGCAAAATCATTGCAACCTATTGGTTAACTGTATTCTGCTTGCACTAGAGCTTTTCTCTATTGAAATATTTAACCTTGGTTCTTCGTAAACCCATGGTAAACAAAATCAGGAGTTGTCTTGCTTCACATTTCACAATACTCTGTGAAAGTGCTGTGTGTGTGTAGTGCTCTACAACTTTTTACATGTCCAAACCCCAGGTTAACTTTCTAAGTTTTTATATTTCTGTGCTAATAATAAGCATCGAAATATATGCTGTACTTGGATGTGATGTCTTTTCTCTGAAAGTTTGAAAACAAAGGACACTCATTAACACAGACAGCTTCTGTTTGCTCAGCCAATTAAATGCTTTGTGCTTTTGCCGCATGTTTCAAAAGGACAGCTGTTCCTCATCTAGCCAGAAGTTCTAGTTGTCCATCCGGTCCTCTGTTGGCCGGTCTAAAATTCCCTCCACAAGCAACACTGCATATGTCCTGCTCATAAACCTTTAGCACTTCCATGTGAGTGTAAAGTCCCTTTCCTCTCATCGCTACATGACGCCTCTGCTAACATTTGTTGTCAGTTTACATCTACATTATCAAGTGTCAGTCTGACATCTACTTTAAATATCTTTTCGCTTCGATCCTATTCTTAATAGGACATTAAAACTCATTGCCCTTGAAACTCTTGGCATCACGTTCACACAAAATTTACATGTGTACAAAGTTGTTTAGCTTGCTTAGTTTGGTTTATTTAAGCCAATATGCATGTTCTGAGTCTTTGATACATGGAGCCATGATTCTGTTGTATTGTAGTACTACAAGTTGAGTCCTGGCTCTAGAATCAAGTACTGTTTGGCATTAATTTCCGGTCCTAAAAATATCACTGCTTGCTAGCATGTTGGCAACACTTGGAAAGGAAGCAAACCTAAGATCTGATATGTCTGTAAAAGGAGTACCTGTTAATTGCATAATGGGAATTAGGGATTCTGAGCTATCGAAAGGTAGCAGATATGAGCAATTGTTCCTAGGCTTTGTTGTGTTGTGCCAATGTGCCACCTTTTACCCAGCCTATCGCTGCCTGCCCACAGCTTCAGCAGATAAGCAGGCAGCAAACAAGAAATGGATTTATTTGATGCTCTGTAACACCATGGTCTGGAAAAAGTGGGCCGACAAGTGAGAAACAACCCCTTAATGAGAATCCTCAAAGGGAACCAGGCAGAGGGCAAAGCAATGACTCCCGTACTAAAGATATTTGGAGAGGAGATATTTCACAGGCTTACACAACTGAGATTTCCCACAAAGAATTGTCTTCTGAGGTTTTCTCAAAGAATCTGTGCTATAAAACAGGCTTTTGAGACACTGAGGCTGAATCAGGCATTTGCCCTCCTTGCAATTATTTATTTTTTTTTGATATCTAACATGTGTTTGAGAATGATAATCATGTTTGGTCAATGCACACAATTAAGTCGGTTCAAAGAAACTATAGTGTATAGGGGAGTTGTGCTGAATCTAAAATAGCATGTGCATTAGTTCAAAGTGAAGACAATTACACTTCGTATTTAAGTTAAACAAAAATCTATACAATGATTATCAGGATAATGTAAACAGCAAACATTTGATTGTGTTCAAAGTATAAGGTGACCGGATTTTAATTTTTTTGGCAAAGATTGAAGAAAGTAATATAAAACATTCAAAAAACATTATTTCATTCCATTCCTGTTGTTTTAAAATGATAGATCACATTATAAAATATACTGTTTGGAAGTATTTAGATGTTTTTGGTTGCTTAGCACACATCAAATCAACTTATCTGCAGGGAAAGTTTCCAGCAGTGCTATGTTACTCTCACAAAGAGTATTAGTATCATTTTTTGTTTACGATATTGTCAGCTTGTGAACTATTATGTGAAAGCTAGAAACTCGTTTTCTGGTAGCAGGAAATTTCCAGCCACATTTATGACTGCATGTCATGCTATCTGAACTGAATCAATCCTAATTGGCATGTCTGTGTTACAGAAAACACTCGCTGCTGTCACCATTTCTCCTCTCTTGAGCATAACAGCCTTTCTTTTTCCATTCTACTCAGTGCTGCTGTATCACAGGCTTTGACAATGGAGTAAATGTAAAATTCATGGATTTGGGTTGCCCAAAGCATGTGGATTAAGCTACAGGGGTAGTTAGTCAGGTCAGTGGAAGAAAGAGAGATTGCTTTTTCCAACCTCTGTGCATTGTGGGAGTCACGACTACGTAATGAAAGTCACTAAGACCATTTGTATATTGTCTGAGTTTTGTTTGTTTGCCTGTTTCTGTATTCTGAATGTTGTATCCTTTTTCTTGTGTTTCTTTCATTGTCACAGCTGCTGCTTGACAGCAGACTTCTATAGAGCAATACTGAGGTTGTGAAAAAAAAAAATATATATATATATTTTCTTTTGATTCCAAAGCCTATAACAACATGCCTTAGGGAGTGAAAAAAGATTATGTAGGGAAACAACCACATCTTCCTTTTCTTGTGAAAAATAGCACAGTACAGTAATGACTGAACTGATTGTAAGTAGAAAAATAAACATCCCACCGATTTTCTCATCTCAGGCAAACCAACACAAATTGTTCGATATTCATATCCCAAGATATATTCATTCATACAAAAATTTATGTTATATAATCTTACGTAGTCTGCTCATACTCATACAACACACTGCCAACAAGTCACGTCAGACTGATTATATTTGAAATAAGTGCACATGAACTCTTCCAAAATTGTGAATCATGATCAAACCAGTTGGATATTTCATACATTTAGCTTAATTTAAGAAAAAGAAAAATTGGGGCTGAACTCCAGGATGTTGTCTCTCCAGAAACAGAACTGAAAATTCCACTACACGATTATGTACAAACATGGGCTGAACAATGTATTGCATGAGCATTATTATTGCAATGTGTGTATCTGCACAAGTCACATTGCAGGCGGATTAGATTATATATTAAAGAATAAAATGTAAGGATATATATAAATATA
>CAIGQQ010038783.1:366970-383633 GCA_903798035.1 Danio albolineatus | reverse complement strand
TGTTGTTGTTGTTGTTGTTGTTGTTGTTGTTGTTGTTGTTGTTGTTGGATCCTAAATGTACAATTATTGGGGTAGCATACCCAATGCAAAAGTGCACAACCATTAAATAAGCAAATATGTCTAGGTTTAACCTAATTTCAGACATTGGCTGTGTTCTGTTTCTCATTAGGCTCTGGCAGTGATCTAGCAGCGACCGATCATCATTATGTGCTCAGATTGTTTTCTCAATAGATCTTGATGGCGCTTTAATGGAGAAATTGTTGGTCTGCTCATAATGCCAGTGATCAGGGAAATGGCAGCAGACCCTCGACAATGGAGGAAGTCATTCAAGTATTGATCAGGTCGATGACATCATCATGCAAAATATAAAGCACATAAACACACGCAGTCTTTGGTTAGTGTCCGATAGCAAATGCCGTTCTCCGGTTTGATGGTGTAATTTATTATGGGATGTTTCCTGGGTTAAGTGGTTGTTCGGTGGTAATAAAGGAGAATTGTGATCTCAGTAATTCTTCTTGAATGAATTACGTAATTGTTGATGATCTTAAACTATTAGCTTACAACCTCTGCTTGAACTTTGCAGAGTAACAAAAACAGGTCTGACTTAAAAAATAAATAAATTTAAGCATATCCATATGGAAGCAATATAACGAGAAATTTGTGACGATTACCGTAAGCTTTGAAATTATTCAAATTATTTCAAGCCATTGTAGGAAAAACAGTAAGTATTTATTATTATTATTATTATTATTAGTAGTAGTAGTAGTAGTAGTAGTAGTAGTAGTAGTAGTAGTAGTAGTAGTAGTAGTAGTAGTAGTAGTTGTTGTTGTTGTTGTTGTTGTTGTTGTTGTTGTTGTTATTACAAGAAAAGGCACTGAGTGTTCCTCAAGGGTCAGTATTATGTCCACTTTTATTTATTGTTTATATTTTACCTCTAGGTCATACATTTCATTCTTATGGCATACATTTTCATTTTTATGCAGATGATACACAAAACCTACAAAATCTCACCCCCTTACTACCTTACTAAAGGTCAACATGACATTGATATAGGGATGACTAATAATTTCTTAAAGTTAAATGCCAGTAAAACTGAAGCCCTTCTGTTTTATGCAAAGCTCAATCTTTTACCCTGTTCATTGATAACTCTCAATTAAGTCAATTTCTCAACCCCTTTGAAAAGTCTTGGGGTTATGCTGGATGGTATGCTCTCGCTTGGTTCTCATATTAGTGATATCTCACATTCTGCCTTTTTTGCAAGACTTCACTCTTCACTATCCCAACAAAGCACTGAAGTGCTTGTTCATGCTTTAGTTACATCACGGATTGATTATTGTGACTCTCTCCTATCTGGCATCCCTGATAAGCAACTTCATAGACTAGTGTTAATTCAGAATTCAGCAGCTAGGATAGTTGCCTGCTCGTGTACTTCTGATCACTTAACTCCAACTCTCTTTCCCCTGCACTGGCTCCCTGTTCAATACAAAATCCTTTTCGTAACATTCAAAGCTTTTTATAACTTGGCACTTTGATAACTTTCTTCTTCTAGTTTTCTAAAGTTTTGTACAAATACCACATTTTTAATCAACTCATAGGAATAACCCAGCATATGGGTAACAAACCAGTTTTTGAGATGAAATATAGTAGTAAATAGAAACATCTGCATGAAAGATGACTTGTAAATCCCAACGGTCTCAGCTGTATTCTATCACTGATCAGTTTAAGACCTTCATTTCAGCTTTAATTTAAAACCAGGATGACTTAATTATTATAATCGCAAGGGAACTGCATCATCTTAGCAACACCAGTTGGCAAACCAAGTATTTGTTGTTTTGAATATAGTTTGGTGACATAAGGACAAAACCCTTTTTAATAAAACAGGGCTAAGGAAAGCCGAACCTCAGCTTTTATGCATTTATTAGAATACAAAATCAGCTTTAATTTAAATATAAAATATATAATATAAAACTAAGATTCCGGTTAAATATCAGTTTCTCTGGATTTTCAATTTGTATGTATGTGTTTGGGGAAAATGTTTTTTGTTGTTGTTATTGTTGTTGTTGTTGTTTGTTTAATTTAACAACTAATTTAGAGCTTTTTTAAGCATAAAATAACTAAAACTGCCTAGTTTTAAAATGATTCATGAAGTGTTAGGATTCTGAAGTGTTAAAAAATAAAGTTTCATGGAATTAAACAATCACAATAATGCTAATAATTCTGATTTCAACTGTATATATATATATATATATATATATATTGCTAGTAGAATTTTTTCCACTTTTCTAGAATGCAACAAATGTAAAAAATAAAAAATAAACAAATCTCACACCTAAAATGGGTAATGTTTTATTTATTTATTTATTTATTTATTTATTTATTTATTTATTTATTTATTTATTTGTTTGTATTATTTTTAATAAAACCAGTTTTAATCACAACAAATATGTTATAAATAATTGTCTTTTTCTGAAACAACTATAATAATAATAATAATAATAATAATAATAATAATAATAATAAAATTTCACAAACCCAAAATGGATAATTTTGAAGTGGTTGATTTCTTTATTTGTTTGTTTATTAGTTAGTTAGTTAGTTAGTTAGTTAGTTAGTTAGTTAGTTAGTTAGTTAGTTAGTTTGTTTGTTTGTTTGCTTGTTTGTTTGTTTGTTCGTTTTCTTTAAATATATTAGTATGAATGTACATATTTACTTGCTAGTGTGGTTAAATTGCTGTTTTTTTTTATTCTATTTTATTTAATTTTAGTATTTAATTTAATTTCAGTTTATTTATTGTCACATTTTTATTCCACATTCTGATTTATGACACTGAGTACAATTACTAATTCCATGATTTACATTTTCTGCTCAACCATTCTCCCCTCACAAAAGCACCTCATATTTAAACACGAACAGAACATAGAAATCACAAATCTGTCTCATTTCCCAACCTTTTTTTTCATTGTAGCCAAACTAGATGTGACCAAACCTGTCCATTCAGCCTCAGCACTCAGACAAATGATGGCTGTAGAAACACATTCATATGCTTTGACTAGGCACCACAAAGGCCTGCTGACGTTTTGCTGAAAAGCTTCAGTCAGTGGCTTGTCTACTAGCACCAGGAGAAAAGACGATGGTGCAGAGAAAGAATAAACGCAGCTCTGCAGGACAGCATTCAGGCGCTCTTCTCCAGCATGTTGCTGGTCATCTCCTTCTGCTTTCTCTCATATTTTCTTTCTTCTCTTGCTCTTTGAATGTATGGCATCGCTCTCTCTGATTTCTGGACTGTATCTTTCTTTTTTAGAAGATTGTGTTTGTCCTTAATTTGACCTTTCTTTTGCTGTTTCTTAAGCTTGAAGAGGTAAATATGAACGTTTTAGTGTTAAAGTATTGGACACTAACGATAGGTGTCTGGCAAAAATCACCATGTGAAATTGTGCAAAGGGGAGCCAAATAATTTATCAACACTTGGTGTAAAAGCACGGAATTATTAAAATATATATGTTTTTATTGCTATATTGTGTGAACAGCTTATAAATAAAAAGCTTATAACAATACATAAAAACAAGAAAAACTGTGAGCCCTATGAAAAATGTTTTTTTTTTCTTTTAGAGGAGTGTGTTTGTCCTTCATTTGTTGTTTCATTTGCTGTTTCTTAAGTTTGAAGGGGAAAAATATGAACATTTTCATATTCCATTTTTTTTGTCATTGCTAATGTGTGAACAGCTTATAACAAATAAAAAGTATAAGAAAACATAAAAACAAAAGAAACTGCTCTTTTTAAAAATGTTTTGTTTCTTTTAGAGGAGTGTGCTTCTTCTTCATTTGTTGTTTATTTTGCTGTTCCCTAAGTTTAAAGGGAGTAAATATGAACATTGTAGACATAAAGCATTTTTTAATTGCTAATGTGAACAGTTTATAACAAAAAGTTCATAACCAAAACATAAAAACAAGGGAAAGTGTGAGCTCTTTGAAAAATGTAGTTTCTATTAAATGAGTGCATTTGTCCTTCATTTGCAGTTTTGTTCGCTGTTTCTTAAGTTTGGAGGTAAATATGAATATTCTAGTTTAAAAATAGTATGTGTTGCTAATGTGTGAACAGCTTATAATAATAATAATAATAATAATAATAATAATAATAATAATAATAATGACAAAAAAATAAATAAAAAAACTTATAAACAAACATAAAAAAGAGTGTTTGAACTGTGCAATTTTTTTTTTTCTTTTTTAGGGGAATGTGTTTGTCCTTCATTCAAGCTTTCATTTGAGGTGATGTTTTTTTAAATGTTTTTTTGTATGTTTATTGATAATGTGTGAACAACTTATAACAAAAAGCTTATAACAAAACATAAAAACTGAGAGCCCTTCGGAAAAAAAAAATATTTTAGAGGAGTGTGTCTGTCCTTTATTTGTTGTTTATTAAGTTTGAATGGAATAAATATGAACATTTTCATCTTAAAATATTTTTTTTGTTATTGCTAATGTGTGAACAGCTTATAACAAACAAAAAGACTAACAAAACATAAAACAACTAGAGAAACTGTGAGCCCTTTGAAAAATATTTTGTTATGAAGTTTGTTTGTTCTTCAGATGATGTTTAATTTGCTGTTTCTTAAACTTAAAGTGTTTATTAAACTTTCAAGTGTTGTTTTGTTTATTTTTTAGGTGTGTGAATGACCTAAAACACAACAGAGCTAATAACGTAAAATCAAGTCCATCTAAGAGGCCTTCAAAAAGCATTTGTGTTTCTTTTAAATAAGTGTGTATTCTTCATTTGACATTTTGTTTCTCAAGCATGAAGTTGGTATATGTGAAACGTTTAAAGTATGAAATTATGTTTTTTTTTTTTTTTTTTTTTTTTGCTATAATGTGCAATACAGCTTATAACAAATCGTACATTTTTGTGGGGCATCACGGTGGCTCAGTGGGTAGCATGATCACCTCACAGTAAAAAGGTCAATGGTTCGAGCCTCAGCTGAGTTAGTTGGCATTTCTGTGTGGAGTTTGCATGTTTTCCCTGTGTTTGTGTGGGTTTTCTCTGATTGCTCTGGTTTCCCCAACAAGGTTAAAGACGTGTTATAGGTGAATTTGGTAAGCTAAATTGACTTTAGTGTACATGTGGGAATGAGAATGTATGGGTGTTTCCCGATACTGGGTTGCATGGCATCCGCTGCGTAAAACATATGCAGGAGATATATATATACACTAACTGGAAATATTTATTGTTCAGCAAATAATCTTTGCGTTAAAATAATAATGTTTAAAAAAAATAATAATATGCGTAACAATAATGCACAATATCACACCATTTATTTTATTTTGTAATCAAATAAATGCATTGAGTTCTTAAAATAGTGACCCTGGTGTTTTGAACTGTAGCACACTTAAAAATCACATAGCAACCACACAGACTATTAATTATCTGCTTAAATAAAAATATAAAAAGTTAAAGGTCTACCATATGAATAAAATAAATCACACTTGCCTCACACTAACTGTGCTTGACACATCAAACTAAACACTTCTGCTAACAGTGACTGTATTTAATTAATTAACAAGGAGAACTCTTAAACATAAACCCATGAGACTATGCCAAAAAAAAGAAATCAAGAAAAACACTTAAAATACAAAATGCTAGTTCCTCATGACATTATGCACTATAGCATGCTAATACACAGAGAAAGAGAAGAAAAAAAAAGTCTGTCTAAAGGCACTAAATGTAGCCGGACATCTCTTGAATGAGGCACGAAAGGAATTACCTCACCACATTTCTGCTCTTACTTTTCCACACAAAAGCAACTTCTCAATGTGTGTTTCGATTGTAAATTTGGCCAGGGAGCGGAGGAGGTATCAAAAGACGCTGCGCTGGTTTGTGGATGGCGATGGAATGTGACAATGCTAATTATTGCGTGCAAAGCTACACAAACCACAATTCAACCTGATAATGGAGCGTTTTTTTCCCCTTTTCTATAAAAGAAGTCGCTAGTGTGAAAATCGCTCCCACATTACTTTAGCTGGATACTTTAGCAATCTTTTTTTTTTTTTTTTAGCTTTTTTGAGGCAAAATAAAATTATAAGACAGTATTAAAGATATGAAGAAAATGACTGCAGTTTATACTAACAATGTGTAAAAAATATTGAAAAAATACATATTTTTTAATATTTATTTATTTAGTTAGTTAGTTAGTTAGTTAGTTAGTCAGTTAGTTAGTTATTATTTTAAATTATAATTATTAGCCTTTCTTAAATTTTTTATTCTTGTTCAAATATTTTACAAGTGATGTTTAATAGAAACAAATATAAATTCATTCATTCATTCATTTTCTGTTTAGTCCCTTTATTAATTAGGGGTCGTTAAAGCGGAATGAACTGCCAACTTATCCAGCATAAGTTTTACGCAGTGGATACACTTGGGAAACACCCATACACTCTCATTCACACACATACACTACAGCAATTTAGCTTACCCAAATCACCTATACAGTACCACACAGTACTGTACCATACAGTCTTTGGACACCCAGAGAAAACCCATGCAAACACAGGGAGAACATGCAAACAATGCTCAGAATTAGTGTTCTATAGAAGTAAAATATTTTTAATTGACCAAGTGAGGCTCGAACCACCAACCTTTTTTGCTGTGAGGTGATCATGCTACCCACTAAGCCACCGTGATGCCCCTACAAATATAAATAAATAAATACAATTTATAATAAAATTTTAACTGTATTTATTTATTTTTTTACATTTATTAAAACTGTTCAATTTCACAGAAGGGCTTGCTATTTTGAACACAATATAATTAAAGTCAACGTTATTCTGGACTTTATGGTTAAGTACACATTTTCTCACTTTATAAAAAAATTCAGAATTAGTGTTCTACTGAAGTAAAATATTTTTAATTGACCAAGTGAGGCTCGGACCAGCAACTTTTTTGCTGTGAGGTGATCAAGCTACCCACTGCACGACCGTGAAGCCCAAACTAATAATAATGATAATAATAATATTACTATTAATAATCCCAATATTATTATTATTATTATTATTATTATTATTATTAGTAGTAGTAGTAGTAGTAGTAGTATTAATAATAATAATAATAATAATAATAATAATAATAATAATAATAATAATGAAAAAATGTTTCTTTACTCAAAAATGGCACTCAAACTAATTTTGCAAGTTTATTTTGACAGAAGGTGTAACACGATATTGATTACCACATTAAATATCCAACAAGAAGTTTTTATTTGAATAAAAAGTTGAAGGTGAATGAAGGAATATAAGTAAACTTCACACCTAGGTCACCTTCATACATTAGTAATAGACAACTTTGATTAGCTCATTAGCAGTAATGAATTACACACCGGCCATGTATCAACAATCTGATATCAACTCACATGTAAACACTGCTCTTACACTGACTCCATGTGTTTTCCCAGGAAGACATCATGTCAAATATAATTTAAGATCATGCAGACATATTTAATGATTTCTGCTGAATCACTTATCCCTCATTTCACATCTGTTAACATTGAGTTCCTTGGAGAAGTGTGACCACCATAGATATTGAGGATGACAAGTCACTGAAATAATTAAAAATGGCCAAAATAGCTGCCTTATTATTATTCTTTTTTTTATATATACTATATACAGCAGAAGTCAGACCTATTAGCCCTACTGAATTATTAGCCCCCTGATTTATTTTCTTCTGTTTAACAGAGAGAATATATTTGTTTTAACAACTAATTTTTAATAAGTCATTTATTTTATCTTAGGGCATTTGCTGCATAAAACATATATGCTGGAATAGTTGGTGATTCATTCCTTCACCCCTTAAAAATAAATGACTAAGTAGAAGAAAAATGAATGAATGATTGACCAAATACATTGTTAGTTCAATGTGTTAAAAGTTGAGCTCATATCTCGTAAGTTATGCTCATATATCTCATATATAGACTCTATTGTGTTGCATGTGTTGTGACAATGTTCATGTAAACATATCCAATGTTAACGTGACTAAAATGTCAACCTAATGAAGGAAGGTGGGGTTTTACTGTTTACATCTAAGATGCTTGAGTTCTAGACTTTTTTTTTTTAAAGAGAGTTTCCTGTCTAAAAGAATGACCAAATATTACTGTAATAATATAAAAAGATTGTTTGTGCAAGCAGCTTACTGCATCCTATAGCTACATGTTGAATTTAAACATCAACTAGTGCAGTTTTTCCCATCCACGTTCCTGGAAGACCACCAGCCAAACACACCTGATTCGTATTATCAGCTCATTAGCAGAGACGGAAAGTCCTGTAATGTGTGTGACAGACAAAGTAGACATCCAAAACATGCAGTGTTGGTGGTCCTCCAGGGAACATGTTTGAATAACACTGATCTTGCGGATATAAAATTAAGGACACTATTGTGTTGCATGTGTTGGCAGGAAAACATATATGACCAGCATAACCAATATTAATGCTTTTTCGTTTATACACAATGTGTGGATTATATAGACTGTCACTTACCCACTATTTCAAATTCACAAAGGGATATATTTTAAAGTGTTTATTTAAATTTATAAATTTGGCAGAAGTTTTGGAACATGATTTACAGTCTGTTCAAAGCGTTCATTTCACCAATGCATGTGTTTTCTCTGGGATCAAACCCAATAATTGATGTGCTACTACAACACAATGCTCTACCAATCAAACTATACAATTCACAAATGTCAGCATTGATGGAAACACATAATGCATTGAGTCTTGCAGTAGGTGCACCATTTAAATAAATTCTCTTATGGGACATAGACTCAAAATGATTATGTTTCCTGCTTGTTAATTTAAAACAAAACAAATCAAATCACTTTTATTGTCACATCATTAGCAGCACATGTACTATGATTAGAAAAAAGCTTAGGTGCTGGCTCCAGAGAATGCAAAATACTACAACAGTATAAAATACAACAAAATACTCCAAAAAATAAAACAATACAAAACAATATACAATAAGCAATGTTGACAGTAATATGTAAAAGACAAGAAATATGTGAAAGATAATAAATGCTTTAAGAAAAACACACACTACACACATGTAGGCACACACAGACAAGTACACAGTCCAAAACATCAACTGAAACAACATAGCAACCAATTGTTGAATTTTTTGGGGGGACAACGTAATAGTTTTATCTTCAATCAACTCAAATTTGTAATAACTAATATAACTAATAGTTTCTGAGTTTAACTCCCCTGTTATAGACCATGTTGGTTTTTAATGATGGCTGTGAGATAATTAAGAAAAAAAAAAAGTTCAGCATTAATGCAGACTAGTACTACGTAACAAACCCCCCAAATTGTTCAAGATATGGATATGCCCTCGGTTCCTTGAATCTGAAGTCTGGCGCCTGTTGCTCAAACACAGGGCACACAGCAACCAGATCATGCCATCAGATAAGACTAGAGAGTGCAGGCGGTACAGCCCTGGGCGCAGATTGGAAGAGACGCTATGTAATCTCCTAATCCCATTAATTATAACACACAGTCATTATGGTGAACGACCTAATCCCCCTGCAAGACTCAGTCCTTTCAGTGAAACGAAAATGCTGAAATAAAAGCGAGACTTTCGTTTTTTTTTTTTTTTCTTGTTTCGATCTTTTGCAAAAAAAAATAATAACAATGCAATGGTGTCTTAAAAACTTGTTTCTGAAGTTTCCCACTGTTTGTATCATTCAGCACATTTACCAGATGTATTTATTAGTTCCCTTTTAGGAACTTTGAATGAATGAATGAATGAATGAATGAATGAATGAATGAATGAATGAATGTTATAAGTTCAATAAACTACTGTAGATGTCCTGAGGGCAACATGATAATAAATTGTAGCTGTTGCAGTGAATCGTATTCAAACAGAAAGATCCATTTCAATGAGAGAAGCAACATTTAAGTGTTTCATTGTGTTTGTTTTGACTGACTATATTAATAACTGGAGTATACCAACATCTTTAAAACACTTTATAAAAAAAAAAGTAGAATAAATAAATTCACTGTGATTGTATCATCTTTGTAAAGTTCAGATTAGGGGTGTCCTTGATGTTTTATACCCAGTGGTGAAGAAAGTACTGAAAAATCATACTCAAGTAAAAGTACCATCACTCGCCCAAAAATGTAGTGCAAGTAAAAAAAGTGTCTGTTATAAATATTACTCAAAGTATGAGCAAAAAAGTAGCCCTTTTAAAAGTATTCAAACGTAGTGTGTATTACACTGTGAAAGACTAATGCATTGAAGTACATGCAATTTGTGTATGTGTGTGAAAACATAACATGTAGTGCATTTAGTTATATTTAGTTGCATTTAGTTATATTTTGTCATTTCAATGATCATACAGTAAACATCCATCATCTTTCCATCAGTGGCATGCAGCCTAAACTTTCTTGGTCATTTCATGTAAAGAATTTGGACATCATCTTGGACACTTTTAATGCATTCAAACAGTTTGCTCTACCTACAGTATAAGAGACCATGTTTTGAGGTTGCTCAGTATGATGAATTTTTTTTCTATGTGTAATTTGATGAAAAGGAATCACAGGACTGATTTTTATACTCAGACAGTGAAGTAAAAGTATCACTAAAAGTGTACCCAATGGTAAAAGTACTTTTTTTTTTTTACAATTCCTGAGGAAAGTAGTCAATTACAGTAATTTGAATATCTGTAATTTGTTATTTTACACCACTAGGTATACCTTGATTAGCTTCAGGTTTAGGTGTGTTTATTTAGGGTTAGAACTAACCTCAGCAGGACAGTGGACTTCCAGAAGCCAGGTTGGACACCCCTTGTTTAGACAAAGAACCATTTTTGAAAAAGGTGTATGAACACAAAACACATTGGTAAGCATAAGGTGAATCTATAAAACTTAAATTATGATGTCACAGATGGTTTAGTCTTCACTCTAGAGCCTGATTAATTTAAAACTTTATGGCCCAGCTTCATGCGGAAGGCTGTTTTTATTTACTCTACGATTAAAAGTAGCTCTTTGAAAAGAGCTTTGGGGAAAGTGCAATTAAAAGAGCAATGCAACCTTTAATAAAATAAGCAAACTTTTGCTCAAAATAGTAAGCTTATATTTTTATATAGAGATTGTTACAGTCTTCCTCTCTTTCTCTCTTGCTTCTGGTAAGCTGTATTAATTATGGACCAGACACACAGAAGTGCAGAAGGGGATTTGGTTTGATTCCTCTACAATCTTCAGCCTGCGCAGAATTCCCTCTTGATGTTTCTTTTTTTCTTCTTTCTTAAATTGCATTTTCCAATTTGTAAATGGACCAGATGTCTGCAAGTGAATCTGTCCGAGTCTCTGGAGATGTAAGCCGACTGTCTGGAGAGCCCAGGTGATTTGTTCTCATTGCGGACGTCGCTGCCATTAATTGAGACAGAGGACTCTGGGTCTGGCTATAGCCCACAAGTCCAGAACATAATGAGAATTGCATATTTTGACCACATCATATACTGCTTCACTGATCTAGACTGACCTCAGCAACATAGGCTCATTCTCAAAATGTACTGTAAACATTTCTGGAGATTGCAATTTATGCAGCAAGCAGTACGTATGGTTTCATGTTGTCTTTAAAATGAACGCTACAGGTGATATGAGAGCATTTCTTTTCACATTTACCAGTGGAACGCTTACTTCTGCGTGGACAGCTTTACCACAGTTACCAGTTTGTCCAGATAGCTCACCATGTACGCTGGCGAACTTGAGATGCAGAGATGAGTTGATCATACGGGATTTGAGTCTAGCGGAAAAAATAGAAGCCAAAGTATAAAATAAACTAGTACATGTACAAAATGTGGTAACATCTGAAAACGTGGTAAAAATCAGACGAGGGCTTTTCTTTTTCTGGATTGCTTTTTACAACTGTCGGTTAGGCTTGAGAAAGTGGGTGGGCAGATCAATTGGTGCTTTTGAAAACACTATTGGTTGGGTTTGGGGAAGGAAGATGGTGGGTCAGTCGATTGGTCAGGCAGTCAGTCAGTCAATCGACAGCAGCCTCTGGTGGATTTACGTGAGAACAGCAGGCATGAATGGCATGCGAGAGAAATTTGAGATCTAAAAAAGTGCACACAGCGGCCTATAGAGGATTCCTCCTGGGATGTATTTGGCACCCCCAGAAATAAATATAAAGGTACATTTTCAGAATGAGCCTGGGTTGAACCTGAGCATTGTACATCATGAGACTGACCAACAAAATCTCACAGCAATTCATAACATTTTGATTTAGTGGTCGATTTTCTATTCATTTTTAGGACATTTTGTTTTAGTATGATTTGCTCATTCCCCAGTGAGGGGTAGTGTAGAGTGTGTGATTGTACACATAAATATAAAAATTGTACATTTTATGTGAATAAAATCATATTAATTTGCATCAATAAGCAAATGTTCTAACAATACATAAAATAGTCATGTTTGCTCAAGCTGGAAGGGCTGTAGTATGTTTTGTTATATACATTGGTTTGATCTTAAGCTATTATCCTATAAAACCATGCGCTTATTACGTTTACGATTTTGGGTTTGCTGTATTTAGCATAAACATCCTCTCCTCTTAGAGATCCTCAGAAGCCTCTTGATCTTATCAGGATAGAAATGCCTGTGAGGATAACAGGCCTTGAATACAGATATATACAAGATGCATTAATCCATTCTTATCATCTTTATCATGTTCCTTACATTTTATATTTAACTTACAAATGTCACTGGTGGGTGGCTGCCTTGGTGTTTCTTGTATGCCAAAAACAATAGAAATGTCTACTTTATTACATTGTGTTTGCTCCCTTTACTTAAAAAAATATATATATATTTATAGTTTTATAAGTATTAGAAAGGACATTTTGTCTAAATACCTGCAAAAAATGTGTTTCGAATCGACTATAGGTGCATGGAAGAGAGTGCTTGAAAAGAAAGTTTGGGTGCATGGCGGCTACAGGGGGGGTAAAACTCTCTGAAGTCCATTCATAGTCCAGAGAATCAATGGAATTCTTTCTTTCATACGTCTGGAGCACCCAGAGCAACCTTGGTACACATTCCCAAATGGCCACTGTCTCCCAGCTAAGTGTGTGATTTGTCATTTGGGACCAACCCCAGAATTCTTTGCAATTGGGAATGTAGACTAAGCATAGCATCCTCCGCTTTTTGCCCTTTGTGGGAGGGAGTGTTTACGTTGGGTTTAAAACTGGCTTGAAAACCTTTATTTAACTTCATATCCTTTTTACAGAAATTACAGACATCTGTTGATCTGTGACTAATTTTCACTTGGCCCGAGCGTATTCCAAAGTTACAAGCAAGTCTTGATATCTAATTATAAGCAGAGGGATCATTTATGCCGTCGTTGCGGTGCAGAAATTAAGTCCCCAATGTGATTCCTGCAGGGATTCTTGGCTTACCCATCAGAAATGTTAATCTGCCTGATATTTTCACAAGAACACCGCAGAGGAAAATGTCAGGAGAAATGGTAAATATTAAGGGGAACCATTCAACTTAACCTGTCATTTTCCTCTCAAAGAAAATTAGACGGAAATTAGAGAGCACTTTGTGCTCCTGCTGCCCCCATTAGAACTATTTCCACCCATTTTTTAACCCTTGTATCACCTTCCATCTCGCAAGTGTTTTTGGTTGAAGCTGTCTTTCTTAAGCAAACCACAACTACAGGGTTGCCCTTGTAGTAATAGAATATTTATTCCACAGGTCAAAAGCCCTGGAACACACAGGCCCATTAAAATTCAAGATGAAATCAAGGCATTGCGTCTTTGAGAAGCAGCATCTATCTAGCAGATTGATAAATTAAGCTGTCAGGCATTGCTTGTATCAAAAATCTGGCTGACGAACACAACGTGAGGTATGCAATTCATCCATTTGCCAACGTCCAACAGAACAGCCTGCCCATAACTGATTGCCTGAAATGACACCTTTTCTATATATATTTTTTTTCACATCAAGATGAGCTCATGCCATGTATTTAAAGCCCCGAATCTATTCCCAAAACCCAGACTGGTATTTTGGACTAATCCTCTCACTAGGACTTCTAATCCCTGGCTTAAACTTTAAACTTTAACAGTCACTAATTAAACACTGAGTGGTAAGTCCTGAGACCAACTTTGTGCCAGGATTAAATTTGCCAGACAGGAACTGAGCCGTCTACAAATACCAACATGTCATTTGCCCTTTTTTTTTTCTTTTTTTTTTTTTTGGCAAAAAGACTTTCCTGACACGCATATTAGAGGCTATTACTTCACCACACCTCATTGAAGATACATCTTAAACTCTTAGCAACCTTCTCCATCCTCTAGCAGACTGATGGGCCAAAACTGGACGAAAACAATCCTGCATGCCCATGGGTTCCTGATGCACCCATGTGGCATTAAATTCCAACTGCTTTTGTGCCTGTCAATCTAGATTACCTTGGTATTTTAAGCTGATTCACTCTCATCCCTGCTCGACCCACATGGCTTTAGATTGTCTTGGTGTACCAATTTTCAGCTCAATTGCTCAGACTGCTAGCATAATAAGGAAGCTGCAACCCCACTGTACTATAACAGACCTATAGGTCGCTAAAAAAATGTAGGTTCATTGCCCTTTAGCCAGAATGAGACTAGGCAAAATCTCTGCTGCTATTTTCATCAGATCAAACTCAACAGAATGTAATTTACACTCCCTTCCACCACCGGTCTTCAACTAACATATTGAACTGTCTTTTTTGTTTAAATCAAAGAGAGCTTTGCATGAGCAAATTCCTGGCTGGTCAGAAACAATGGCTAGTGATCAGCAGGGGTAGAGTGAATGTGGGCCAGAGTTTGAGCTTAGTGGTTTCAGACAGAAACCCACCATCCTCCCGTTCACATAACCCGCTTTTCTCAGTCTTTAACCCCCAAACCACTGCCCCTCCTAAACCAAACCCTAATAGCTGGGAAGGCTATATGACAAAGGGAACAAACAGGCATGTAATACCGCCCGTTCCTTGCGGATGACACGGGAGACAGGAATGTGAAGGGGCTGGAGGTGGAGGGAGGGTGGGACGTCAGAAAAAGGCAAGGAGCAAAGAGCTGACTACCGAGCCCACTGTCAGATTAAAGCCATTAGCATGACTGTGGAATGACAGGGAGCTCCGTCTACACAATGAACACCATTTATCCTCTGACTCTCTCTGGAATATTAGACTGGCCATCCACCATCACCCACCCTACTGTAGACTGGAGCAACTTCCCAGCTGTTCAGACATTCATAAAAATGCACCATTTTGGAGGATTTAGAGGGAATATTGAATCATTGAACAGCTTGATATTTATATAGTCCTGCTCATCCGTACTGCTTGATAATCCTTGACTAATTGGAGAACAATGAGTCATTGGATATGATGTGGTCTGTGAGCTACAACCTGATGACTACTCCTTTCACTTAAAAAAAAAAAAAAGGTTTGCTAGGCAGACCAGCTGGCCAATCTGTAAAACTAGTTTCCAATTTGGCCATTTTGGGAGTTCGGCTAGCTAGGCTAGGAAATTAGTAAAACCAACTAAAACTTGCGCTGGTGTGAGCTGAATTTGTTCATTTATTGCGAATTTGTTAAATACATCAGAGACTTGCGTGACTGCACTGTTGCTCTATTTTTAAAAACAAGTTTTAACACCTCTGTAGAATGTCAGAGGTTCTCATTAGAATTAACTTGTATGCAACACTTCTTTGACATCATGTCAAGCTTGGCATTTGACTTGCTAATAAACGTAACTAAGTGCAAACACATTGCTCACTGTTCTTGATTAATAACACCCCTGCCAAGACTCATCTATTCCAAATACAGACACTCTTGTTTCCCAGGGAGCATGCATAATAATAATTGAACTGTGCAAAACATAGAGACCCATGGGCCACACAAAAACACATTCATATTTACAGTAAGAAACAATTCTCTTGCATTTTACGAAATTGTTTAGGTTGAGCAAAGAAAACACTTTACTCATGAATGTCCAAAGTGGCACAAAAAGACCACCCAAACACTGCTCAGGCTTTACTTTGTCCATACTGTTGTGTCCATTTACCTCTCCCACCCCTCATTCATCCATCAGCTCCACCCTCTTTGTTTTTCAACCACATGCCCAGCAATCATCAGTCTTCCTCCTTGCATTTCTGTCAAATTAGCCCCTCATGATGACCCACTTCAGATCCTAGCTTCCCCTGATAACTTACCCCCTCCCTGTCCCTGCAGCCATGAGTTCTATAACTTTGTGACTGAATGGTTGGAAGAAACAAAAGGAATTGTCTGTCTCTGTTGTGGACCTCAGGAGATACAAAGAAGATATATGCACTCATAGTCTTCTTTTCCAGTGTGCTGGTAACCACTTTAACTGGATCAAGTGAAATGATCTTGAGAATCATATTGGTATATTTCATGAGCAAGTCACTCAGGCTTCTTCACTAAAAATGCATGAGTAAATAAACAATTATCACAAATTTACCAAGTAAAGGTAGAGTGGCAACATAAATTACACAAATTACATCACATGAATCACCTAAATTGTATTGCTGAACTGTTCTGGGACATTTTTTTAGATCTCTTAGTCCTGCAGACCTCTGGTGCAAGGATATATATATATATATATATATATATATATATATATATATTTTT
>CAIGQQ010038783.1:257007-290965 GCA_903798035.1 Danio albolineatus | reverse complement strand
TGTGTGTGTGTGTGTGTGTGTGTGTGTGTGTGTGTGTGTGTGTGTGTTGTTTTTACTATGATATTCACTCCATATCTAATAAGCATTTTCTGTAAAACTTACACAAATTTAGCAAATACATCCTTTATAAGCCTCCCATTGAAAAGCAACTAGCTGCAATGGGTGCTTGAGGGTTGTAGCTTTAGACTGATGTATAGTTTGTGCAGATTACTTGTGTTCTTTGTGGTGTAATCGATTCATAAACACTGACATGTGGGAAAAATAGCGCCTCAGTGCGTCCTCGTCGGGGTGCTGGCTAAAGGGTTAAGCAAGCTTTATAAGCAATCATCAGCTAAGTGTGAACTCTTGAAATACATCCTTATGTTGTGTCAAACATATTTACATACTGTGTCCAAATCTTTCATGTGTCATAATTTTATTTTTATTATTTTTATTTTTGCACCCGTAGAAAATGTTTTGAGTGATGTTTTGACAAATCAGGGCCACAATACGAATGAAAGCCAAAATCTAGAACAGAGTCTGACAAATTGATCAACTCTGTCTTGCAGCACAGAGAACTTTATAAGAAACAAACAGCAAAATATAAAGATGGTTCTGTAGCATCTTATGTAAAGATTTCAATCTCTGGTGTATGATCCATACATCTCCTTTTCCAATGTTTGCTGTGTGTGTGTATCAATAACATTGACACTTTGCCATTTTCTGTTCAGGATCAATTTAATTCCATGCACTCAATATTTCTTTTTTTAAAGAGAGCAGAACACAAGAACTGAATGAAAATTTCACTTTGTATTGTTTTGTTTTGTTTTGTTTTTTTTCTAAACAGTTTCAATAATATGCTTTGTACAGTATGGACTGATCTTGTACATGTAGAATTGGTGCAATCACATAGCTGCTGTCACACCCTCAGCTCGTTCTTGCAGCTCCAATCACCATTCTCCCTCAGCATCCACCTCTCACCACACCCGTGAACAATCACCAGGATACTGATAACCTGCACCCGCAATCACCACACACCATAAATACTAACTTCCACTCACTCACTGGCAGGAATCAAAGTTTGATGGTTCACCTCATCTTCTCTCCCTCTGGCCTTATTCCGTGGATGGTTCTCTTCACCTGTGGATGCAAATACAACTGAATAATGTAAGTGATTAAGCTTGTCTGGTGTTTGACTGGACATCTGATGCTTATTATATGAACTGTGTGTGAGATCGCACTCCCTCTGCTGCACCATTTATATGCCTCATCTCTCTGCATCAACTGCATTGTTTTAAATTAAAAACCCTTAAAAATAACCATCCTTGTATGAACATGACAGGATTCCAGCCCAAAGACAAACAACTAATGGAGACTACCGTTGTGCTAACCGAGAGCTCTCCGGATCCATTCTCTGGAATGGTACATTCCATGCAACAAATGCTACCTTCCGCTCCCATGAGTGCCACTACAGACCCGATGGTGATCACGAGCCTGGCCCTCGCTCACCCCATGAGCTACTCAGTTAATCCCTGTACCTGCAATGCTATCTCCTACAATGCTCTCTCTATATATTTAGGGTAATGCTCACTAGTTCCCTAATGAGATTTCGAAAGTTGCTTACAGACCGAGCTCTTCATTGCCAAGCATCTTATCATGTATATATGTTCTTAACGAAATTCAATATAAAATAACCACCATACAAGACTCCCCATTAGGCGACGGCAAGATATCCTGACAAAGTGATCATCCCAGGAAGTCATCATCAAGTCTCCTCAGTCATCAAGAAAAAATATTTCTACTCATCCTTCCCAGAGCCAATGTTGATGTTATTCTGGGCAGGTGTGACATTCCACAACGGGACCTGCTCTTTGTTCACACTACAACTGTTGAAACTCGTCTTCACTCCTCCACAGTATCCATTTCAACCATTTACACCAAGAAAGACACCAGCCTGCAGCAGACACAGATCCTATAAGAGGGACATCAGTAGCCTGTTCAAGACGGTTTGATGCAACTCGCCCACCATCCCACCCTTTCGGCGCCGCTTCCTACTTACCGCCCACAAAATTAAAGGTTCAGTAGGTGTTTTGCTCTGAATTAATGGCTATTACATGGTGTGAAGAATTAATCCTTAGGTCTCTAAAGATTGTGCAGCCCTATTGATGTGATTCAAGACCTGTGAAGAGATGATGCTAACCACAGAGCACTTCTAAAGGTATGCATAATCCTGGACCAGGCCATATCCTCAGCAGATGCTGCGGCGGTCATGGAGGAGTGAAGAGCACTGAAAGACCCCAGTGACAGACGAGTCTCCACCAGCCTGAACACCCATGATGGACGTCCAGCATTCTCCAGTGCCTAGCCTAAAGCTCTGCACAAGAAGTTTGGCTAGAGTAGAAATGGTCGTGCCCAACTGAGCGTGGTTTCTCTTAGGGTTTTACTTCTTTACTTTTGCCAATTGCGGAAGTTTGTTCCTTACCACTGTCGCCACTGGCTTGCTTGGTTTGGGACTTGTGGAGCTGTGCAGCGACGTTTGGACTTTCAGCATTGAAAATTAAACCACACTAAACTGAACTTCAAATCTGAAAACTGGACTGACACAGTTTCAATTTACTAGAACTTCTATGTTAAACTGCTTTGGCACAATCTACATTGTAAAATTGCTAAATTGAATTGAATATTGGCATGCATTTAAACATTGTTAGAAAGATTGTGTGTTTTACACACATTATTAAGTGAAGCAAGCGCATCCTCAAACACTAATAAAGAACATTTTCTGATTTAGTCGTTGTCTTAAAGCTTGTGGATCCTAAAGCAGTTGACGGCAGGAGGCTTTTATCTGGCAGATGATGAGACAGCAGGTATACACCATTATATGTACTGGGCCCATTTGAAAGCTCTTTTTCATGCAGAGCCAGCTGTTGGATATATTTCTCTATGCTGGGTGTTTAGAGGGGGTGTTGAGCGTCATTTGGAAGTTTTTTTTTTTTTGTAAAATGTTTTGTGCTTTTTTAAAATCTTTTGAAAGTTGGTACTGTATGCGTTCTGCAGCTGCTAGACATTAAGTAGCTCTCAGGATTTAATAAGCTCATATGCACTGGGCCAGAAAGCACAAATTCAAAACTCTTTAAATGGCTCTACGGCATTACATAACAAAATATCAAAGCTTTATCGAATTATTGATTAGTTTCAGAGATAACTGCATGCTTTTGCAGCTAATGTTTGATGGTTTTTATGCCTGAATCATCTTTTCTTCTATATGTGGATTTAAAAAAATATGCAGGTGATATTTTTAAATATTGGGGCACTTATATTAGAGAATTAATGCATTACAATTTTTCAATTCATCTTTATTTGTATAGCACTTTTACAATGTAGATTGTGTCAAAGCAGCTTCACATAGATTATAAAAAATTTAAAGTGTCAGTTCAGTTTTCAGTATTGAAGTTCATTTTAGTTCAGTTCAGTGCACTGTAAAACTTTTCGTTGTAAATTTACAGAATAATACTGGCAGCTGGGTTGCCAGCCACATACTGTGTTTTTACAGCACCCCTTCTGTAAATTCTGTACACTGTAAAACATTTCCCTGTGAATTAACAGCAAAAAACTATCGGTTCTAGTTGCCAGTAATGTACTGTTATTTTAAAGTTTGTTGCTGTAAAAATACATGCACTTAATTAAAAATCATGTAAACTTATTTAATTCACAGAATAGACCACAGTACCTCAATTTGGCCAACCGCTGTTTGAACAAATATTTCTAATGTGTTATATGAACAACACGAGTACATTAATACTGATGACTTAGATGAGTTATTTCAAAATATTCAGTTTAACCCAAAATCTCTTGTAGCTCACATACATGAAGAGCTAGAATTAACATAGAGACTCTAACTACATCCGCAACTACACAGCTGCTGTCTTTAAATCAAGAAACATGCAAGATAACATCAGTTATTTATGTTCATCTTTGACTCAAACACTGGCTCTACTCTCCTCCATAATGGTGACACACAGAAGAAATTTGACTCAGGTTTTACAGAAAAATACTGCTTTTTCTTGATTTTACAGAATAATACTGGCAGCTGGGTTGCCAGCCACATTCTGTGTTTTTACAGTCTACTTCTGTAGTTTACATTCACAGTATATAACTGTTAAAATACAGTTTTACGCTCTCTCAAACCTTTAACCCTTTAAACCCCACAGAAAAGTCTTCAGTTTTGAATGAACACTTCCAAGTGTCCACTGAGCGCTCAAGAAACAGGCAAACACAGCTGAAGATAATGAGTTAATTATATAATAATTGAGTATTGGTGATTAACAAATCCTGTTTACAAAAAGAAATACTAAAGGAAAAAAAACTACAACTTGTCAAGCTTTGTAATGAAATGTTATACAACAAATTATTAAATCCCCCCCAAAACAAATAAATAAGTAAAAAAAAATCTGCAGATAAAGCACTCCACAAACAGCATCACCAGCTTCACTTAATTACTAGAGTTGTCTAACATCCACCAAAGTTCTTTTTGAGACAAAACTTTACATTTAAAGTCACCATCATGGAGAAAAGTGTTTGCTTTAGTTGGGCTCTTAGCCCTGAACCACTTCATATTAATTTATTTGGGCTACTGTAATTTAGAGAACTTTGTTTGATAAAGTTTATTTGTTACAGTAAATTAGCCAAATAGAATACAATTAAAAGATTAAATGAAAAAAGAAAAACAATAAAATCTCTGGTGATGCTGATTTTGTTTAAAGTAAGGTACAACCTGTGATGAAACATCACTGATGTTAACCAATGTTTAATCCATTATTAAAAGTAACATAATAACATGCTTGCGTGTGACACAGAATTATGAAGGTTTACAAGTAAAACAAAAATTCTATGGTTTAACTTGAGCTCACAGAGACATCAATAATCAGCGTATGAACCTCAACAATGGAGACCATTAACAAATGAACAAAACTAACAAACATCACAAACAAGACGCTAAAAATGACAAAATCAACAACGTCAACATAAACAACAACAGAATCAACAGCAAATAATGAAAACTGTAACACCAGTAAGCTATATAATTTATTCATACTGCAATGCATGCTGGGATTTTTGTTCTCTGCCACACCCAGCATGCATTGCAGCATAAATATTTTTAATTGTTACCATTGTTGAGGTACAAGGTCTTATTCTTGAACCGGGTTTTTTAAAATCTTATTTACTCTTTCTGCTGGAAAATTAAGTGGTTACTTTTCTAGTATTCATTGTTAACATAAAGGCTCAAAACACAGAACAAAGTGGTAAATTATTTCAGATAATCAATTATCAATTATATTTAGGCTTGAAGTAATCCTAACACAATAAATGCAAGATTGTTTACATTATAATAACAGTGCTTTGTAAACTCTGAGTTACAGCACCCAGAGTTAAACTAAAGTTAATTAGTCAAGGGTGAAGAGCCCAACTAAAGCAGTCACTGACCTCCATTATGGTGACACCAAACTAAATAAAACACCAAAATATTTGTTCATTCTCAATAAGAACTTTGTAGAAGTCAAAGCAGTCAGTAATAAGTGAATCTGCTGAAGCTGTGTGGAGTTTAATAGTCTTCTGCTGAGACTGAAGGTGTTTTATTTCACTTGATTTTATTTGATGCTGCAACTGAAATCTCTGTTTGTGTTTATTGTTTCTGTTTCCTTCAGTGATCGCGATTATTAACAGCAGGTGTTCATCAGTGTCTGAATTCACTCATTTGTGTTCATTAACTCTGTCATGTGAACTATATTAAGGAACTAGTGTACATAATAGTGAACAAGGGCACAAAATGTGATGTCAAACACAAACTTCGGGTGTTGACTTTGAGCTCTGTATATTTACAGTTTGCTACTTTCTCAGAAACAACAAGATTACCCAGAATGCATAGTTTTTTTACAGAATAACACTGTTTTTGTGAAAATACAGAATTTTACTGTAGAATGTCGCTGGTTTTTTACAGCAAAGTTTTACAGTGTGTGGTTTAATAGTCACCGCTGAGAGTTTAAACACTGAAGAGTAATTCATCGATGCACAGCCCTACAAGTCCTATGCAAGCCAGTGGTGACAGCAGCAAGGAAAAAACAAGTGAAGAATTAAAAAACCCAGAGAGAAATCTGGCTCAGTTGGGCACGACCATTTCTCTTATGACCAAACATCTTGTGCAGAGCTGCAGTCTAGGCGCCAGAGGCTGGAGAACGCTGGATGTCCATCGTGGAGAAGTCGCAGATTTGGGTGGTCATCGGCTGGTGAACAGGCTGGCCCTGTCACTGAGGTCGTACTGGGATTGGTCTAATACTCTCCACTGCTCCATGACCACCACAGCAGCTGCCCAGGATATGGTCTGGTCCAGGATTATGGAAACCTTGGGAATAATAAAAAACAGACTAAAAATAGACTACGTTGAATAGTTCGGACTGCTGAGCGAATCATTGGTACAACCCTCCCTGCTCTCCAAGAACTGTACTTATCCAGAGCGAGCAGAAGGGCTGCCAAAATCACTCTGGACCCCTCACACCCAGCATACTACCTCTTTGAACTGTTACCTTCTGGTCAACACTACATAGGACTACGCACCAGAACAGCCCAACACAGAAACAGTTTCTTCCCCCAGGCAATCCATCTCATGAACACTTGATGATAATAATTGTGGAACCAACATCACTACTTGCAATACACTTTTTACACACACATACACTAATTTAACAACACACTTTACATGCCAATTTGCACATAACAGCTGCACATGTAATGTTGTATATAGTAATATGTCTGTACATACGCTTGTTAATTTGTATATTTGCATTTAACACTTACTTCTATTTTTTAAAGATATTTATTATTTGTTTTCTTTGTCCTGTCTCTGTAATTCTGTTGCACTGTAGAAGCTCTGTCACGAAAACAATTTCCACGTATATGTGAACATACCTTGTGTGTCTGCTTCCCGAAATGTGCTAGGAAGGCTGTTCCAGAGTTTAGGTGCCAGATATGAGAAAGATACCGCACAATCTCTACCGCCTGCAGTTGATTTTGATATTCTGGGAATAATCAATTCTAGAATTAATTGAGCGTAGAGGACACGATGGGCTATTAAAAACCAGGAGCTCCCTCAAATACTAGGGAGCTAAGCCGTTCAAGGCTTTGTAGGTAGTCAGTGAAACTTAAAAATTTATACGATATTTAATAGGGAGCCAATGCAATGATGAAAGAACTGGATTAATATGATCATATTTCTTTGTTCTAGAAAGCACTCTAGCAGCTGCATTTTGAACTAGCTGAACTTTGTTAATTAGGCCAACAGGACAGCCACCTAGTAAGGCATTACAATAATCTAATCGACACGTCATAAAAGCATGAATAACCTTTTCCGCATTAGACATTAATAGCATATGTCGAAGTTTGGCAAAATTTTTAAGATGAAAAAATGCAGTTTTCCAGATGCTTGAAATCTGGCCTTCAAATGACAGGTTGCTATCAAAAATCACCCCCAAATTTTTGACTGAAGATGAGGACTGAACTAAGAATCCATCAAAGGTTAGACAATGTTCTAGGTTTTAGCGTGTGAGGTTTTTGGGACCAATAAGAAAGACCTCAGTTTTATCTGAATTTAGTAATAAGAAGTTATTAGTCATCCAATTTTTAATATCAGCTATACAATTTGTTACTTTAGTAAATTCATACAAATTATTAGGTTGAGAGGAGATATAAAGCTGTGTATCATCAGCATAACAGTGGATGCCAACTCCATGTTTTTTAATGATATCGCCTAGCGGTTGCATAGATAGTGTGAAAAGTAAGGGATCAAGAACTGAGCCTTGTGGTACCTCACAGTGTACTTTTGATCTGTATGATGTCTCTTCATTAACTGGTACAAATTGATAACGTTCAGATAGATAAGACCTGAACCAGGCCAATGCAGTTCTAGTATTACCAACATAATTTTCAAGCCTATCAAGGAGAATATTATGATCGATTGTATCAAATGCAGAACTGAGGTCCAATAGCACTAAGAGAGAAATGCAACCACGGTTGGATGACAGAAGGGGGTCATTTGTAACTCTTAGGATTGTGGTTTCTGTGCTATGAAATGCTTTATATCCAGATTGATTTTTTTTCATAAATATTGTTTCTTGTAGGAAGGAACATAGTTGAGCAGATACAATTTTTTCTAGTACCTTTGATAGAAAAGGCCAGTTTGAAATCGGTCTATAATTTGCTATTTCTTTGGGATCCAGCTGTGTGTTTTTTTTTTTTTTTTTTTTTTTTTTTTTTGATAAGAGGCTTAATGACAGCAAGTTTAAAAAGTTTTATGAATGTATCCTAGAAGTAGGGATGGATTCAAAATATTAAGAACAGGTTCAGAAACTTCTGAAACCAATTGTTTTAATAATTTGGTTGTTATAGGATCTAGCATAGATGTTGTTGATTTGGACGGATTTATCAGTTTAGATAATTCTTCCTCACCTACTCTTGAAAAAATAGGAAGTTTATCCATTAACGGTCTACAATGCTCTAATTGGGACGATGCTGTAGAAGGCAGATTGATGGTGCTTATTTTTTCTCAGATATCCTCAATTTTGCATGTGAAAATGTTCATAAAGGATTTACTGCTATGTTGAGAAATGCATGTTGATGCTTTATTTTTAGCTAGATTGGCTACTGTGTTAAACAGGCCCCTAGGGTTGTGTTTATTTTCTTCTATTAAAGTTGAAAAATAAGCAGGTCTGGCATATGTTACAGCTTTTCTAAAGTTAACCGAACTTTCTTTCCAGGCCAGATGAAACAACTCTAGTTTTGGTTTCTTCCATCTACGTTCCATTTTTCAGGCTGCTTTCTTTAAGGCACGTGTGTGCTTATTGTGCCATGGCATCAGATTTTTTTCCCTAATCTTTTTTAAGTGTAATGGAGCAACTATGTCTAACGCGCTAGAAAGGACAGAATCAATAGTTTCAGTTGCAGTGTCAAGCTCTTCTAGGCTGCCTGGAATGTTATGGAAATTAGAAAGATCTGGTAGGTTACTGACAAAATCATCTTTAGTGCTAGCAGTGATTGTTCTAACATATTCATGAATAGAAGATTATTTTATAGACCTATAAATGCACAATAAACAGGAGATTAAATAGTAATATGAAATGTCATCACTCTCCTGTGCAACTTCAACATTAATGATATCGATACCATATGATAATATTAGGTCTAAGGTATGATTATGTGGATGGGTAGGCCCTGAGAGATGCTATTTCACTCCAACAGAGGCTAGTGTATCTAAGAAGGTCAGAGTTAAAGCATCTTTTTCATGATCTATTTGAACATTAAAATTACCAACTATTATAATTTTATCTGTGGCCAGAACTATTTCAGATAAGAAATCAGCAAATTCTTTTGTAAAGTCAGTATGGTGCCCTGGAGGCCTATATACAGTTGCCAATGTGTTGTTTAAATTGCACGCTGAAATATTGCGCATTACAACACATTTAACTAAAAGCAATGTGTTGATCTGTAAAGATGATTTTAAAAGTGTTTAGTTTGCCATAAGTCATACATTAACTTGTGAATATCTGTGCATTAGTTAAGCATCATTTAATGCATTTTAGTGCACACGCAAAATGTTAGTATAAAAAAAGTGATGATTGAGTGTGCATGAACTATTCATTGCTTAACACATCTCTCCCTATTTTGACCCAAACCTCATTTGGGTCACAATTAGTATTTTTGTTAGATGTTTTTTTTATATATATATTTTGTTTTCATTTAATGTAATAACATTTTTATGTGTATCAAAAGTAAATCATGAAATTTTTAAAAAAAAACACTATACAATTAGTACACTAATGTGCTAAAATATGTAATGTTTGCTGTAAAATTAAACATTTAGACTTCTACCTAGGTGCTAAGGTGGCGCAGTGGGTAGCACGATTGTCTCACAGCTGGGTCAGTTGGTATTTCTTTGTGGACTTTGCGTGTTCTCCCCGTGGTCGCATAGGTTTCCTCCAGGTGCTCTGGTTTCCCCCACAAGAATACAATGTTCATTTGTGCACTCTAAAACTTCACATTTATAATGCTCCTTGTCACTGACATTTTAGGCAGACATGGTTTGAAAACTCTGATGGTGGAAGGCTGCTTCTCATTCAGGGGTGTCTATGCAAATGAGGGAGAGACTGTCACTAATTAGCGGAGCTTTCCCGTCTGATGACATGTACAAAGGGAGAATGCCAATCAAAGTGTTTTGGCTCACTTTTTTAATGAAGTGTAATCATAAAAAATATTATTAATTTTACACATACATTTGGATGTTTACAGTAAAAATCAGGGGCGCCTGCAGGATTTTATTCCAAGGTACGCACAAATCCAACACCGCCCCGCCCCCTTTCCCCCAATCATCTCCAAACACTGATGCTTACTGTCAAAGGCTACATTATTTAAGGGCATTCGTTACGACATAATTCGTTTCCTTTTTAAATATTAATATTTCTTATAATATTAATATTTCGCTCATCTTTAAAATTCTGACATATTAAATTATAAATTTGCATATTACAGTACAGAAGATTGTGATACAACCATTAGTGAAGTATTAAACCCTTACTTTCCACTTACCGAAAATCATCCATCCGCACAGTTGAGTATTGGACGGACTCAATCAAAAATGTAATTCGTATATTTTTATGGAATTTTTTTTTAAACGAATTTCGAATAGTTTGTCTCATGGTTTAAATATTTTTGTTGGTCAGTGATTTATTTGATAAAACAGAAGAACGAATAACATTTGAATAACATTCAAAACAAGCCCACTATATGCTTCAACAATGCCAAAACACGAACTGGATTGTCAAATAAAATAATAATCTAGCCTAAATAAAATTAAAGTGAAATATTCACAGTTTCAGAGAAGCCTATATCAGGGATATTCAATTGGCGGCCCGCGGGCCGAACCCTGCCCCCAAGACCATTTTTTCTGGCCCTCCAATAAGTTTGAACAAGACATCAGAGATAAATTTAGTTCAGTCGAAAAACAGCCGCTATAGTTATGAAGTGACGTGTGTCTGTTCTATACAGCACCAGCTGCAGGTGAAGGCTGTACAGAGCGTGAGTCACCTGACATTAAGCGAGTGGAGCTGGCACCCGAAAACATTTGGATATTTTTGTAGAAAAGTCCTTTTGTACAATGCACTGATATCGTTGTTAAGGATGCAACGATTCGCCGATTTCACTGCGCTTTAATTCGTCACGGTTAATTATTCGTACAGGCTTCTCAATTGTGCGTTTCTGTTGCACAAAATGAAACTGCTGCAATTAAACAGTTATGCCACCTGTGCGCTAGTTTTAAATTGCGAGCTTGTATGCCGATGCCAATATGCACACACACTGGATTAACTATAGCGGCGGGCCGTTCCACTATCACGTCCTTTCCGCGCGCTTGTTTGTTATTTCTAATGTAGAATGCGCCAATGTGTGCGCGCAAGCGGAACAACGCGCGCGCGGCTTCCCGGGCGCACGCAATAGAAAACATTGCGGTGAGGTTGTATCGTGGCTTTCAGTGCAATGTAAGCAATATATATGTTAGACGAATTATTATTAAAATGATTATGTATGTACACTGTCAGAAATAAAGGTACATGGCCTGTCACTGGGGCAGTACCTTTTCAAAAGGTTCATGTACCCAAAGAGTCCACAGTGGTACCTCAAAGGGCCATACTCGTACACAAAAGTGGCTAAAAAGTACCTTTGAGGTACCATTATAGACCATTCAGATACAAATATGTACCTTTTGAAAAGGTGCTGCCCCAGTGACAGCTCCTGTACCTTTGTTTCTGAGAGTGTATGAACACAGATTATAACAACAGTTAATCTAAATAATTAGGCCTACCTAAAATAAAGCTTAAATTTACATTAGACGCAATTACTGTAAAACCATAATTATTCATCAGACTATAATCATACAACCAAAATCTATAATTGTTGCATCCATAATTGTTATGCAGTTGAAAACACATAAATGTGTGTGAAAGTAGAAGAAGCCTACTTAAACAATACACTGCTTTTGCTGTGCTTTAAAAAAAAAAACATTTGAAGGTTTGTTAAAAAAAAACACATTGTAAAATGTACTGATATATTAGTTTTTCCTGTTGTGCCAGTCAATTACGATTTAATTCATTTAATCAAATAATTTGAATGAGCAGGACAGGCGTCCCACATTACCTTGGAAGAACAAACTCGGTTGAAAGGCTGAGACAACACCGAAAGTCGTGAGAATGGAGGTGTCTGCATATTTATGTCAGTCGGTCAGATACATTTCTGTGCAAGGAGGATGCGCACGGGCTAGGCCTGGAGTTTCCCCGGCTCAGGTGCTGATCAGACTGCGGTCTTCACTCCGTGTGGGGATCAGTATTTGTCTCATTAGTTTTAGGCCTATTGGCAAATGTCTCAAATAAGTTTCTGTTTCAAAGAGCATTTACTCACTTTGAACCTTGTTTTAAACAATAACTAATTGTAATTTTTATTTTGCGGAAAAACTGCCGCAAAAATAAAGCCTATAAAATAAAGATTTCTTTACTCATGCACAATGCAAGTACATACACGCTTTAAAACACACAAACACACACCTTTATTTGCTGTTATGGTTTTTGTTTTGTTTTGTCAATATATCGTAATATATACTGGTTAATAATCAATTTAAATTATGTAATAAATAAATAAATAAATGAATAAAAAAGCGGCATCAATTCCCGCCCTCTCGTGGTAGGTACGCACAGTGCGTACAGCCGTACAGTTGCAGGCGCCACTGGTAAAAATTATGTGAAAAATGAACAAACTTTGTATACAAACATCCAAATGTATGTATATATATATATACACACATACATTTGGATGTTTACAGTATAATTTATGTGAAAAATGAACAAATTTTGAGAGGAGCACGAGATATGATTGACTGTGGCTTACCTCTCATCCGTAATCAGCAATAATCCAATCGGGCTGAATCAAGCCGATTTTGCCTTTCTACCTTATCTTCATTTTGGAAGAATTCCCCCTTCCACTTCAACTCCTCATTTACCAGGGGGAGCTCTCGAGACCTACCTGATCTCAGACCCCCTTATATGCTTATTGACCAGGCGGCAGTCCTAGGCTCTATTATGTCCAAGCTCAGGGTTCTCTCCCGGGACAGCATGCCAAACCTGCTAATAGCATCAAACAATATCCAAGTGTAAATTCTTGAATTTACTTGAATTCACTTCACCTTTTTGTTTTTGAGCACATGGCTGTGGGATTTTACTCTCTGTTAAGAATACATGTAATGGTCCCTTTAAATTATGCACTGTTAAAAAATTGTCCTGTTAAAAAAACAGCAAGTAACTGGCAGCACGGTTGCCAGCAAGATACTATTACATTAACAGCATCTTGCTGTTGCTTTGTAAACTAACAGTAAAACGCTGGCAGCTGCAGTTGCCAGCAATGTACTGTTATTTTACAGTATGTTCCTGTAAAAATACATGGACTACATTGATATACTCAATGTAAACTAAAAGTGAACTAATTTTGCTTACTAAAACCTACTGCCTCAAACTGGCCAAATGTTGTATGAGTTTATGTAGTATGTGTTATATATGCTATATGTTAGTGTTAGAATTATATTAACTTATTTTAGTAATTTAAAAAAAGTTCTGTTTAACCCAAATGTACTGAAGCTCACAGCAGCACACATACATATGAAGCTGGAACTAAAACAGAGAGATTGTTATTGCATCAGCAACTAAACAGCTACTGTCTTTAAATAAAGAAACATGCAAAATAACATCAGTGTTTTTTATTTGTTCAACTTTGACTCAAACACTGGTTCTACTATCCTCAAGGGTGACACACAGAAAAAAATTGCACAGTGTAGTGCCTGGACCATCTACGATGTCCGGTACTTTAAGAATTAGCTCATAAGTTCAAATTAATTAACATTAATTTTCGGGGATTCGAATCAGAAGATTCGGACGACTGACTCACAGTCAGAAATATGTTAACACTTACACTTACCTTATCTATTGGTCCACCCTAATAGAAGTAAGCAGCGTAACTTTATCCTTAGCAAATCTATGTTATATTATTACGTGGCCAACGATAATAATATAAGTAGGATTTCACTATTTACACAAGCGAGGTAGCAAGACCATATAGCTGAGGCAGTAACTTAGAAACACATAAAACTCCGACAAGGATCTTAAAATGAAAGGCAAGTTTATTAAGCTACACACAGTGAACTACTCTACGTAAAACAGACAAACATACAGATACACACACACACAGTTCTGGGTTGAGAATGACTGAGGATGAGCAACGAAGAGTCCCAAACGTCTAGCACTTTAAGTTTAGTATTGCAACCTGAGAAAACCACCAAGCAGAGAAACTGACTACGGTCAGGCACTTCAACTTAATTACCAGCTTCAGTATGTAATGAAAAATTGGTCTGTGTTTACTTGCGGTTTGGTGGTTTAGCTGTTCTCTCGTTCTCTGGTTGAGGGAACCCCGGCGAAGCCGATTGGTTGCAGCGCGTTGACGTGGTTGGGGATTTCCTTTGGAGAGGGCTTTTCCTTCTTCTCATGGAGCGTTGTTCCCAGTGACGGAGAGTCTGACGTCAGCGCGCGGGAAGTTCGCCGTAAGGGAATTCCTCCTGAGAAAGGCTCTCTGGCAGGGTTATGAGTCTGAAACGTTGAATGACTGATCCTACTGCTGGATGACGCGGCGTCCGATGGTTGTAGCAACGGCTGAGCAGTAAGGTCAGACTGTGTTCATGTGAGCTCCGGTGAACGGGGTCACGTGGCCGTAGCTGTTACGGCGGGGGCAGACGCAGGCTGAGCGGGTGGGTTCTTCGAAGAGTGATGTCCGGCAGGCGTATAACGCAAAGTTCGTGCGTAGAACCCCTCGTGAAGTACAGCGAAAGCTAATACGGAAACCCAAGCAAAAGCCAATGCGAAAGCACATAATATCTTACAGTTTGGGCTTTTATAGCGGGTGGGTTTTAGACAAACCCACTGGGCTAGTGTCCAATGACCGTGGGTATGGTCCTATACCTACGCCCATCTTCTCCCTGTATGTCCACGCCCAGGGAGGAGTGATTCTGTCGTCACGGGCTGGGTTAATATTTAATTCACGTTATCAAACTTCAATAAAGCTTCATAACTAAGTATTATTTGCAGATACAGTTTCATCATTTGAACCAATGTTCTCTGAAGCCTTATAGCTTCAGTTTGAGACCAAACATTATAGCCCTTATCAAATACAGTTAATTACGTGCGTTACACACGCTACAACACTTCATTTCTAGACACAATTATAGTGAATACACATGCTTACATGCATAGCAAAACATACACAACTATCAGTAATAAAACATCAAAGCAAAACACGCTTTTAAACGCGAAATGTCCAAGAAATCGCGCGGGCTGATTGTCTAGAGCCCATCACGCGGGTTTTCTTATCCGAGCCGGAAAAGGGGCGGGAGGACATTCTCCCCTTCTAATACACAAATGCTTCTTTCTGGCGTCGGGTGTGTAATTCAATTATCATGGTCATGTGACAAGCAAATGGTCGAGAACTCACAGATGGTAGTCAATTAGTAACTAGGGTAAGAACACGTCCTTTGTTTATAAAGGGGAAAGACGCATGTGTATTAGAATTAGCTTCAGGCAATTCCTAATTACGAAGGAGACGGGGTAGGCTCCATGAGGCTTGTTTATGCCGATTACGGATTCAGCGTAAAACGTGGCTTAGTCCCTACAACAGTAACAGTAAAATACTGATGTTTTTTTATACAGTAAAATACTGTTTTTCCTTGATTTTACGCGAAACTACTGGCAGCTGTGTTGCCAGCAATCTACTGTTTTTTACAGTCTACTTCCATAGTTTAAATTAACATTATATTACTGTTAAAATATCTTTTTACACTGTTTTTTTTATGTATCACACCTTTAACCCTTTAATCCCCAGAGCAAATACATCCATTTTAATTGAACACTTTTCAAGTGTCCACACTACTGAGGGTTCAATAAACATGGAGCAAAGCTGAAGTAAACGAATGAATTAAATGACTAATTAAATGATAATTGAGGATTAGCGATGAACAAATGAAGAAATACTGAAAGAAAAAAACAAGAACAGAACATAAAGTTAAAAAAAATTAAACTTCAGTCAAAGCTTTGTAATGAAATTATCTAAAGTACAACAAATGATTAAACAACTCTACAAACATCATCACCAGCTACACTTATTACTAAAATGTTTATTTTTGTATAACATCTACTAAAGTTCTTCCTGAGATAAAGGTTAACATTTTAACACATTTTAAGTCACCATTATGGAGAATAGAGTTTGCTTTAGTTGGGCTCTTAACCCTGAAATTTTTAACATACAATTATTTTGGCTGCTGCAATTTTCAAGAACTTTGTTTAAAAAGCTTTTTTGATGTGATATAAGATTTGGTGATGTTCATGTTGTTTTTAGGGTGGCAAAACCTAATTTAATATAATTTATTGCTCTTATCCGACATTTAATCTATTGTTTAACATAACATGCTAGTATGTGCCACTGAAAGTTTTTAAGAATATCTTGGACACTAACAACTTGCTCTACATAACAAGGTAGACTCAAAGAGACATCAAGAATCAGTGTATGAACCTCACCAACAGTGGCAAGTGACACAATTAACAGTTTAACTCACAAACATCACAAACTGGATACTAACAGGCAACTTGTGTCTAAACATAAACAGCAGAATCAAATACAAATAAAGAAAACTGTAAGACCCTGATATTGCATAATTGATTCATACTGCAGTGCATGCCACACCCAGCATGCATTGCAACGTGAAACATTTTAATTGTTGCCATTGTTGAGGTGCAAGGTCTGATTAATGAGCTCTGGTGTGTCTTTATCACGACTGAACTGTTTTTGTATGTTATTTTTTAACTCTGTAAATGAATTGGACATCTTTCCTGTTTCTGATAAACAATAAGGCCCATCAAACTGGTCATGGTGGTGGAGTTGCATCTATCTTTAGTAATATTCTTAATGTGAATTAGAGAAACTTATGTTTAACTTATTTGATGTATTGGTGCTTACTGTTATGCTTCCAGATATTATGAAAAAAACAAAAAAACTATGTTAAGCCAGGACCCTATGTCAATTTTCTAAAAGAGTTTTCTGATTTTATTTCTGACTTGCTTTAACATCCACATAGATAACACTAACAATACATTAGGGCTCGCGTTTACAGATTTACTACAATCACTTGGGATAAAGCAAAACTTTGTTGGTCCAACCCATTGCTTAAAGGGCACCTTTGATGAAAAATCTACTTTTTAAGCTGTTTGGACAGTCATATGTGTAGGTATAGACGGTGATTTTGGGGTGATATAAACACACCCAGTCCTTTATTTTTCAATTTAACAACATAAAAACCGTGGACCAATTGGAGCAGTTTTGAGATCGACCACACCTTTACGTAGGAGTGCGATGCCCCCGCCCACCCATATTGATTGACAGGCTCGCATTATCATATCCTCAGTTTGTTGTTTAACGTCCGCCATTTTCTTAGTGTGAGTCGAAGTGATGCCACCAAAGGAACACCCTTGCGCTGTTTTTGGATGCAAGGCTCAACACAAGAGCCTTCATCGTCTTCCTGGAAATGAGCAACAGAGGCTTAAGGGCGTACTCAAGTGCGCTGAATCGGGCTCAGGCACGGTACAGTTGGCCGGCCCTGGCCCAGTTGGAAGAGGTGTGCCTGAGCGATGCGGTTCACTTGGGCTTTGGCGCGGTACGTGTGTAGTGAGAGTGCAAAGCGTGCCTAAGCCCCAAACTGAAGAGACAAGACTTTTGGGGACTGTTTCATATGGATTTATTAAACATTCTTACTGTTTAATGAACGCACACTGTCGTAGATTATTAACCCTTGTGTGGTGTTTGTATTTTTGTTACTCAGCCAGTGTTCATGGGTCTGGTGGACCCGCTAAAGTTTTGGCTTTCCAAATTAACACTGTCAAACAATTTTATGTTAAATTACTCAACAAAATACTACCTAAAAGGGCAGTGGCCTCTAAATGGCATCAGCTGCTCATCAATGGTGACATTAGGCCCAGGGTTGTAAAACAGGGAGGCGGTGCACCCACCTATCCCACACTGTCCTGATGGCAGCTAGTTTGTCTCTCTGCCGTCGAGCTGGTCTGTCATCTCGGTTATCAAAACGAATAATCCTGGAAATTTTGTGGAAGTTTTCCAGAGACATTGAGGCACGGAAAAGTTCTCTGCTGGTTTCTGCATTCCACAGCGATTCTGTGGATTCCCCTTTGAACCTGAAAACTCCAGCAAGGATAAGAACCCCAAAGTAGGCCTGTAAATCAATTTGGTCCATCTCCTTCTAACTCTCTCCAAAAACAAGCATTCCTTCTAGATTACTGCAATCCAGAATAATTTTCTGAATGGAATCTGAGATGAAAAGCTTAAATGAAGACTTGATGTCCTGCACATGAGTGACTGCCAGTCGTGTTGGCCCTGGTTGCATCCTTATCACATTAGCAGCTCTGCTTATTTCTTGGGCAAGAAGACCATTCAATTTCACAATTTTTTGACATCCATGTTTCTTCACTTGCTGTCTGGTGGGCTTGCTCTGTTCCTGGAGCTGGCTGCTGACAAGCTGGTCCTGGAGCTGGCTGCTGATGGGGTACTCGTCTTCGTTTTGTTACTAAATGCTGCTCAACCTCATCCTCTTCTTCAAAGTCACTGACAGACTCTGAATTTTCAGAAATGTGATCCTCATATTCTGAAACCTCTTCCTTGACATCATCATCAGAAGCTCCTCTCTCTTCCAAAATCATTTGCAAGGCCCTCGCAGCAGATAATCTTTTGGCCATCTTGATCAGTTGTGATAAGGAACCACACTGGCAAAGTTTTTTTTTTATATTATTATGCCCCTAATTTGCAGGTGGGACAGGATATGAGAAAATAAAGCTTGGTTCCCACCAGAGAGAGGGTAAAATGTGCTGGAAAGTAAGAGCAGACAGTGTTGATAGTTGAATTTTCAACAATGTTGCAAATTTGTTGAAAACAGCAGCACCAGAAAGGAGGAAGACAGAGTGTAGGAACACTGGACCTACACTTTCAACACTTTTATTAGACCTGGGTCCAGTGGACCCGAACACCTTGTATGTAATGTAAATGCGTGGGGGGAGGTGCAGTATGCGGAAATTGAAAATTTGTTCGGATTTGTGTTCTTTACAGAAAATAAACCAAAGACAATGAATTTCAGGTTAAAAAAAATAATGAATCGGTTAATTTTTCTTTTGAAAAAAACTGAAAACGGGTCTCACAGACCCGAACACCATACAAGGGTTAAAGACGCAAACCCCTCTCTGCACGACAGCTGCACCTTTAGTAAACCTTCTAACTCCTGCGGCACGAGGACATCATGATTGTTTATGAGCGTCAGCAGTGGCTGATCTGTTCGGCAGAACATTGACTGTGTCACTGCATATCAAACGACAAAAAACGATATAATGATATAAAGAAATATCCACTGAAATCTCTGAGAACGCTTCTCTTACATTGAACAGCGCATCAGATGACGTAAGCATGCTCAGGCCCGAATGCAATAAGACCGCGGGCCGTCGGGGGAGACGGAAGGGGGGGACAAGCGTGCTTTGGCCCAGTTAAAGGCAACTGTACATAGTGTGAGTACGCCCTTAAGTGGCTAAGTTTTATCTTTAACGATCAGGTGCCTGAAAACGTACCTAAACTGTCGTATGTTTGCGCTAACTATTTTAGCGCAGACTACTTTGAGAATGCGGGACAATTCCACTTGGGATTCGCGAATAAATTGTTTTTGAAAAATGGATCAGTTCCAACAATCCGCGATCCTTTTTGCATAAAAATCATACCAATGCAGTGTTTATCTTAGTGGATATCTTCATATCTTGTCTGTACTTGTTTGTAGAACTCTGATATGGCGAACTTTATCAAACGCATTACGGATTATGCATGCATCGTTACGTAGCAGCTGTAAAACTGTTCAAAGACATAAATGATTTTGTAACTACAACTCTGACACATTCTGGCTCATTCGGATTATTGATTCCTCAACAGTCGTCTCTGCTTGTTCTGTGTCTGAGTCCGGGTCGTACACGTACGGCTGAATGCTTCTCTCTGTCTGCCTGTCTGTTGTCGTACACAAAGCAGGGGCGCTCTTGGCTCCGCCCCCTTGTTAAGATTGGTGGGAAGTCGAAACTAATTTTCATGTGAAGCAACACACCCCTAAAACAGCGACCTGTGTACACGCCCCAAAAATACACTTTAACACATTATAATAAAACAATCTGAATTGTGTTTTGATCTGAACCTAGACTGGCACACTTAGAACAACTATAGTAGTGATATAATGTCTTTAAAAAGGGTTAATGTATGTGCCCTTTAAAGCATACATTAGATCTAATTCTGTCTCATGGAATTGAGGTCATTGGTATAGACCCTATAACACAAAGTTACAATATAACAGACCACTACCTCTTAGTATATAAGCTGTATTTACCCTAAATTAGCAGATCTGCACAGATATATCACTGGTAAAACTATTGTCCTGTCCACTAAAGATGAATTTACAAATAACTTGCCTGATCTTTCCCTATTTCGAAACTCACCTGCAAACGCAAATGACCTTGATGTAGTAACCAGCAGTATCGATGCTATCTTTACTAACAGACTAAATACTGTGGCACCCATCAAATTAAAAAAGGCTAGAGAGAATAAAACACTGCACTGGCTGCCTATTAAGTTCCGTATTTGTTATAAAATATTGCTTCTTACCTGTAAAGCTTTACATAATCTAGTTCCTGTTTATCTAAGTAACTTTCTATCTTGCTACAATCCAACCCATTCTTTAAGATCTCAAAACTCAGGGCTTCTGGTAGTACCTAGAATAGCAAATTCTAGTAAAGCAGGTCGAGCCTTCTCTTTTGTAACTCTTAAACTCTGGAATAGCCTTCCTGATAATGTCAGAGGCTCAGACACACTCTCTTCGTTCAAAACTAGATTAAAGACCTATCTTTTTAGTAAAGCACATACCGTACACTATGCATCACATAACGCTATGATGCATGAGTGTGCTCTACGCAGGTAAGCTGGCTTGACAACCACCTGTAGGACACACTACTCCTGCCTTAATGTACCAGATATTTTGTTAGAAATACTCACATGCTTTACATGTTTGTTTATATAACTACTATTTTCATTTATAGCACTTAATTTTTCCATTTTCTTCACTTCCTCAATTGGTGAAGTTTGTTCCTCGCCACTGTCACTACTGGCTTGCATGGTTCGGGACTTGTGGAGCTGTGCAGCGATGGATTTGCTCTTCAGTGCTTGGACTTTCAACAGTGAAATTTAAATCACATTGAACTGGACTAAACTGAACTTCAACTCTGAAATCTGGACTGACACAGTTTCAATTTACTAGAACTTCTATGTTAAGCTGATTTTGACACAATCTACATTGTAAAAGCGCTATAAAGGCGAATTGAATTGAATAAATTAGGCCACAACGTGTTTTTTACTGATCACTATAATGTTTGTCTGTTATACCATTTAGTCATCATAGAAGACTCAAAATTAGTATTGCATAATTTAGTATGTTGTACAATTTCATGCTTATTTTTTCCCTTGCAGTTATCAGCAGGAAGACTTTTAACAAAGAGCCAAGTGTGCAGATTAGATGTGCATTTGCTGTTTTATTGATATGTGTCTATTTGCCAACAGAAGACTAATGACAGGAGATGCAGTCACAAAATAAAATTTCTATAATGCATTATGTCGATGATTTTTATCCAAAGTGACTTGTATTCAAGGTATATTTTGTTATATAATGCAATATTTGGATATTGAAGCCATGGCAGTTTAACTGCTATATGCTGTAAGTAATGTTAAGTTAACATAGTTGTGTGTATAGTAGTTATCCTTCACACATAGTTGTAGTTGTCCTTCATTAAACTGGCTGATTTAAACTTGTCAAGAAAAGGTCAGACTTCATGGATTCACTTTAAGAGTCACTGTGCCTTCTACTGATATTGACACCCTTGGTAATTATCAACAAGAAATGAGGCTGTGGGAAAATGTTTTTCTGTTTAATCTATTGATGTTTTGCATAACTGAAACACTATAATTACCATTATAATATATAATTACCATATCATATGCTAAAACTGCCATAACCTGAACTCATATTCTGAGTTTAAAAATATTTAGAGCCACACATAAATGTCATCTTCATGTGTGCTTCTCTTGTGAATAAGATGACTCAAAACCTGCATTGGTTTACCTCTGTAAAAAGCACATCTGATGCATACCAAGTGTGAATGGCGCTGTGTAATCCACAGCAGAGACAGAAGCTCACAACTGCTCTGCTGTCTCACCTGACAGATGATCCTGGCCTCCGCAGATGTCCCGGGACAGCTGAGAAGAGCCCTGTTGCAGAAGCAGAGCTTGATGAATTGGTTCTTTCCCAATGCGGATGCAGACGGCCCCCCTTTTATGGCCTGTGTTGAGTGCCAAGTCTGGCCCAGAGAGGAAGGGGGGTCGGGTTAAGGTGGGAAGGCGCTAATTAATTTCAGTCTTGGCCAGGTGACCAACAGGATTCCTGCTTGGCGGTGGCAAGCACTCTGGGGTCATGAGGTTAGCAGGAGGAAAATGGACCAGACGGCCAACAAGAAAGGTGAGTTTCTTCATTTTAATCTTACTAATGATATATTTCAGACTCGAATGTAGGGTCTTTCTTGTTTCATTTGTGGAAATGACATATAGAAACACTACTTAAAACAATTTGATATTACTTCACAGATGGTGTCTAGTTCTGCTTCAGTATGATTAGTGTAGGGCTACTTTACATGAAACCTAAAAATACACTTTTTAAACACAAAATGAGTGATAACGGTTATTTTCCGAAATTAAATTAGACTTAAATACACCTTTTTATGCCTAGTACACTGATCAATGGGTGGTCTGCACTCGGCAGTCTTTATGTGTGAACTACTGAACGAAACATGAAAGTGGCTCACTTACACATCTCCGACACCTCAGTGATGGAAATCCAGTATCTAGCGTGTTAAATATTCTGGACCAGTTTGCCAACTTAATTACCCCTCTGGGGTCAGATGTAATGATGAGCTACAACCAAAGAGAGAGTAAGCAGAGGTGGGTAGTAATGAATTACATTTACTTCGTTACATTTACTTGAGTAAAATTGTTGGGTAACGTGTACTTTTTGAGTAAATTTAAAAATGTGTACTCTTACTCAAGCAAATTATTAGAGAAAAATCATTACTCTTACTTCATTTGTCAGCGTTCCTCGAATTACTGTCAAATGATAACGAATATGATTTACATGAATTGTTTGCAAATATCGCGAGGCTCCGCACTGGAGAGGTTGTGTAGCGAGAGGTTGCTATAGAGACGCGTCTCCCGCTTTCGGGTTGAGCGTGCGCGCCTATGTTGGAATGATGGCTGAAGTCGAGTTCATACTGCGGTTACGCCATGGCCCTCTGTGGTTTCGAGTATGTATTCATGTATGGGGGTCCAGCATGTTGATGCGGTGCTTGCAGACAGTTCTTGCCCGCATTGCAATGGCTTGACTGTTGCACAACTGAGGTCGCGGCGAGCCCTTGCATTAGGGCGAGTCACCCCTGTTGCTCCCCGCCAATCGGTTAGTACTCGGGCAGGCCTGAGGGTTACAGTGGGGGCCAATCCGTTGCCTTCGGGCCTGCGGACCCCTCGCTCCTCTTCAGTGCGCTCTGTTTCTGCTTCGAGTGAGGGCGCTGGTCCATCCTCCGGGCTGGCCGCACACTCATTAGATGACACCGGAGATGTGATGTCCATCACTGCATCGGAGGGCGGGTTGACATGCTCCGATGAGGATCCTCCGGGGTTGTCAGTGTGGTCTCGGATTTAAAATCGGACATGTTGGCCGTCTTATTCCGGGCTGCTTCGGCCGTAGGACTGGAGATGGCTTGTCCCCTAGAACCATGGCCGAACTGCTTAGATGGGTGTTACGTGGGGAGAAAGAAGGCGAGACTTTCCAGACCCCCCGTCCCCTTCTTCCTGGAAATACACAGTGAGCTCACGCAGGCATGGAGGGCACCTTTTTCTGCCCGGTCCTCGTGCGCTCCCGCTCTCACCACTCTTGACGGCGGAGCGGTCAGGGGATATGAGGCGATTCCCCAGGTAGAGCGTGCTATTGCGGTCAATCTTTGCCCGCAAGGCCCCTCTGCTTGGAGAGGTCCACCTAAAATCCCCTCCAAAGCGTGCAGGTTATCTGAGTCTCTCACGGCCAGAGCCTACACTGCTGCGGGCCAGGCCGCATCCGCTCTGCATGCTATGGCCACCTATCAACGCTACCAAGCCGAGAAGCTGGCAGAGATGCAGGAGAATGGTTCTTCCCCAGGCTTGATGCATGAGCTCCGCACGGCAACCGATTATGCTCTCATGACCACCAAATTGGCTGCTCGTACCCTGGGAAAGACGATGGCCACATTAGTGGTCTAGGAGCACCACCTCTGGCTGAACCTGGCTGAGATGAGAGACGTTGACAAAGCTCGCTTTCTTAACACTCCCATTTCCCAGGCAGGCCTGTTCGGCGACACCGTGGGGGAATTCACCCAGGAATTCTCTGCGGTGAAAGAGCAGTCCAAGGCGGTGGGAATCCATCAGCGGGCTTGGAAAACTGCTCCCCCTGCTGTCCCATCCGCTGCAGCTGTTCCTCCCCGAGGGCGTCCACCCGCGGCTTCAACATCCGCTCCGCTTCCGCTGCCCGCTCCACCGGCCAAGCGGCAACGCCGAGTGACTCGCGGGACTGCGACGCCTCTGCCCCAGGGCGCCGTTAAGTCCAGTAAACGGACCACGAAGTGTCCCTGAGACGGTCCATCCGGAGAAGAGGGGACCTGCTCTTTCCTCGGTGGGGGGCCAAGGAACAACTTCAGTCAGCAACATCGACTTTGAGAACTCCGCTGCCAGCCCCTAGGCTTTTTTCAACAAAAGAGCAGTTTCCTCTCTCTCCAGATGCCCAAACCCGAGCACTGTCAGTCTGGGACGCTCCACCTTCCAGCTCGCGGCGCCGGGCCCATTTGCCACAGACCCTCAGAGTGCAGCAGAATGGACTCCTTACTCTCACTCCGGTCTCACTGCAGGATCCAGGGAGGAAGGTAAGAGGCATTATCTTATTTTCAGCTCTTCCTCAGGACGCGATTGCTGTCCTCCTGGCAAAGGGTGCAATCGAGCAGATCCCTCCCACCGAGATGAGGTCCGGGTTTAACAGCCTGTACTTCATCATGCCCAAAAAGAGCGGGGGTTAAGACCAATCCTAGATCTGCGCAGACTGAATTGCCATCTGCACAAGATGCCGTTCAGAATGCTCACGCAGAAACGCTTGCTTTGCAGCGTCCGTCCTCGGGATTGGTTTGCAGCTACAGACCTGAAGGACACATAATTTCATGTCTCCATCCTACCACGCCACCACCCATTTCTCCAGTTTGCATTCGTGGGACGAGCATGGCAGTACAAAGTCCTCCCCTTCGTGCTCTCTCTGTCTCCACGGGTTTTCACCAAGTTCGCGGAGGGTGCCCTTATGCCTCTCTGGCTCTCGGGCATTCGCATCCTCAATTATCTCGACGATTGGCTTATTATAGCCTCATCTTGGGATCAATTGATTATGCACAGAGACAAAGTGCTTCGGTACCTCGACCAGTTGGGGTTTCGGGTCAACCGAGAGAAAAGCAAACTTTGCCCCGCACAGAGGATCTCTTATCTTGGCCTGGAGCTGGATTCGATCACCATGGTTGCGCGCCTCTCTGAGGAGCGCGCCTGGCTAATACTTTCTTGTCTGAAAGAGCTCGACAGGAATATAGTGGTCCCACTGAAATCTTTTCAGAGTCTCCTGGGGCATATGGCATCCGCTGCCGCTGTCACGCTGCTCAGTTTGCGGGCACCGGGTGCACGTGACTCTGCTGTGTCGGGATGAAAATTATTATATGCATTTGTTTATATGGCAGAACATGTCTTTTTCACCAAAGCTGCTTTGTGGACTGTGGGGGTTTGATGATGTAGTCACGTGTTGATTGGTCAGTTTGAATGTCTCAGTATTTAGGCTTTGGTCACATGGTCAAGAAAGGTACAAAGGAGATGGTAAGCTTGGGTCTGGTCTCTTTCTTCTCCGGCTCTGCCCCTTCTCTCGTCTCCTGCTCTGGCTCTCTATCTCTCTCCCTCCCCCCCTCTCTCTCCCTCTCAGGTAACTTTAATTTACATTTAAGCTGGGTACACTTATTATCATATGTTTTTATCATTTTATGTTTTATTGTTTTATACAGTTATTTGTAACTAATTCAGTGTAACCATAGAGAATTATTGTCATGAAATCATCTCATTTTCAAGTAATTGTCAATTACTTTTGATTTAACATCAACATTTAATGGCTCCATATTGCAATACAATATAATCACATAATAGCGACGCTCTCCCACATTTAAAGCTATTAATACTTATTTCCGTTTTTGGTATAAGATTGCAGAAGGATGGTTTTGACTAAAATGTACAGTTTTTTACCATCATACTGATAACTTTTTAGTCATTTGGCAGAACTAGAGTTCAGAACCGCTGCAGTTAAAAAGACGAGCCTTACACCGCACTCTCAGCCCCTGGATAAATTTAGCTTTTCTAATATCCAGGCATGTTGTCGTATCAACAGATGCCTCCAGCAGGGGCTGGGGGGCCGTGTGCAACGAGCATGCAGCCACAGGTTCGTGGTCCGGACCCCGCCTGCATTGGCATATCAACTGCCTAGAGCTGCCTAGAGCTTCCCCCGAGAAAGCTCATTGCCAGCTGTTTTACTCCTTGACCAAGGCCCCCCTCGGCATGGATGCACTGGCCCACAGCTAGCCATCGGGCATGCGCAAGTATGCGTTTTCCCCAGTGAGCCTAATCACGCACACACTGTGCAAAGTCAGGGAGGACGAGGAGCAGGTCTTGTTCGTTGCGCCTCTCTGGCCCAACCGGACATGGATTTCTTAGCTCTCACTCCTCGCGGCGGCCCCTCCCTGGCACATTACTCTGGTGGAGGACCTCCTCACTCAGGGACGGGGCACCATCTGGCACCCGCGCCCAGATCTATGGAACCTCCACGTGTGGTACATAGACGGAGCTCGGAAGACTTAGGTGACTTACCACCCTCAGTAGTTAACACCAGGGCTGCGTCCGAAACCGCCTACTACTCAGTAGGTACTGCATTTGAATTTAAACGTACTACTCGGCCGTTAGAAAAGTACGTTCTATACAGTATGAATGTGAGAAGTATGAATGGAATTCGGACATACTACATCCGCCATTTTGTCACGGTCACGTGACCTACCTGCGTCACTTGCGTCGCTTCACTCCCATTCATGAATTCTCTCGCGGGGCATCATGGGATAGCGCAGCGTGCATGGGATGCGCACTTCAGAATCTCGCCGGAAGTAGTAAGTCATCCGGGAACTTCTCGCATACTGATTTTCGAATTCTATGAATTCGGACATACTACTCGGCACGCATACTGATTTTAGCGTACTGTATAGTATGGAAGTATGCGGTTTCGGACGCAGCCCATCACTCAGGCTAGAGCACCATCTACGAGGCATGCCTACGCCCTGAAGTGGAGTCCATTCGCTGAGTGGTGCGCTTCTCATAGAGAAGAATCCCGAACTTGCCAGATTAGCGTTGTGTTATCCTTCCTTCAGGAGAAGTTGGAGTGTAGGCTGTCGCCCTCCACACGGAAGGTTTACGTGGCTGCCATCTCCGCTCATCATGACGCGGTGGATGGCAACACGCTCGGGAAGCATAATCTAATTATCCGGTTCCTCAGAGGTGCGCGGCATTTAAATCCACCCCGCCCCCCTCTTGTGCCCTCTTGGGATCTCTCTGTAGTCAGTATCTCTTAAATTTCTGTCTATAAAGACAGCTCTGCTGACCGCATTGGCATCATTTAAGAGAGTCTGGGATCTGGAGGCATTTTCGGTCGGCGAATCGTGCCTTGAATTTGGGCCGGCCTACTCTCACATTATCCTGAGACCCCAGCCCGGCTATGTGCCCAAGGTTCCTACCACCCCGTTTAGAGATCAGGTGGTGAACCTGTAAGCGCTGCCCTTGGAGAAGGCAGGCTCAGCCCATTCACTGCTTTGTCCCGTTCGCGCTTTGCACCTTTAAGATCTTGTAAACAGCTCTTTATCTGTTATGGTGGTCAGCAGAAGGGAAGTGCTGTATCAAAACAGAGGTTGGCCCACTAGTTACAGTAGTTGATGCCATTGCACTGGCTTATGAATGCCAAGGCACCTCTCTCACAGATATCTGCAGAGCTGCGGGCTGGGCGACACCTAATACATTTGCGAGGTTTTATGACCTTCGAGTGGAGCTCCCCAGTCAATCGGGACTTGCTGCGCCAGGCTCCCTAACCCGGAGATGTGTGCGCATTTTATTATTCTACTAGTAAGTTTCCCTTTTCAGGCGAACCCTAGAGAATTCCTCCGAGGCCCCCAGCACCTGACTCAGCGGAGGAGTCAAGTGCATGGCTCAGTGTGTTGTCTGGTATGCCCCCTTGTGGTCAACCCGCATACTGAGGTTCGATGCCATCTATGTGCAGTCCCTTTTTTTGGTGATGCCATATGCATTTCTACCACGGTGTGTTCCCCCTTTCAGGCGGTCCCGTGTCTTCCCTAACAGCTAACCAGCCTATCGTATGTAGTACTCCCGCTAATCAGGGCTAGTCCATATGTTTTGTTGTCATCAAGTCTCCCCTTTTGGGTAGCAGATGACCTCCGCAGCGTCCTCCCCCTTCGGGGACTGGCCAGCTTTTTCAACAAACTGTCGTATTCAAAAATTCCTAGTCTATATTAGATAGGTGAAGGCACATTACAACTCTTGATAATAAAATTATTATTCCCATGTTAATGGTAATTAAGGGCCTAGGGACGTTGGAAGGTTGCGCTTTTGGTGATGTCAGTGCGCTCACGCCTTGCTTTGCAATCTGCACATCAGGAGCGTGACGGGCTGTGGCATTTTCCATACAGTCTCCCATTGTCTGAGATTCAGACACACGTTGGAGTTCCCATATGAAGGGGAACGTCATGGTTACTTCCGAAACCCCACGTTCCCCGAAAAGGGAACGGAGACGTGTGTCTCCACTGCCACAGCATCTAGGTTTCCAGCTGGGAGCTGAGTGATTGGCTCTTCAGCAGGCAATTCTAAAGGAGCTCCTCCGCAGCTGACTGGTATAGCCCTGATGAGCTCATCAGGATCAGCTGTGGAGCGAAGCTCCGCCAATGCAATTGGCATTTCATTGGCCCGTTTTCTTGATCTTCAGAGTGAGTGGTCGTCTGACAACTCCCATTGTCTGAGATTCAGACACACGTCTCTGTTCCCTATTCGGGGAACGTGGGTCACGGAAGTAACCGTGACGCTTAATGGGTTGACTTATTAGACGTGGCCTACACAAATAAGTAATTCATACTGTTAAGCATTAAAAATTTTACATTTTAAACATAAAAATTGTGTTTCTATACATATACACCCACCTCCCCCCACCCCCAATATATAATTTCTGTTTAATGGAGAGAAAAAAAATTGCAACACATTTCTAAACATAATAGTTTTAATAACTCATCTCTAATCGCTGATTTATTTTATCTTTGTCATGATGACAGCACATAATTTTACACTAGATATTTAAATGCTTAACTAGGTTAATTAGGTTAACTAGGCAGGTTAGGGTAATAAGTCATGTTATTGTATTATGATGGATTATTCTGTAGACTATCGAAAAAAAATTGCTTAAAGGGGCTAATAATCTTGACCTTAAAATGGTCTTAAAAAAATTGAAATTTGCTTGTATTCTAGCCAAAATAAAACAAAGACTTTCTTCAGAAGAATAAATATTATCAGACATACTGTGAAAATGTATGTGAAAGGGGAGCTAATAATTCTGACTTCAGCTATTATATATATGTATGATGAAAAGTAACTAGTAACTATTTACTTGAGTAATTGTTTCATCAGATACTTTTTTACTCTTACTCGAGTAACTTTTAAGATTACCTTTACTTGAGTAAAAATTTCCGCAAGTACTGGTACTTTTACTTGAGTATAGATTTTGGATACTCTACCCACCTCTGAGAGTAAGTCATGGGTTGACTGGCTATTCTGTCCATGCGCTCAACAGAAATGTCTTTGATTGACCAGAATGGTCATCGATGCACTTGCTTAATTTTGCGCTTACACAGACACAAAGGCATATGAAAGCCATGTCTATCAACTGAACTGATAAGTGATCAGTCCTCTGACAGATCAGCTGATTGACCCGACTTTCAAACTAATGAACGCGTTCAGAGAGATTTCAAATTCTGTATGTCAGTGATGTCATCATCACACAAGCAGTCAATAGTGTTCTGTTCATTCTGACGCCCTGAACAATTAATTTACTGTGGTTTGGGAGCCGCAATGTAAAAAATATATGTTAATTAACAGCTACTGTATTTGTGTTTTCCATTAATTTACAGCTGTGAATACAATTATGGGATGTTGATCTCTGCTCTGTGGACTTTTGATGTTAAAAATTCTACTCTGCAGTTTAACAAAGTGACTTTTACTGACATGTCAGTAGTATGAGACATGATATTGTTTAAGAAATAATATACTGTATAGAGAATTAAGATTGTAAAATAACAGAAAATGTACTGGCACCTTATTACCAGGTTGTTGCAGCATATAAACAACCCCAACCCAGACAATATATCACTTCAAACAATGAAAAATTTTCACAAAAGTCACTTTTTCAAACTTTCCAAGGTTAACAGTTCATGAAAGAAATACCAAGGCCCCATAATTCTATTCAAAAGCCTAGATAAATGAAAAAAACTGTCAATTTACAAATATTACACAGTTGTTTTTGTACTTTTGTGGATTATTCAAGTTGTGTCGCATAGAGTGGAATACCATGTAGTGTGAGGTGAGGGTTTAGTTGTATACATGTTTTTCATCAGCCGCCTGATGGCACAATAACATTAAATGTTGTATAAAAAACACAACTCTCTCTCATGGCATTTTTTTACTTTTTGATTTAGTGGCTAATTCGTTGAAGTAAGGTTTACGGGCGCGATTTGGTGCCACGCCTTCTTTTAAAAATCGTACAATTTCATGTGACCGAAATTCACACAAATTAGTCCCTAAACTGAATAAAATAGTTATGTTTTCTTATGAGGTCAGGCCCAATATGTGATTGGGGCGTGTGATTTTCTGGAATGCATTTTGGTTGGAAGTGAGATATTTTATTGGTGTCATTCCTAGTACTGACTGGCAAATATCACATAAAGTTCATTGCACACTCCTCATCAGAGGTGGTGTTACAATCACCAGCGATCTCCACAGTGATCGCTGGCTCACACACACACACCGAACCGAAGCCTCCTGACCCACTGGGGTTGTATGAACTGCCAGCACTCCCTGAACTCAGGCCTCCTGACCCACTTGGCTTGAGCGAACTGCCAGTGCATCCTGTACCTAAGCCTCCTGACCCACTGAGGTCGAACGATCTGCCAGTGCATCCTGAGCTGGAGCCTCCTGACCCACTGGGGTCGAACGAACTGCCAGTGCCTTTTGAACCTAAGCCTCCTGACCCACTGGGGTCGAACAAACTGCCAATGCCTTCTGAACCTAAGCCTCCTGACCCACTGGGGTCAAACGAACTGCCAGTGCATCCTGAGCCGAAGCCTCCTGACCCACTGGGGTTATATGAACTGCCAGTGCTCCCTGAACCGAAGCATCCTAACCCACTGGGGTTAAATGAACTGCCAGTACCTCCTGAGCTGAAGCCTCCTGACCCACTGGGGTTATATGAACTGCCAGTGCTCCCTGAACCGAAGTATCCTGACCCACTGGGGTCATATGAACTGCCAGTGCATCCTGAACCGAAGCCTCCTGACCCACTGGGGTCATATGAACTGCCAGTGCATCCTGAACTGAAGCCTCCTGACCCACTGGGGTTTAATGAACTGCCAGTGCATCCTGAACTAAAGCCTCCTGACCCACTGGGGTTTAATGAATTGCCAGTGCCTGCTGAACCAAAGCCTCCAGAAATGCCACAGCTCCAGGTCCTCTGCAGCTCCATGCTCCTGGTCCTCCAAAGCTCCATGCACCAGGTACACCTCTATGGCATGGTTCTGTCCCTCCATCCCTCCCCCTGTTCTGCCTCCGCTCCACCTCCCGCCTGAACTGTGTTTTGAGCATCTGGAATCCGCTCCTTAGAGGGGGGTAATGTCACGATCACTAGCAATCTCCACAGTCAAAGATCGCTGGCTCACACACACACACTTCCGTGAACTACAAATCAGCCATGATTAAGGACTACATTTCCAGCCATGCAGCACACACATACTCCTGTTTCTTATCATGGCTGATTGCGCACACACACCACCGGAGGACTGTCTGAGACTGATTGCATACACTACATAAGCACGACTACAATTCTGGATTCCTAAATATGTCTGTTTGCCCCTGTTGACCAATGCTGTACTGACTATAAACATTAAATCTGCGATTGGATCCTCACCACCGTTGTCATCGTCACGCCTGCCATTACAGGTGGGTAGTAGTGACTTACATTTACTTTGTTACATTTACTTGAGTAAAATTGTTGGGTAACATGTACTTTTTGAGTGCATTTAAAGATGTTTACTTTTACTCATTCTGCTAAATTATTAGAGAAAAATCATTACCCTTACTTTGCAACATTTGGCGACGTTCCTCCGTTACTGCAAATTGATATTTAATATGATTCATATGACTTGTATCATGAGGTGCCGCATTGCAGAGGTTGTGTCGCAAGAGGTTGCTATATAGACATGTCTATATATTCATTCATTCATTTTCTTGTCGGCTTAGTCCCTTTATTAATCCGGGGTCGCCACAGCAGATTCAACCGCCAACTTATCCAGCATATTTTTACGCAGCGGATGCCCTTCCAGCCACAACCCATCCCTGGGAAACATCCACACACACATATTCACACTCATACACTATACGGACAATTTAGCCTACCCAATTCACCTATGCCACATGTCTTTGGACTTGTGGGGGAAACTGGAGCACCCAGAGGAAACCCACGGAACCACAGGGAGAACATGCAAACTCCACACAGAAATGCCAACTGACCCAGCCGGTCTTGCTGTGAGGCGAACGTGCTAACCACTAGGCCACAGTGGCGCCTCACTCCAAGATGTCAACGAAAATAATGTTAATTTGATAATGCGATGCACGCTGTACATAGAACTGACTTATATACATGAAGTACAGCTCCAACCGTAAGTGTAATCCGCATTTGAACCTTATTAATGATAACTATGGAACAACTAAAGAAACTGCTGTTTAATGGAATAACTGATTAGCGCTGCACATTGAAGTCATTCTCACGGATAACCATTAAAATATAACATTAAAACATAATTTTTTTAACATAAAAAAGGTGTGTGTGGGCGCCACGGTGCCATAGTGGGCATCACGTTCGCCTTACAGCAAGAAGGTTGCTGGTTTGAGCCTCAGCTTGGTCAGTTGGCATTTGTGTGTGGAATTCGCATGTTCTGCCTGTGGTCGCATGCATTTACTCCGAGTGCTCCGGTTTCCCCCACAAGTCACAAAGACATAGATATAGGTGAATTGGGTGGCTAAATTGTCTGTAGTGTATGAGTGTGAATGAGTGTGTATGGATGTTTCCCAGAGATAGGTTGCGGCTGGAAGGGCATCTGCTGCATAAAACATATGTTGGACATATGTTGGGCAACCCCAGATTAATAAAGGGACTAAGCCGAAAATGATTGAATGAATGAATAAATAGTGTGTGTGTGTGTGTGTGTCTATATAT
>CAIGQQ010038783.1:213950-227007 GCA_903798035.1 Danio albolineatus | reverse complement strand
ATACTACATCCGCCATTTTGTCACGGTCACGTGACCTACCTGCGTCAGTTGCGTCGCTTCACTCCCATTCATGAATTCTCTCGCGGGGCATCATGGGATAGCGCAGCGTGCATGGGATGCGCACTTCAGAATCTCGCCGGAAGTAGTAAGTCATCCGGGTACTTCTCGCATACTGATTTTCGAATTCTATGAATTCGGACATACTACTCGGCACGCATACTGATTTTAGCGTACTGTATAGTATGGAAGTATGCGGTTTCGGACGCAGCCAATGTGTCATCCCGTATTTCTAATGAAACCCGTTACATTCATCAGAATCATTTAAAATGCTTATTAATCTATTACTAAATAATCGGGTATATTTGACATATTGGGCAACTAAAGAACAACAACAGCCTGTTTACGTTCATTAGATATAATGAAAATGAAGTTTTTAGTCAGTGAAAGTCAGGGAATGTAATGGTTTAAGCCCGCGCGTCTCTTTCACTTCTCCATTCACCGTGCTGGAGAGGAACAGACTGCGCAAACGGCGCGCAGATAGGCGATCTTGAGTACAGCTCTCATCTGATTGGCTGAAAGGTCACGAGGTCCCTGAGTCAGCCAGGAAGGTCTCAAAAATACACACACTCGTATCCAGGGGGAGTCGTACGTGAAAGAGAATTTGCACATTCTCATTCAGGATGAACTCGCAAGTTTTAAACATTCAAAACTTTTTGTACACTCTTATAAATCTGCAGATGGTGTTTTGCATTTGTGAAACGTATTTTATGAATGTGTATTTTTATTTTGTGCACGTGAATTGTTTTTGTGAATGTATATAAATATTTTACGCACGTGAATTTGGTTTTACGCACTTGAATTTGGCTACGCATGTGTACATCGCGTCATACGCGTGAATTATTAATGAGACTTATTTGACTCCATACCTGGAGTATGCCTCCAGATCATGCACACGTTTTTCAATCAGATCGACCGAAGTATTACATTTTTGCACATTTTTTTTTCCATATCAGACACGTTTTCTTTAAGCATCACAATTTCAGCACAGCTTGAGTCGATTTTCTTTTCTAATTCCTCCAACCTAGCGCCAAGTTTTTTTTCAATCCCATCCGCCCGATCGTTAATAAGCTGAGAGAGCATTGCAATGATATTCTCACTATCCATAGTAGCCACTGCTTGTTTTCTGTCTTTTTTCGGAGCAGGAGACTCTCTGGGAGTGACAGGCAATTGAGGAAAGTCCTCATCGTTCAGGGAAATCAACTGTTCAACATAATCATGACAGCCGTCCATCAGTACATTAGCAGCAGAAAAAGAGTTAGCGTTTGTGTTAGCTCCCTTTCTTTTTTGCCTTACAGACATATTTCCACTGTCAAATACGTTCAGTTAAAATATTTAAAAACAATTCAGCTCTAAAAACAGCACAGTTTTATCTAATAAATTAACACCTACATTTGTAAATAAATAAATATTATGAATTCATAAGATATTTTTTTTATTCCCAACGACATTTAACTTTATTTTTTTTTTATTTTTTTTTTACACCTTGGTGGCTAAGAACTAGACATTATCACACACAATCTCCAGTTCCATAGAGCTATAAATATGAGGAACACATCATTAAGGCCAGACTCACTCAGTCATTCATCACAAGAGTAAAACCAATGAACAGAGCTGTGATTTTGCAGAACAAGGTTGTTGAACTTCACAAAACGGGAAGTGGCTGTAAGAAAAAAGAAAAAGAAACCTTAAAACGCAGCTTCCAACATCAGAGCAATAATTATTAATTCCAGTAGACCGTAAATTAATCAGCTTGAAAGATGGTGTGTGTCTAACTTTTTTCCAGATGTTCAAAAAAGGCCATCAAAATTAAGGGATACAAAAAAAAGGTAAAATTATAAAGCTAAAATACAAAACATAACTACATTAAATAAGACATGTTTTACCTCATGCATATGCAAGCAAACTGACTTGATCTAATTTATATACAAGTTTGTCAGTCTGAAGATGTGGTTTTCAGAGAAAAGTTCTGACCTAACAGGCATAGAAGGCTCTATTATCTTTCTTTGGTATTTCTGTTTATTTTATATTTGAATTTATTGTTGTATGTTTGTCGCTGTCACCTCTCAGCTCTCTGTTCAATGTCACACATCTAAACAATGTTTACGCATTATTCTAAAGTTGTTTTTTCATAGCAAACGTCTTCCTAACCCACAATCTTTTTAGGCTAATTCGGGCTAGTTTCAAAAAACTGGCCAGCAGAGAGCAGATGTTTGACTGAAACTGCACTTAATCCGAAGGACAGTGGAAACCGGTCAAGAACTTTATTGTCTATCCTTCAGCTTCTCCATTAAAGTTATTTATAATTAGTCTATGGACGAGCTCATATTTAGCTATTTCTCATGGGTAATCTCTGATTAAAAAGATGTCATACAATGGAAGGGTAATTAATTTAAGAAGAACAGAGGCTGCATGCTGTCAAATGAAGGCCCTGTTTTCACATTAACTTGGATTCAAATTAATTTCTTGTGGACGTGTTGAGATTTTTTTTTGAGAGCCTTCCTTATTATTTTGTCATGTCTTATAATACTTTTGCAATTAGTACAATGCTATAAACAAATCGATTTTCACAACGTACAAGTATGCATGAAAGTAAGCGAATGAAAGGATGAGGATGGTAACTACAGTTCTGAACATACACAAAAAGAATTATTTTGCTGCTTGTTCAGACTAGTTATTTAAATAAGATGCAACAATGTTTTGGTGGAAAATCTTAATTGTTTTATGTTCAAAGCACTTAAACTTGTAAAAAGTATTAGGTTAACTTAATTTGATTTGGAACAGCATGAAGGAATTGCATGAAACCCAGCATTTTTTAAGTGTCACATAATAATCAAATATAAAGAGGTTGAACACATTCAACCAAAGGCATTTATACTGTAAATCTAATTAAATTTAGTTGGTTTTCAACAACATCTGAAAGTAGTTGAAAATGGACAAGTTTAATATGAACACCAAATGTGTACTGACGTGGACGTGACATTACCAGTTGCAAGACAGTTGACCTGGAAATGCATATAAGCTACATTGCAGGTTTATTTAGGCCAGAAGCTCTGCAGAATCTTGGCCTCATTTTTAACATAGGACAGGCAAACCATTAAGAATGAGTTGGTTGGCAAGTTTTAATGAGAGCCTTTACCTTAAAGTTTAGGTCATTACCTATCAGCCTGCAAGGTCAACAAGACCTCAAGTGGAAAAGAAAATCTATATACGAATTACATATTTATATTGTATTATAAGTTCTAGAGGGACCTGTACTGGACTTTTTTAGCAATTCCATTGCAACGCTATAGTATTCCGGAAGTTGGAAATGTTGAAATTGCCTTTCTAAAACTGGGAAATTTGTAACAAAAAAGCCTTCAGCAAATGTTAAATGTACAGTATATGTGTGCACAAACTTTTAAGTACACGTTGAGGAGTATTTTCCCCACGTGATTGATTCAGCCAGTTGAACATCATTTTCCATATTGTTCCTGCTGCTCAATCTGCTCCTGCTGTGAACTGCACACTTCGAGCTCAGCCTGAAACAGACTGTTGGACTCTGCACCATCATATTTATTGACCCCAAGCCAAAACTGCTGGGAAAACATCAGGAATATGTTAAACAATATTTAGTTTGTCAATGTGAGGTTCTGATGCCAGAAACTAGCCTGCATTATATCACTCCCTAGCACCACCAATGGAATTATATTTATACTGTTTATACTGTAATATAAAATATGTCAGTGTACTCACATTTATCATTGTTCAGCAAATCTTTGTCATTTAAAAGAAAACCATACATGATGGAAAAGTTCACCATAATGTCCTACTGTAATCGCTAATAGTCATATAGTAGCCTACTTAATTAAATTAAATAAAAAGAACTGAAAAAAATTAGATGGGTTTATGATTCTTCAGAATGCTAGAAACATGTCAATGTGCCAAAATTCTACAATGTTTTATTAATATTTTCAAACATGTTAGTAACATCCCACATAGCAAAATTTATCTGACCCAGATCTGGTCCACACAATCAGCATTGCTTGGCCAACATGCCGCAATGAATTATGATACATGACTGAACAAGTCTAGCTTCCATACAAGGGCAATATGTTGGTGTTTCATGACTGCAATGAATTTGACCTAAGAAGCATTTCACTTTATGGCAGCGATTTTCTTGAAGGGACCTGATTAATAGATTTTTTCTTTTACTCAGAAATAATTTATATGTATTTCAAAAGTAGATCAAGATAGGCCAAACATACTTGGCCCACATATACATTTTTAACATCTGGTCCAAGCCTTGAGTGCTACCTATAAGATGGTGCCACCTCTGCCAAACCTGGGCAATGTTTAGCCCACATGCTGTATGCCAGTGCCGGATGAATGCCTGCTGTGCCAGCTTTATGCCAAATCTGGGCCAGAATTCTTTGCTACCTGGGATGCTTACATGATCATAACATGGGAGCAACAGTTGATGATGCTAGCATTGTGCTTGAACATGTTAAAAATGCTAGCAACAGACTATTGCTTGACAATGCTTGCTGAACAGATTAGCAGTATACTCAAACACTGAGCATTCTAAACATTGTTATAAAACATGCTTGCAACATTATGCTAATGTTATTCTAAACATGCAAGCAACATTATCCATGCAAGCAGCATGTTAAAACATGTAAGCAATTGTGTATTAACCATGTGCATGTTGTGCTAAACATGTAAGAAGCATGTTAGTTATGTTAGCATTGTACCTACCAGAAGCAAAGTAAACATTTGTAACATTAAATTCATAGCAGCAAACTTGCTAATGTTTGTAAAAATGAACATTTGTCCTAGAAACATGTTAAACATGCTAACAATTTGCTAACCACATTAAAATTCATGCTAGCAACATGTTAAACAAGTTAACAATATGCTAATTTGTTCTTTGTATACAGTTTGGAGCAAAATAATCCTCCTAAAATTATTGGAGTGAACAGCTAGACCTCATGTTTCTGAGAGAAAAAAAAATTACATAGTTCTAATGGTTTCCAGTAGGTACAAATATAGTAATGACAGTAATGAAATCAGCTTTTAACCAATAACACCAATACATTCTAATAGCTTTGTGTATGTGTTAAGACAATTTGTTCCATTGGGATTTATTGGTTGTAACATGCAGCAAATTACCAGTATTTCTAATCCTTGCAATACTGATCAAAAATTTATATGAGTTATTATCTGTTTAACAGTTCAATACATTTAAAAAAGCATATTCTTCAGTTTTTAAAAAGCGCACTCAACTGAGATATGCTGATATGATAGTACAGTGTTGTATATGCTATCTCCAGAAGAGGTCGCCATACAACTGTACAGAAACACTTCAAGGACTGTCAAAACCAAATACACTTCTACTAAAATGTACAACCATATCTTGAAATTCAAATGATTAATCAAACTAATATCATGATTACAGTATCTGATTTTTATGGTTTTATGGACCTCAAAATTAAATAAGATTGTTAAACATTTCTGATTATAGATAAGCCTAAGATGCTGATAAAATTTCACTGAAACTAAAGCTGTAAATTGTGTTATTCTTTTAAATGAAAACGAAATTCAACTCAAATGCTGAACTGAAATCAAAGTCTAATATAAGATTAGCCAACATTTTTGAGTGATGTCTGAGTTTTCAGTTCAGAGGCCACAGCGCCATTTGAAGATTAATATATATTGGGTAACATATTTGTGGGGATGTTGATGTGGCCAGACATCTGGAGCATCTGGTTCTCTTGTCTAGATTACAGACTTCAGATGTTGCTTCTGGGATGGACAACAAGTTAAAGACTGTAAACACAAAAATATCCTGATTTGCTACCATTGCATTTTAAATTCATATGCTCCAGCGATTGTCAGGATGGAACATGTTTCAGTGGTGTTTAACACTGGGAAAACATTCATTTAATTCTCCACTCTGTGATTTTATAGAGTAAAGCTTTTAAATCATCATTATCCACCAGCAATTATACCACGCTTCTTTTGTAATGGAAAAATAAATGCTTGGAAAAATAGAGAAGACTGGAGAAAGGACTTGAACAGTTTAATAAAACCTAAAAGTTTATAGAAAGGGAGTTTAATAAAGGAAAATGAGAATTATTAATACTTATGTAATTATATTTGTTAATACACTTCATTAAGTTTTTGAAAATAATATTGTAATTTCATTAATCAGTGTTCTGTGCATTCATTGGGATGAAAGATATTTTATCTTTTGTATTTATTTTTTTAGAGCTGATTAAAGGAGGCTGTTTATATTGATTAACACAGACAGAACACGTTTGTGTTCATCAGTTTTTGTATAAATTGTTATTTTTACAGTATACTACAAAAAAGATGTAGGGAGGCATGGTGGCTCAGTGGTTAGCACTGTCACCTCACAGCAAGGAGGTTGCTGGTTCGAGTCTCAGCTGGGTCAGTTGGCATTTCTGTGTGGAGTTTCTCCAGGTGCTCTGGTTGTGAATTGAACCTGCAAGCGCTGCCAACAGAGGAGGCAGACCCAGTTTTCTTTGATGTGTCCCGTTGTGTTGGGAGACACCTAATACATTGACGAGATTTTATAATCTTTGAGTGAAGCCAATTTCCTCACATGTGCTGGGTAACCCCGGTGATCGAGGAAATTTGCTTTGGTGTTGTACATGCTTGCTGCATCTTTTTCTCTAACACAGAGATACGTGTGCTTTTCTCTCTGTTAGTTGATTTACCCTTCTTGGCGAACCCTACGGAGTTCCTCCGAGGCCCGCAGCATCTGACTCAATGGATGAGTCAGGTGCCTGGCCCATTAAGTTGTTAGTATGCCATGTGCGATCCCTGCTGGCGATCCCATACACTTCACTCAGCCAGGGTATAGTTCCCCCTTCTAGGCGGGCCCGTGTCTTCCCTTTCTACTAACCATCTTCGTATACGTACTCCCCTTGTCTTCCTGCCACCAAGTCTCCCCCTTCTGGGCAGCAGGTGGCCTCTGCAGCATCCTCTCGATCAGGACTGCACGCCTTCCCAACATACTGTCATATATTAAATTCCTAGAACTTACTAGGTGCTTCTTACAACTCGCAGAACAATATATCTAAACCTGTAAAGCTTGTCAGGTAAGTGAGGTAAGTTAGGGTCAAGGGGCACGTTGGAGGGCTACTCCTCTGGTGATGATGGTGCACTCACCAATGGCATGGTAAGGTTCAGTCGCTGTGTCGTTTTCCATACATTTCCCCATAGTGGAAGTTTCCACATAGCATTGAAGTTCCCCTCCGGCTGGGGAAAAGAACGGTTACAAAAGTAATCCTGGGGGAACAGAAATGTTCCTTCACCACAGCGATTGCTCCTTAGCTGTCAGCTGTTCAGGCTCTTCAGCTAGGTAATGTGACTCTGCGCACCTTTTGGGCATCTTTATACAATATTGATTGTGATTGCTGCCAGCTGTGCACGCTGATGCCTCCAACTTATTGGTATTTCATTGGCCCATTTAATTACTCTTTCAGATGATTGGCTTCTGACGAAATTCCCATAGTGCAAGTTTCCACATAGCATTTTCGGTCCCTACCTCGGGGAACTTACTTTAGTAAACATTCTGTTTTCTGTTTTATTAGTCTTGAATAATGTTTGTTAATAAATCATTTATTCATTCATTTATTTTGTTTGTTTGTTTATTTGTTTTTTGATTTGTTCAGTTTTTTTACTTTAATGTTGTAGTACTTAATATCAGTGCTTATTAAGAAATACTAGAAATCGGTGACAGTTTGTTTAAAAAAAGTCAATGATCAGGTGCTGTCAGGTCTCTGATCTTGATTGTGTACACTATTCATTAAATATGTTTTGGCTTTATTTTTTGTTTTCTTTTTAGAATTAATTCAAGCAGAGCATTTGGTGTTTATTAATTAAGTGGATCTGCAAGTTTCACTAAAACCAATCAACAAATTGTCAGAAGACACTAAAAGCTTTGTAGGTGATTTGTTGGTTAATAAGATTTGGTGTACATGTTGTGTTTATATCATTCCGCTTTTGTGTTTTAGATTTTGTAATGTAAAGAAAGAAATGTAAAGATTTTTATTGCTTACCTTTGTTTCATACAGCACACAGATTCTGAAGAAGAGCTGAGCAGAGGGATGACTCCTGGAAATCAGAAACTGTTGATGAACATTGGAGCAGATATTTGCAGTGCAAGAGTACACTCACTTAAAAATACATTGAAATAAAGATGTTGAGATCAGATTTCATAATCTTCCATGTTCTGGTGTATTTTTTCCCTAATAGCCTGTGTTAGTTGTTTGTTTTAGAGTTTTTTTTTCTAAGTAGTTGGGTCAATTATTTAACTCTGTCAACTAAACATTTAACTTACAAAATTAAGTGAATACAGCTCAACTGAGTCAATGCAACGAGATAATTTTTTTACAGTGTATAGATGAGAAAGAAATAGTGACTGCAGCTTGAAGGAAAATAGTGGAGTAAAAGTACCGATACAGTGCTTAAAATGTATTCAAGGAAATGTACAATTACACATTTTTAAAACTACTTAGTATATTACAATTCCTGTGAAAAACAACTCAATTACAGTAACTGGAGTGTTTGCACTTTGTTACTTTACACTGCCAATACAAAAATGTGCAAGTTTTCCAAAGTAGGTAGTCTCTGAAGAAGTTTTAATTTGCTTAGGGGAGCTTTTGTTCTTGAAGTTCTTCATGAAAGTTGTTCATTCTTCATAGTGAATTCATGAAAAAAACAAAAAGGTGTTGATTTATTCATTCATTCATTTTCTTGTTGGTTTAGTCCCTTTATTAATCTGGGGTCACCACAGTGGAATGATCCGCCAACTTATCCAGCATTTGTTTTTACGCAGCGAATGCCCTTCCAGCCGCAACCCATCTCTGGGAAACATCCATACATTCTCATTCACACACATACACTACGGACAATTTAGCTTACCCAATTTACCTGTACCGCATATCTTTGGACTGTGGGGGAAAGCGGAGCACCCGGAGGAAACCCTGCACGCAACCACAGGGAGAACATGCAAACTCCACACAGAAATGCCAACTAACCCAGCGGAGGCTGGAACCAGTGACCTTCTTGCTAAGAAGAAGCGACCTTCTTGCAAAAGAAACGTGTGACTGGAATGTCTTATTTGTTCACGTGTGATCGGACAGATGAAATTGCATCTTAATAATATTAGCAGGTATAAACAGTACGCACATGGTCTCTCTTTCTCTCTGTCTGCCTGTCACAGCTGATTCAGTGGAAGGACTAGAAAATCTAACATGTAAAAATGGACAAAAATTTGGACAAATATTGCGCTGCAAAGAGCAAAACTATTTTGAACTTAGGCCTACCTTGGCAAATGACCATGGAATAAGCGGGATAATCAACGGCTTGCCGTGCGTTAAAGGATCCGTTGCGCGTCGTGTGCTCCTTTGACCCCACGTCGTGCATTAAAATTCTTTAACGGCAAGCTGTTGATTATCCCTTACTTATATACTATAAATGTTAAAGATAACAGTATAAGAGTTATTCTGTTCTGCAGTATAGATGTGTTATTGAATTAAAGGTTTTTATTTAAACTATAGTCTAACACTGCATGCGTATGGCCTCAAATATACCTTTGTAATTAAATTCATTTACAAAACCTCATCTTTCTACATGATGCTGGTTAACTGAAGAGCTTGTGCGAACATATCTGTATCTCTATGATCAGATACATTCTTAACGATCAGCAATTTTCTTTTGTGTTTATTTTGCTATTGTGAGGACAGACCACAGCTCATATTTACACATTCATCTAAATGTCGCTCCAAGCAGCACAGATGGTATCTGGGTGTTCAGATCTGTGTAAAACTGCAAATGCATTTACAAGTTCTATTCACGATTAAAAAATACAAAATAATAATAATAATAACGTTCAGTATATAAAATTGATAGCAAAAGTAAACAACACTTTATTAACACTTTTCAAAAAAAATATATAATTTTCATCATTCAAAATTTTAATTATAACTTCAGTAATGGCTATATTATGGAAGTAGAAGAGTGTTTTAGGAAGAGAATCAAGACATTTCAACAAAAACACATTCTAATGCAGAAATACATTGATCAGAATTAAAGAATAGCAATTGTTGTAGCACAGAGAAAGATTAAAACTATAATTTTCGAGCTTAACTGCATCAAGTCTTGCTGCAGTGTTGACTAGAATCCTAACATTATCTTATACTACTGCTGAATGGGTCTCTACTGCTGTCTGAAGGTATCAGTCACATTCTAACATCTTACAATCTTACAAATATAATTGTAACTGGAAATTTCAGCTGCCAGTGCAATAGTGTTTGTAAAACAATTAAGCAAATTACAGTCTGGAGCAAATTAACACCAACTGCTCTGATAGTCTCCATTGATTTTGATCAGTGATCTTTTTAAATATCTAATTTAACTTTAAAAATGTTTGCAATGTGCTATATATATTCTAAATAAAACCCCACAAATATATGTATACTTTATAAACATCATGCAGTTTACTGTATAATTTTTGACAAATCATTCACTTAAGTGATTGTCCATAGCAGTTTACCTTCATAAATAGAGGAGATTTTTGAATGAGCACAAAGACTATCTTTGTGTCTGACATGCAGGAGACATGCTTTCTGAGACACTTGTACCTCAGGGCAAATGATATCAATAACATAATAAAAGTTCTAAAACACAACATTGTTATTTATTTATTTATTTATTCATTCATTTTCTTTTCAGCTTAGTCTCGTTATTAATCTGGGGTCGCCACAGCGGAATGAACCGCCAACTTATCCAGCATATGTTTTACGCAACAGATGCCCTTCCAGCTGCAACCCATCTCTGGGAAACATCCATACACACTCATTCACACTCATACACTACGAACAATTTAGCCTACCCAATTTACCTATACCACATGTCTTTGGACTGTGGGGGAAAGCGGAGCACCCGGAGGAAACCCACGCAACAACGGGGAGAACATGCAAACTCCACACAGAAATGCCAACTGATCCAGCCGGGCCTCAAACCAGCAACCTTCTTGCTTTAAGGCGAATGTGCACGAACACTTGTGGGGCTTTATTTATTTATTTATTTATTTAGTTTATAAACTACATTTTATTCATTCAAAAAATCAAATAAACAATCAAACAAGAACACAAACAAATAAACAAACAAATAAGTACATACATGAAAATGCCAAATTCAAAATCATTCATTCATTCATTCATTTTCTTTTCGGCTTTGTCCCTTTATTAATCAGGGGTCACCACAGCGGAATCAACCGCCAACTTATCCAGCATATTTTTACGCAGCGGATGCCCTTCCAGCCACAACCCATCTCTGGGAAACATCCATACACACACATTCACACTCATACACTACGGACAATTTAGCCTACCCAATCCACCTATACCACATGTCTTTGGACTTGTGGGGGAAACCGGAGCACCCGGAGGAAACCCACACAACCACGGGGAGAACATGCAAACTCCACACAGAAATGCCAACTGACCCAGCCGGGGCTCGAACCAGCGACCTTCTTGCTGTGAGGCGAACGTGTTATCCACTACACCACCGTGGCACCCTAATTCAAAATCATGCACATGCATATTCATTTATTCATATTCATATTCAACTGCAGGGGAAAATAATTTTGTATATAATTTTACAACAATATAGGCTATTCTGTATTGTATTGTTTTGTTATAAATATAAAATATGAGTTTAAAAATATGTTTATAGCATATATATTTTGCTGAAAAATGTATTCCGTATAAACTAATGATGCTACTTTATTACCACATATTATATTGGCCTAACGAAATACCTTGTTTGTTTGTGGACATTTTCATTCCATTGCAGTTCAAACGACACTTCATTAGTCAAACTGAACACTTCAACATGAAAGTATAGTATAGTATAGTATAGTATAGTATAGTATAGTATAGTATAGTATAGTATAGTATAGTATAGTAGTAAACACCGCCCAATCAGCAAAGGATCCGCGGCAGGAAGTGGCGGCGGGAGCGCGCGTGTCTGACAGAGCTTTTCTCCAATGGGAAGGCGATTCTCATCCTGTACTCTACTGTAGGTAAAGCGCAGTCACAGCAATGGCGAGAAACCGCGTCAAAATGCTCGCTTAATGCTTCGACAAAAGTAAGGTAAGGACTGAAAACAAACACTTTAAAAGCTGTTCTTTGCGGAAAGGTTGTAATGTGTTTGGAATTGTGTGAAAGTGTAATTGAGAGGAAAGTTTCGGAGACTCGACGGAGATCGTATATCTGAGTTTGGATATTTGCCCGCTACAGTGAAGATAAACTGTTTGCCGTATTAATAACTTTGTGTTTTCAGTCTTCACATTTAAAAAAAAAACGTATAAAAGTTTGTCTCTGTGTGTGCAGTAGCCACCAGCTTGAAACCTGTTGAGTTCGTGGTGATGGTTATGTATAGTGGATTAGAGGAACATCTTTGTGAATTAATGCTGTACAGTAACGTGTGAAATGCGAGCATCCCAAATGCTGGGATACTTACCAAATGAAGGGGTAATTAGTTTATCATAATGCCTTTTACGCGTTTTCCAAATATTTATTATTATTTTAAGTAAGTAATTGTCATTATCAAACAGCATATGAGAAACAGATTGCTTGATTGATTGATGGATTGATTTGAAAACGAATTGTATATATGAGATTGCACCTAACTATTGCACTTTTTTGTTTTTCTTTTCAAATAAATTGGAAATAAGCGTTTTCTTGTTTATAATTTATGTAAGTAATTGGTATAATATGTTATGTAAGTAATTGGTATAATTGGTATAATATAACTGTAATTTATTCGTTTGTTTATGTGTACACTTTTGAAAGTTGTTTTGTTTTGACTTTCTATTTAAGTAAACATAATTATCCAAATTGAGGAATTGAGAACACCTATTATATTTATTATCGTTATTATTATTATTATTATTATTATTATTATTATTATTATTATTATT